>JAWZYT010001439.1:0-170000 GCA_034508575.1 Petrolisthes manimaculis | reverse complement strand
GATTTGTACTGTGCTAGAAAAATTTCAATTTTCAGGCAAAAAAAATGCTAAAACACGTTTTTTTTGGCCCAAAAAGTCGATTTGTACTGTTCTAGAAAAATTTCAATTTTCAGGCAAAAAAAATGCTAAAACACGTTTTTTTGGCCCAAAAAGTCGATTTGTACTGTGCTAGAAAAAATTCAATTTTCAGGCAAAAAAAATGCTAAAACACGTTTTTTTGGCCCAAAAAGTCGATTTGTACTGTGCTAGAAAAATTTCAATTTTCAGGCAAAAAAAATGCTAAAACACGTTTTTTTGGCCCAAAAAGTCGATTTGTACTGTGCTAGAAAAATTTCAATTTTCAGGCAAAAAAAATGCTAAAACACGTTTTTTTGGCCCAAAAAGTCGATTTGTACTGTGCTAGAAAAATGTCAATTTTCAGGCAAAAAAAAATTCAATTTTCAGGCAAAAAAAATGCTAAAACACGTTTTTTTGGCCCAAAAAGTCGATTTGTACTGTGCTAGAAAAATTTCAATTTTCAGGCAAAAAAAATGCTAAAACACTTTTTTTTGGCCAAAAAAGTCGATTTGTACTGTGCTAGAAAAAATTCAATTTTCAGGCAAAAAAAATGCTAAAACACGTTTTTTTGGCCCAAAAAGTCGATTTGTACTGTGCTAGAAAAATTTCAATTTTCAGGCAAAAAAAATGCTAAAACACGTTTTTTTGGCCCAAAAAGTCGATTTGTACTGTGCTAGAAAAATTTCAATTTTCAGGCAAAAAAAATGCTAAAACACGTTTTTTTGGCCCAAAAAGTCGATTTGTACTGTGCTAGAAAAATTTCAATTTTCAGGCAAAAAAAATGCTAAAACACGTTTTTTTGGCCCAAAAAGTCGATTTGTACTGTGCTAGAAAAATTTCAATTTTCAGGCAAAAAAAATGCTAAAACACGTTTTTTTGGCCCAAAAAGTCAATTTGTACTGTGCTAGAAAAATTTCAATTTTCAGGCAAAAAAAATGCTAAAACACGTTTTTTTGGCCCAAAAAGTCGATTTGTACTGTGCTAGAAAAATTTCAATTATCAGGCAAAAAAAATGCTAAAACACGTTTTTTTGGCCCAAAAAGTCGATTTGTACTGTGCTAGAAAAATTTCAATTTTCAGGCAAAAAAAATGCTAAAACACGTTTTTTTGGCCCAAAAAGTCGATTTGTACTGTGCTAGAAAAATTTCAATTTTCAGGCAAAAAAAATGCTAAAACACGTTTTTTTGGCCCAAAAAGTCGATTTGTACTGTGCTAGAAAAATTTCAATTTTCAGGCAAAAAAAATGCTAAAACACGTTTTTTTGGCCCAAAAAGTCGATTTGTACTGTGCTAGAAAAATTTCAATTTTCAGGCAAAAAAAATGCTAAAACACTTTTTTTTGGCCCAAAAAGTCGATTTGTACTGTGCTAGAAAAATTTCAATTTTCAGGCAAAAAAAATGCTAAAACACGTTTTTTTGGCCCAAAAAGTCGATTTGTACTGTGCTAGAAAAAATTCAATTTTCAGGCAAAAAAAATGCTAAAACACGTTTTTTTGGCCCAAAAAGTCGATTTGTACTGTGCTAGAAAAATTTCAATTTTCAGGCAAAAAAAATGCTAAAACACGTTTTTTTGGCCCAAAAAGTCGATTTGTACTGTGCTAGAAAAAAATCAATTTTCAGGCAAAAAAAATGCAAAAACACGTTTTTTTGGCCCAAAAAGTCGATTTGTACAGTGCTAGAAAAAATTCAATTTTCAGGCAAAAAAAATGCTAAAACACGTTTTTTTGGCCCAAAGTACTTTTTTTTTGTACTGTGCTAGAAAAATTTCAATTTTCAGGCAAAAAAAATGCTAAAACACGTTTTTTTGGCCCAAAAAGTCGATTTGTACTGTGCTAGAAAAATTTCAATTTTCAGGCAAAAAAAATGCTAAAACACGTTTTTTTGGCCCAAAAAGTCGATTTGTACAGTGCTAGAAAAATTTAAATTTTCAGGCAAAAAAAATGCTAAAACACGTTTTTTTGGCCCAAAAAGTCGATTTGTACTGTGCTAGAAAAATTTCAATTTTCAGGCAAAAAAAATGCTAAAACACGTTTTTTTGGCCCAAAAAGTCGATTTGTACTGTGCTAGAAAAATTTCAATTTTCAGGCAAAAAAAATGCTAAAACACGTTTTTTTGGCCCAAAAAGTCGATTTGTACTGTGCTAGAAAAAATTCAATTTTCAGGCAAAAAAAATGCTAAAACACGTTTTTTTGGCCCAAAAAGTCGATTTGTACTGTGCTAGAAAAATTTCAATTTTCAGGCAAAAAAAATGCTAAAACACGTTTTTTTGGCCCAAAAAGTCGATTTGTACTGTGCTAGAAAAATTTCAATTTTCAGGCAAAAAAAATGCTAAAACACGTTTTTTTGGCCCAAAAAGTCGATTTGTACTGTGCTAGAAAAATTTCAATTTTCAGGCAAAAAAATGCTAAAACACGTTTTTTTGGCCCAAAAAGTCGATTTGTACTGTGCTAGAAAAATTTCAATTTTCAGGCAAAAAAAATGCTAAAACACGTTTTTTTGGCCCAAAAAGTCGATTTGTACTGTGCTAGAAAAATTTCAATTTTCAGGCAAAAAAAATGCTAAAACACGTTTTTTTGGCCCAAAAAGTCGATTTGTACTGTACTAGAAAAATTTCAATTTTCAGGAAAAAAATGCAAAAACACGTTTTTTTGGCCCAAAAAGTCGATTTGTACAGTGCTAGAAAAATTTCAATTTTCAGGCAAAAAAAATGCTAAAACACGTTTTTTTGGCCCAAAAAGTCGATTTGTACTGTGCTAGAAAAATTTCAATTTTCAGGCAAAAAAAATGCTAAAACACGTTTTTTTAGCCCAAAAAGTCGATTTGTACTGTGCTAGAAAAAATTCAATTTTCAGGCAAAAAAAATGCTAAAACACGTTTTTTTGGCCCAAAAAGTCGATTTGTACTGTGTTAGAAAAATTTCAATTTTCAGGCAAAAAAAATGCTAAAACACGTTTTTTTGGCCCCAAAAAGTCGATTTGTACTGTGCTAGAAAAATTTCAATTTTCAGGCAAAAAAAATGCTAATACACGTTTTTTTGGCCCAAAAAGTCGATTTGTACTGTGCTAGAAAAATTTCAATTTTCAGACAAAAAAAATGCTAAAAACACGTTTTTTTGGCCCAAAAAGTCGATTTGTACTGTGCTAGAAAAATTTCAATTTTCAGGCAAAACAAATGCTAAAACACGTTTTTTTGGCCCAAAAAGTCGATTTGTACTGTGCTAGAAAAATTTCAATTTTCAGGCAAAAAAATGCAAAAACACGTTTTTTTGGCCCAAAAAGTCGATTTGTACAGTGCTAGAAAAATTTCAATTTTCAGGCAAAAAAAAGGCTAAAACACGTTTTTTTGGCCCAAAAAGTCGATTTGTACTGTGCTAGAAAAATTTCAATTTTCTGGCAAAAAAAATGCTAAAACACGTTTTTTTGGCCCAAAAAGTCGATTTGTACTGTGCTAGAAAAATTTCAATTTTCAGGCAAAAAAAATGCTAAAACACGTTTTTTTGCCCCAAAAAGTTGATTTGTACTGTGCTAGAAAAATTTCAATTTTCAGGCAAAAAAAATGCTAAAACACGTTTTTTTGGCCCAAAAAGTCGATTTGTACTGTGCTAGAAAAATTTCTATTTTCAGGCAAAAAAATGCTAAAACACGTTTTTTTGGCCCAAAAAGTCGATTTGTACTGTGCTAGAAAAATTACAATTTTCAGGCAAAAAAAATGCAAAAACACGTTTTTTTGGCCCAAAAAGTCGATTTGTACAGTGCTAGAAAAATTTCAATTTTCAGGCAAAAAAAATGCTAAAACACGTTTTTTTGGCCCAAAAAGTCGATTTGTACTGTGCTAGAAAAATTTCAATTTTCAGGCAAAAAAAATGCTAAAACACGTTTTTTTGGCCCAAAAAGTCGATTTGTACTGTTCTAGAAAAATTTCAATTTTCAGACAAAAAAAATGCAAAAACACGTTTTTTTGGCCCAAAAAGTCGATTTGTACTGTGCTAGAAAAATTTCAATTTTCAGGCAAAAAAAATGCTAAAACGCGTTTTTTGGCCCAAAAAGTCGATTTGTACTGTGCTAGAAAAATTTCAATTTTCAGGCAAAAAAAATGCTAAAACACGTTTTTTTGGCCCAAAAAGTCGATTTGTACTGTGCTTGAAAAATTTCAATTTTCAGGCAAAAAAAATGCTAAAACACGTTTTTTTGGCCCAAAAAGTCGATTTGTACTGTGCTAGAAAAATGTCAATTTTCAGGCAAAAAAAATGCAAAAACACGTTTTTTTGGCCCAAAAAGTCGATTTGTACTGTGCTAGAAAAATTTCAATTTTCAGGCAAAAAAAATGCTAAAACACGTTTTTTTGGCCCAAAAAGTCGATTTGTACTGTGCTAGAAAAATTTCAATTTTCAGGCAAAAAAAATGCTAAAACACGTTTTTTTGGCCCAAAAAGTCGATTTGTACAGTGCTAGAAAATATTCAATTTTCAGGCAAAAAAAAATGCTAAAACACGTTTTTTTGGCCCAAAAAGTCGATTTGTACTGTGCTAGAAAAATTTCAATTTTCAGGCAAAAAAAATGCTAAA
Source organism: Petrolisthes manimaculis (assembly GCA_034508575.1). Taxonomy (NCBI): domain Eukaryota; kingdom Metazoa; phylum Arthropoda; class Malacostraca; order Decapoda; family Porcellanidae; genus Petrolisthes; species Petrolisthes manimaculis. Next base: position 165,381 of record JAWZYT010001439.1, on the reverse strand, counting down.
ACACGTTTTTTTGGCCCAAAAAGTCGATTTGTACTGTGCTAGAAAAATTTCAATTTTCAGGCAAAAAAAATGCTAAAACACGTTTTTTTGGCCCAAAAAGTCGATTTGTACTGTTCTAGAAAAATTTCAATTTTCAGACAAAAAAAATGCAAAAACACGTTTTTTTGGCCCAAAAAGTCGATTTGTACTGTGCTAGAAAAATTTCAATTTTCAGGCAAAAAAAATGCTAAAACGCGTTTTTTTGGCCCAAAAAGTCGATTTGTACTGTGCTAGAAAAATTTCAATTTTCAGGCAAAAAAAATGCTAAAACACGTTTTTTTGGCCCAAAAAGTCGATTTGTACTGTGCTTGAAAAATTTCAATTTTCAGGCAAAAAAAATGCTAAAACACGTTTTTTTGGCCCAAAAAGTCGATTTGTACTGTGCTAGAAAAATTTCAATTTTCAGGCAAAAAAAATGCAAAAACACGTTTTTTTGGCCCAAAAAGTCGATTTGTACTGTGCTAGAAAAATTTCAATTTTCAGGAAAAAAAAATGCTAAAACACGTTTTTTTGGCCCAAAAAGTCGATTTGTACTGTGCTAGAAAAATTTCAATTTTCAGGCAAAAAAAATGCTAAAACACGTTTTTTTGGCCCAAAAAGTCGATTTGTACAGTGCTAGAAAATATTCAATTTTCAGGCAAAAAAAATGCTAAAACACGTTTTTTTGGCCCAAAAAGTCGATTTGTACTGTGCTAGAAAAATTTCAATTTTCAGGCAAAAAAAATGCAAAAACACGTTTTTTTGGCCCAAAAAGTCGATTTGTACAGTGCTAGAAAAATTTCAATTTTCAGGCAAAAAAAATGCTAAAACACGTTTTTTTGGCCCAAAAAGTCGATTTGTACTGTGCTAGAAAAATTTCAATTTTCAGGCAAAAAAATGCTAAAACACGTTTTTTTGGCCCAAAAAGTCGATTTGTACTGTGCTAGAAAAATTTCAATTTTCAGGCAAAAAAAATGCAAAAACACGTTTTTTTGGCCCAAAAAGTCGATTTGTACTGTGCTAGAAAAATTTCAATTTTCAGGCAAAAAAAATGCTAAAACACGTTTTTTTGACCCAAAAAGTCGATTTGTACTGTGCTAGAAAAATTTCAATTTTCAGGCAAAAAAAATGCTAAAACACGTTTTTTTGGCTCAAAAAGTCGATTTGTACTGTGCTAGAAAAATTTCAATTTTCAGGCAAAAAAAATGCAAAAACACGTTTTTTTGGCCCAAAAAGTCGATTTGTACAGTGCTAGAAAAATTTCAATTTTCAGGCAAAAAAAATGCTAAAACACGTTTTTTTGGCCCAAAAAGTCGATTTGTACTGTGCTAGAAAAATTTCAATTTTCAGGCAAAAAAAATGCTAAAACACGTTTTTTTGGCCCAAAAAGTCGATTTGTACTGTGCTAGAAAAATTTCAATTTTCAGGCAAAAAAAATGCTAAAACACGTTTTTTTGGCCCAAAAAGTCGATTTGTACTGTGCTAGAAAAATTTCAATTTTCAGGCAAAAAAAATGCTAAAACACGTTTTTTTGGCCCAAAAAGTCGATTTGTACTGTGCTAGAAAAATTTCAATTTTCAGGCAAAAAAATGCTAAAACACGTTTTTTTGGCCCAAAAAGTCGATTTGTACTGTGCTAGAAAAATTTCAATTTTCAGGCAAAAAAAATGCTAAAACACGTTTTTTTGGCCCAAAAAGTCGATTTGTACAGTGCTAGAAAAATTTCAATTTTCAGGCAAAAAAAATGCTAAAACACGTTTTTTTGGCCCAAAAAGTCGATTTGTACTGTGCTGGAAAAATTTCAATTTTCAGGCAAAAAAAATGCTAAAACACGTTTTTTTGGCCCAAAAAGTCGATTTGTACTGTGCTAGAAAAATTTCAATTTTCAGGCAAAAAAATGCTAAAACACGTTTTTTTGGCCCAAAAAGTCGATTTGTACTGTGCTAGAAAAATTTCAATTTTCAGGCAAAAAAAAATGCTAAAACACGTTTTTTTGGCCCAAAAAGTCGATTTGTACAGTGCTAGAAAAATTTCAATTTTCAGGCAAAAAAAATGCTAAAACACGTTTTTTTGGCCCAAAAAGTCGATTTGTACTGTGCTGGAAAAAATTCAATTTTCAGGCAAAAAAAATGCTAAAACACGTTTTTTTGGCCCAAAAAGTCGATTTGTACTGTGCTAGAAAAATTTCAATTTTCAGGCAAAAAAAATGCTAAAACACGTTTTTTTGGCCCAAAAAGTCGATTTGTACTGTGCTAGAAAAATTTCAATTTTCAGGCAAAATAAATGCAAAAACACGTTTTTCTGGCCCAAAAAGTCGATTTGTACAGTGCTAGAAAAATTTCTATTTTCAGGCAAAAAAAAATGCTAAAACACGTTTTTTTGGCCCAAAAAGTCGATTTGTACTGTGCTAGAAAAATTTCAATTTTCAGGCAAAAAAAATGCTAAAACACGTTTTTTTGGCCCAAAAAGTCGATTTGTACTGTGCTAGAAAAATTTCAATTTTCAGGCAAAAAAAATGCTAAAACACGTTTTTTTGGCCCAAAAAGTCGATTTGTACTGTGCTAGAAAAATTTCAATTTTCAGGCAAAAAAAATGCTAAAACACGTTTTTTTGGCCCAAAAAGTCGATTTGTACTGTGCTAGAAAAATTTCAATTTTCAGGCAAAAAAAATGCTAAAACACGTTTTTTTGGCCCAAAAAGTCGATTTGTACTGTGCTAGAAAAAATTCAATTTTCAGGCAAAAAAAATGCTAAAACACGTTTTTTTGGCCCAAAAAGTCGATTTGTACTGTGCTAGAAAAATTTCAATTTTCAGGCAAAAAAAATGCTAAAACACGTTTTTTTGGCCCAAAAAGTCGATTTGTACTGTGCTAGAAAAATTTCAATTTTCAGGCAAAAAAAATGCTAAAACACGTTTTTTTGGCCCAAAAAGTCGATTTGTACTGTGCTAGAAAAATTTCAATTTTCAGGCAAAAAAAATGCTAAAACACGTTTTTTTGGCCCAAAAAGTCGATTTGTACTGTGCTAGAAAAATTTCAATTTTCAGGCAAAAAAAATGCAAAAACACGTTTTTTTGGCCCAAAAAGTCGATTTGTACTGTGCTAGAAAAAAATCAATTTTCAGGCAAAAAAAATGCTAAAACACGTTTTTTTGGCCCAAAAAGTCGATTTGTATTGTGCTAGAAAAATTTCAATTTTCAGGCAAAAAAAATGCTAAAACACGTTTTTTTGGCCCAAAAAGTCGATTTGTACAGTGTTAGAAAAATTTCAATTTTCAGGCAAAAAAAATGCTAAAACACGTTTTTTTGGCCCAAAAAGTCGATTTGTACTGTGCTAGAAAAATTTCAATTTTCAGGCAAAAAAAAATGCAAAAACACGTTTTTTTGGCCCAAAAAGTCGATTTGTACAGTGCTAGAAAAATTTCAATTTTCAGGCAAAAAAAATGCTAAAACACGTTTTTTTGGCCCAAAAAGTCGATTTGTACTGTGCTAGAAAAATTTCAATTTTCAGGCAAAAAAAATGCTAAAACACGTTTTTTTGGCCCAAAAAGTCGATTTGTACTGTGCTAGAAAAATTTCTATTTTCAGGCAAAAAAAATGCTAAAACACGTTTTTTTGGCCCAAAAAGTCGATTTGTACTGTGCTAGAAAAATTTCAATTTTCAGGCAAAAAAAATGCTAAAACACGTTTTTTTGGCCCAAAAAGTCGATTTGTACTGTGCTAGAAAAATTTCAATTTTCAGGCAAAAAAAATGCTAAAACACGTTTTTTTGGCCCAAAAAGTCGATTTGTACAGTGCTAGAAAAATTTCAATTTTCAGGCAAAAAAAATGCTAAAACACGTTTTTTTGGCCCAAAAAGTCGATTTGTACTGTGCTAGAAAAATTTCAATTTTCAGGCAAAAAAAATGCTAAAACACGTTTTTTTGGCCCAAAAAGTCGATTTGTACTGTGCTAGAAAAATTTCAATTTTCAGGCAAAAAAAATGCAAAAACACGTTTTTTTGGCCCAAAAAGTCGATTTGTACTGTGCTAGAAAAATTTCAATTTTCAGGCAAAAAAAATGCTAAAACACGTTTTTTTGGCCCAAAAAGTCGATTTGTACTGTGCTAGAAAAATTTCAATTTTCAGGCAAAAAAAATGCTAAAACACGTTTTTTTTGGCCCAAAAAGTCGATTTGTACTGTGCTAGAAAAATTTCAATTTTCAGGCAAAAAAAATGCTAAAACACGTTTTTTTGGCCCAAAAAGTCGATTTGTACTGTGCTAGAAAAATTTCAATTTTCAGGCAAAAAAAATGCTAAAACACGTTTTTTTGGCCCAAAAAGTCGATTTGTACTGTGCTAGAAAAAATTCAATTTTCAGGCAAAAAAAATGCTAAAACACGTTTTTTTGGCCCAAAAAGTCGATTTGTACTGTGCTAGAAAAATTTCAATTTTCAGGCAAAAAAAATGCTAAAACACGTTTTTTTGGCCCAAAAAGTCGATTTGTACTGTGCTAGAAAAATTTCAATTTTCAGGCAAAAAAAATGCTAAAACACGTTTTTTTGGCCCAAAAAGTCGATTTGTACTGTGCTAGAAAAATTTCAATTTTCAGGCAAAAAAATGCTAAAACACGTTTTTTTGGCCCAAAAAGTCGATTTGTACTGTGCTAGAAAAATTTCAATTTTCAGGCAAAAAAAATGCAAAAACACGTTTTTTTGGCCCAAAAAGTCGATTTGTACTGTGCTAGAAAAATTTTAATTTTCAGGCAAAAAAAATGCTAAAACACGTTTTTTTGGCCCAAAAAGTCGATTTGTACTGTGCTAGAAAAATTTCAATTTTCAGGCAAAAAAAATGCTAAAACACGTTTTTTTGGCTCAAAAAGTCGATTTGTACTGTGCTAGAAAAATTTCAATTTTCAGGCAAAAAAAATGCAAAAACACGTTTTTTTGGCCCAAAAAGTCGATTTGTACAGTGCTAGAAAAATTTCAATTTTCAGGCAAAAAAAATGCTAAAACACGTTTTTTTGGCCCAAAAAGTCGATTTGTACTGTGCTAGAAAAATTTCAATTTTCAGGCAAAAAAAATGCTAAAACACGTTTTTTTGGCCCAAAAAGTCGATTTGTACTGTGCTAGAAAAATTTCAATTTTCAGGCAAAAAAAATGCTAAAACACGTTTTTTTGGCCCAAAAAGTCGATTTGTACTGTGCTAGAAAAATTTCAATTTTCAGGCAAAAAAAATGCTAAAACACGTTTTTTTGGCCCAAAAAGTCGATTTGTACTGTGCTAGAAAAATTTCAATTTTCAGGCAAAAAAATGCTAAAACACGTTTTTTTGGCCCAAAAAGTCGATTTGTACTGTGCTAGAAAAATTTCAATTTTCAGGCAAAAAAAATGCTAAAACACGTTTTTTTGGCCCAAAAAGTCGATTTGTACAGTGCTAGAAAAATTTCAATTTTCAGGCAAAAAAAATGCTAAAACACGTTTTTTTGGCCCAAAAAGTCGATTTGTACTGTGCTGGAAAAAATTCAATTTTCAGGCAAAAAAAATGCTAAAACACGTTTTTTTGGCCCAAAAAGTCGATTTGTACTGTGCTAGAAAAATTTCAATTTTCAGGCAAAAAAAATGCTAAAACACGTTTTTTTGGCCCAAAAAGTCGATTTGTACTGTGCTAGAAAAATTTCAATTTTCAGGCAAAAAAAATGCAAAAACACGTTTTTCTGGCCCAAAAAGTCGATTTGTACAGTGCTAGAAAAATTTCAATTTTCAGGCAAAAAAAAATGCTAAAACACGTTTTTTTGGCCCAAAAAGTCGATTTGTACTGTGCTAGAAAAATTTCAATTTTCAGGCAAAAAAAATGCTAAAACACGTTTTTTTGGCCCAAAAAGTCGATTTGTACTGTGCTAGAAAAATTTCAATTTTCAGGCAAAAAAAATGCTAAAACACGTTTTTTTGGCCCAAAAAGTCGATTTGTACTGTGCTAGAAAAATTTCAATTTTCAGGCAAAAAAAATGCTAAAACACGTTTTTTTGGCCCAAAAAGTCGATTTGTACTGTGCTAGAAAAATTTCAATTTTCAGGCAAAAAAAATGCTAAAACACGTTTTTTTGGCCCAAAAAGTCGATTTGTACTGTGCTAGAAAAATTTCAATTTTCAGGCAAAAAAAATGCTAAAACACGTTTTTTTGGCCCAAAAAGTCGATTTGTACTGTGCTAGAAAAATTTCAATTTTCAGGCAAAAAAAATGCTAAAACGCGTTTTTGGCCCAAAAAGTCGATTTGTACTGTGCTAGAAAAATTTCAATTTTCAGGCAAAAAAAATGCTAAAACACGTTTTTTTGGCCCAAAAAGTCGATTTGTACTGTGCTAGAAAAATTTCAATTTTCAGTCAAAAAAAATGCTAAAACACGTTTTTTTGGCCCAAAAAGTCGATTTGTACTGTGCTAGAAAAATTTCAATTTTCAGGCAAAAAAAATGCTAAAACGCGTTTTTGGCCCAAAAAGTCGATTTGTACTGTGCTAGAAAAATTTCAATTTTCAGGCAAAAAAAATGCTAAAACACGTTTTTTTGGCCCAAAAAGTCGATTTGTACTGTGCTAGAAAAATTTCAATTTTCAGTCAAAAAAAATGCTAAAACACGTTTTTTTGGCCCAAAAAGTCGATTTGTACTGTGCTAGAAAAAATTCAATTTTCAGGCAAAAAAAAATACTAAAACACGTTTTTTTGGCCCAAAAAGTCGATTTGTACTGTGCTAGAAAAATTTCAATTTTCAGGCAAAAAAAATGCTAAAACACGTTTTTTTGGCCCAAAAAGTCGATTTGTACTGTGCTAGAAAAATTTCAATTTTCAGGCAAAAAAAATGCTAAAACACGTTTTTTTGGCCCAAAAAGTCGATTTGTACTGTGCTAGAAAAAATTCAATTTTCAGGCAAAAAAAATGCTAAAACACGTTTTTTTGGCCCAAAAAGTCGATTTGTACTGTGCTAGAAAAATTTCAATTTTCAGGCAAAAAAAATGCTAAAACACGTTTTTTTGGCCCAAAAAGTCGATTTGTACTGTGCTAGAAAAATTTCAATTTTCAGGCAAAAAAAATGCTAAAACACGTTTTTTTGGCCCAAAAAGTCGATTTGTACTGTGCTAGAAAAATTTCAATTTTCAGGCAAAAAAAATGCTAAAACACGTTTTTTTGGCCCAAAAAGTCGATTTGTACTGTGCTAGAAAAATTTCAATTTTCAGGCAAAAAAAATGCAAAAACACGTTTTTTTGGCCCAAAAAGTCGATTTGTACTGTGCTAGAAAAAAATCAATTTTCAGGCAAAAAAAATGCTAAAACACGTTTTTTTGGCCCAAAAAGTCGATTTGTACAGTGCTAGAAAAATTTCAATTTTCAGGCAAAAAAAATGCTAAAACACGTTTTTTTGGCCCAAAAAGTCGATTTGTACTGTGCTAGAAAAATTTCAATTTTCAGGCAAAAAAAAATGCAAAAACACGTTTTTTTGGCCCAAAAAGTCGATTTGTACAGTGCTAGAAAAATTTCAATTTTCAGGCAAAAAAAATGCTAAAACACGTTTTTTTGGCCCAAAAAGTCGATTTGTACTGTGCTAGAAAAATTTCAATTTTCAGGCAAAAAAAATGCTAAAACACGTTTTTTTGGCCCAAAAAGTCGATTTGTACTGTGCTAGAAAAAATTCAATTTTCAGGCAAAAAAAATGCTAAAACACGTTTTTTTGGCCCAAAAAGTCGATTTGTACAGTGCTAGAAAAATTTCAATTTTCAGGCAAAAAAAATGCTAAAACACGTTTTTTTGGCCCAAAAAGTCGATTTGTACTGTGCTAGAAAAATTTCAATTTTCAGGCAAAAAAAAATGCTAAAACACGTTTTTTTGGCCCAAAAAGTCGATTTGTACTGTGCTAGAAAAATTTCAATTTTCAGGCAAAAAAAATGCTAAAACACGTTTTTTTGGCCCAAAAAGTCGATTTGTACTGTGCTAGAAAATTTTCAATTTTCAGGCAAAAAAAATGCTAAAACACGTTTTTTTGGCCCAAAAAGTCGATTTGTACTGTGCTAGAAAAATTTCAATTTTCAGGCAAAAAAAATGCTAAAACACGTTTTTTTGGCCCAAAAAGTCGATTTGTACAGTGCTAGAAAAATTTCAATTTTCAGGCAAAAAAAATGCTAAAACACGTTTTTTTGGCCCAAAAAGTCGATTTGTACTGTGCTAGAAAAATTTCAATTTTCAGGCAAAAAAAATGCTAAAACACGTTTTTTTGGCCCAAAAAGTCGATTTGTACTGTGCTAGAAAAATTTCAATTTTCAGGCAAAAAAAATGCAAAAACACGTTTTTTTGGCCCAAAAAGTCGATTTGTACTGTGCTAGAAAAATTTCAATTTTCAGGCAAAAAAAATGCTAAAACACGTTTTTTTGGCCCAAAAAGTCGATTTGTACTGTGCTAGAAAAATTTCAATTTTCAGGCAAAAAAAATGCTAAAACACGTTTTTTTGGCCCAAAAAGTCGATTTGTACTGTGCTAGAAAAATTTCAATTTTCAGGCAAAAAAAATGCTAAAACACGTTTTTTTGGCCCAAAAAGTCGATTTGTACTGTGCTAGAAAAATTTCAATTTTCAGGCAAAAAAAATGCTAAAACACGTTTTTTTGGCCCAAAAAGTCGATTTGTACTGTGCTAGAAAAAATTCAATTTTCAGGCAAAAAAAATGCTAAAACACGTTTTTTTGGCCCAAAAAGTCGATTTGTACTGTGCTAGAAAAATTTCAATTTTCAGGCAAAAAAAATGCTAAAACACGTTTTTTTGGCCCAAAAAGTCGATTTGTACTGTGCTAGAAAAATTTCAATTTTCAGGCAAAAAAAATGCTAAAACACGTTTTTTTGGCCCAAAAAGTCGATTTGTACTGTGCTAGAAAAATTTCAATTTTCAGGCAAAAAAAATGCTAAAACACGTTTTTTTGGCCCAAAAAGTCGATTTGTACTGTGCTAGAAAAATTTCAATTTTCAGGCAAAAAAAATGCAAAAACACGTTTTTTTGGCCCAAAAAGTCGATTTGTACTGTGCTAGAAAAAAATCAATTTTCAGGCAAAAAAAATGCTAAAACACGTTTTTTTGGCCCAAAAAGTCGATTTGTATTGTGCTAGAAAAATTTCAATTTTCAGGCAAAAAAAATGCTAAAACACGTTTTTTTGGCCCAAAAAGTCGATTTGTACAGTGTTAGAAAAATTTCAATTTTCAGGCAAAAAAAATGCTAAAACACGTTTTTTTGGCCCAAAAAGTCGATTTGTACTGTGCTAGAAAAATTTCAATTTTCAGGCAAAAAAAAATGCAAAAACACGTTTTTTTGGCCCAAAAAGTCGATTTGTACAGTGCTAGAAAAATTTCAATTTTCAGGCAAAAAAAATGCTAAAACACGTTTTTTTGGCCCAAAAAGTCGATTTGTACTGTGCTAGAAAAATTTCAATTTTCAGGCAAAAAAAATGCTAAAACACGTTTTTTTGGCCCAAAAAGTCGATTTGTACTGTGCTAGAAAAATTTCAATTTTCAGGCAAAAAAAATGCTAAAACACGTTTTTTTGGCCCAAAAAGTCGATTTGTACTGTGCTAGAAAAATTTCAATTTTCAGGCAAAAAAAATGCTAAAACACGTTTTTTTGGCCCAAAAAGTCGATTTGTACTGTGCTAGAAAAATTTCAATTTTCAGTCAAAAAAAATGCTAAAACACGTTTTTTTGGCCCAAAAAGTCGATTTGTACTGTGCTAGAAAAATTTCAATTTTCAGGCAAAAAAAATGCTAAAACGCGTTTTTGGCCCAAAAAGTCGATTTGTACTGTGCTAGAAAAATTTCAATTTTCAGCCAAAAAAAATGCTAAAACACGTTTTTTTGGCCCAAAAAGTCGATTTGTACTGTGCTAGAAAAATTTCAATTTTCAGTCAAAAAAAATGCTAAAACACGTTTTTTTGGCCCAAAAAGTCGATTTGTACTGTGCTAGAAAAAATTCAATTTTCAGGCAAAAAAAAATACTAAAACACGTTTTTTTGGCCCAAAAAGTCGATTTGTACTGTGCTAGAAAAATTTCAATTTTCAGGCAAAAAAAATGCTAAAACACGTTTTTTTGGCCCAAAAAGTCGATTTGTACTGTGCTAGAAAAATTTCAATTTTCAGGCAAAAAAAATGCTAAAACACGTTTTTTTGGCCCAAAAAGTCGATTTGTACTGTGCTAGAAAAAATTCAATTTTCAGGCAAAAAAAATGCTAAAACACGTTTTTTTGGCCCAAAAAGTCGATTTGTACTGTGCTAGAAAAATTTCAATTTTCAGGCAAAAAAAATGCTAAAACACGTTTTTTTGGCCCAAAAAGTCGATTTGTACTGTGCTAGAAAAATTTCAATTTTCAGGCAAAAAAAATGCTAAAACACGTTTTTTTGGCCCAAAAAGTCGATTTGTACTGTGCTAGAAAAATTTCAATTTTCAGGCAAAAAAAATGCTAAAACACGTTTTTTTGGCCCAAAAAGTCGATTTGTACTGTGCTAGAAAAATTTCAATTTTCAGGCAAAAAAAATGCAAAAACACGTTTTTTTGGCCCAAAAAGTCGATTTGTACTGTGCTAGAAAAAAATCAATTTTCAGGCAAAAAAAATGCTAAAACACGTTTTTTTGGCCCAAAAAGTCGATTTGTACAGTGCTAGAAAAATTTCAATTTTCAGGCAAAAAAAATGCTAAAACACGTTTTTTTGGCCCAAAAAGTCGATTTGTACTGTGCTAGAAAAATTTCAATTTTCAGGCAAAAAAAAATGCAAAAACACGTTTTTTTGGCCCAAAAAGTCGATTTGTACAGTGCTAGAAAAATTTCAATTTTCAGGCAAAAAAAATGCTAAAACACGTTTTTTTGGCCCAAAAAGTCGATTTGTACTGTGCTAGAAAAATTTCAATTTTCAGGCAAAAAAAATGCTAAAACACGTTTTTTTGGCCCAAAAAGTCGATTTGTACTGTGCTAGAAAAAATTCAATTTTCAGGCAAAAAAAATGCTAAAACACGTTTTTTTGGCCCAAAAAGTCGATTTGTACAGTGCTAGAAAAATTTCAATTTTCAGGCAAAAAAAATGCTAAAACACGTTTTTTTGGCCCAAAAAGTCGATTTGTACTGTGCTAGAAAAATTTCAATTTTCAGGCAAAAAAAATGCTAAAACACGTTTTTTTGGCCCAAAAAGTCGATTTGTACTGTGCTAGAAAAATTTCAATTTTCAGGCAAAAAAAATGCTAAAACACGTTTTTTTGGCCCAAAAAGTCGATTTGTACTGTGCTAGAAAATTTTCAATTTTCAGGCAAAAAAAATGCTAAAACACGTTTTTTTGGCCCAAAAAGTCGATTTGTACTGTGCTAGAAAAATTTCAATTTTCAGGCAAAAAAAATGCTAAAACACGTTTTTTTGGCCCAAAAAGTCGATTTGTACAGTGCTAGAAAAATTTCAATTTTCAGGCAAAAAAAATGCTAAAACACGTTTTTTTGGCCCAAAAAGTCGATTTGTACTGTGCTAGAAAAATTTCAATTTTCAGGCAAAAAAAATGCTAAAACACGTTTTTTTTGGCCCAAAAAGTCGATTTGTACTGTGCTAGAAAAATTTCAATTTTCAGGCAAAAAAAATGCAAAAACACGTTTTTTTGGCCCAAAAAGTCGATTTGTACTGTGCTAGAAAAATTTCAATTTTCAGGCAAAAAAAATGCTAAAACACGTTTTTTTGGCCCAAAAAGTCGATTTGTACTGTGCTAGAAAAATTTCAATTTTCAGGCAAAAAAAATGCTAAAACACGTTTTTTTGGCCCAAAAAGTCGATTTGTACTGTGCTAGAAAAATTTCAATTTTCAGGCAAAAAAAATGCTAAAACACGTTTTTTTGGCCCAAAAAGTCGATTTGTACTGTGCTAGAAAAATTTCAATTTTCAGGCAAAAAAAATGCTAAAACACGTTTTTTTGGCCCAAAAAGTCGATTTGTACTGTGCTAGAAAAAATTCAATTTTCAGGCAAAAAAAATGCTAAAACACGTTTTTTTGGCCCAAAAAGTCGATTTGTACTGTGCTAGAAAAATTTCAATTTTCAGGCAAAAAAAATGCTAAAACACGTTTTTTTGGCCCAAAAAGTCGATTTGTACTGTGCTAGAAAAATTTCAATTTTCAGGCAAAAAAAATGCTAAAACACGTTTTTTTGGCCCAAAAAGTCGATTTGTACTGTGCTAGAAAAATTTCAATTTTCAGGCAAAAAAAATGCTAAAACACGTTTTTTTGGCCCAAAAAGTCGATTTGTACTGTGCTAGAAAAATTTCAATTTTCAGGCAAAAAAAATGCAAAAACACGTTTTTTTGGCCCAAAAAGTCGATTTGTACTGTGCTAGAAAAAAATCAATTTTCAGGCAAAAAAAATGCTAAAACACGTTTTTTTGGCCCAAAAAGTCGATTTGTATTGTGCTAGAAAAATTTCAATTTTCAGGCAAAAAAAATGCTAAAACACGTTTTTTTGGCCCAAAAAGTCGATTTGTACAGTGTTAGAAAAATTTCAATTTTCAGGCAAAAAAAATGCTAAAACACGTTTTTTTGGCCCAAAAAGTCGATTTGTACTGTGCTAGAAAAATTTCAATTTTCAGGCAAAAAAAAATGCAAAAACACGTTTTTTTGGCCCAAAAAGTCGATTTGTACAGTGCTAGAAAAATTTCAATTTTCAGGCAAAAAAAATGCTAAAACACGTTTTTTTGGCCCAAAAAGTCGATTTGTACTGTGCTAGAAAAATTTCAATTTTCAGGCAAAAAAAATGCTAAAACACGTTTTTTTGGCCCAAAAAGTCGATTTGTACTGTGCTAGAAAAATTTCAATTTTCAGGCAAAAAAAATGCTAAAACACGTTTTTTTGGCCCAAAAAGTCGATTTGTACTGTGCTAGAAAAATTTCAATTTTCAGGCAAAAAAAATGCTAAAACACGTTTTTTTGGCCCAAAAAGTCGATTTGTACTGTGCTAGAAAAATTTCAATTTTCAGGCAAAAAAAATGCTAAAACACGTTTTTTTGGCCCAAAAAGTCGATTTGTACAGTGCTAGAAAAATTTCAATTTTCAGGCAAAAAAAATGCTAAAACACGTTTTTTTGGCCCAAAAAGTCGATTTGTACTGTGCTAGAAAAATTTCAATTTTCAGGCAAAAAAAATGCTAAAACACGTTTTTTTGGCCCAAAAAGTCGATTTGTACTGTGCTAGAAAAATTTCAATTTTCAGGCAAAAAAAATGCAAAAACACGTTTTTTTGGCCCAAAAAGTCGATTTGTACTGTGCTAGAAAAATTTCAATTTTCAGGCAAAAAAAATGCTAAAACACGTTTTTTTGGCCGAAAAAGTCGATTTGTACTGTGCTAGAAAAATTTCAATTTTCAGGCAAAAAAAATGCTAAAACACGTTTTTTTGGCCCAAAAAGTCGATTTGTACTGTGCTAGAAAAATTTCAATTTTCAGGCAAAAAAAATGCTAAAACACGTTTTTTTGGCCCAAAAAGTCGATTTGTACTGTGCTAGAAAAATTTCAATTTTCAGGCAAAAAAAATGCTAAAACACGTTTTTTTGGCCCAAAAAGTCGATTTGTACTGTGCTAGAAAAAATTCAATTTTCAGGCAAAAAAAATGCTAAAACACGTTTTTTTGGCCCAAAAAGTCGATTTGTACTGTGCTAGAAAAATTTCAATTTTCAGGCAAAAAAAATGCTAAAACACGTTTTTTTGGCCCAAAAAGTCGATTTGTACTGTGCTAGAAAAATTTCAATTTTCAGGCAAAAAAAATGCTAAAACACGTTTTTTTGGCCCAAAAAGTCGATTTGTACTGTGCTAGAAAAATTTCAATTTTCAGGCAAAAAAAATGCTAAAACACGTTTTTTTGGCCCAAAAAGTCGATTTGTACTGTGCTAGAAAAATTTCAATTTTCAGGCAAAAAAAATGCTAAAACACGTTTTTTTGGCTCAAAAAGTCGATTTGTACTGTGCTAGAAAAATTTCAATTTTCAGGCAAAAAAAATGCAAAAACACGTTTTTTTGGCCCAAAAAGTCGATTTGTACAGTGCTAGAAAAATTTCAATTTTCAGGCAAAAAAAATGCTAAAACACGTTTTTTTGGCCCAAAAAGTCGATTTGTACTGTGCTAGAAAAATTTCAATTTTCAGGCAAAAAAAATGCTAAAACACGTTTTTTTGGCCCAAAAAGTCGATTTGTACTGTGCTAGAAAAATTTCAATTTTCAGGCAAAAAAAATGCTAAAACACGTTTTTTTGGCCCAAAAAGTCGATTTGTACTGTGCTAGAAAAATTTCAATTTTCAGGCAAAAAAAATGCTAAAACACGTTTTTTTGGTCCAAAAAGTCGATTTGTACTGTGCTAGAAAAATTTCAATTTTCAGGCAAAAAAATGCTAAAACACGTTTTTTTGGCCCAAAAAGTCGATTTGTACTGTGCTAGAAAAAATTCAATTTTCAGGCAAAAAAAATGCTAAAACACGTTTTTTTGGCCCAAAAAGTCGATTTGTACAGTGCTAGAAAAATTTCAATTTTCAGGCAAAAAAATGCTAAAACACGTTTTTTTGGCCCAAAAAGTCGATTTGTACTGTGCTGGAAAAAATTCAATTTTCAGGCAAAAAAAATGCTAAAACACGTTTTTTTGGCCCAAAAAGTCGATTTGTACTGTGCTAGAAAAATTTCAATTTTCAGGCAAAAAAAATGCTAAAACACGTTTTTTTGGCCCAAAAAGTCGATTTGTACTGTGCTAGAAAAATTTCAATTTTCAGGCAAAAAAAATGCAAAAACACGTTTTTCTGGCCCAAAAAGTCGATTTGTACAGTGCTAGAAAAATTTCAATTTTCAGGCAAAAAAAAATGCTAAAACACATTTTTTTGGCCCAAAAAGTCGATTTGTACTGTGCTAGAAAAATTTCAATTTTCAGGCAAAAAAAATGCTAAAACACGTTTTTTTGGCCCAAAAAGTCGATTTGTACTGTGCTAGAAAAATTTCAATTTTCAGGCAAAAAAAATGCTAAAACACGTTTTTTTGGCCCAAAAAGTCGATTTGTACTGTGCTAGAAAAATTTCAATTTTCAGGCAAAAAAAATGCTAAAACACGTTTTTTTGGCCCAAAAAGTCGATTTGTACTGTGCTAGAAAAATTTCAATTTTCAGGCAAAAAAAATGCTAAAACACGTTTTTTTGGCCCAAAAAGTCGATTTGTACTGTGCTAGAAAAATTTCAATTTTCAGGCAAAAAAAATGCTAAAACACGTTTTTTTGGCCCAAAAAGTCGATTTGTACTGTGCTAGAAAAATTTCAATTTTCAGGCAAAAAAAATGCTAAAACGCGTTTTTGGCCCAAAAAGTCGATTTGTACTGTGCTAGAAAAATTTCAATTTTCAGGCAAAAAAAATGCTAAAACACGTTTTTTTGGCCCAAAAAGTCGATTTGTACTGTGCTAGAAAAATTTCAATTTTCAGTCAAAAAAAATGCTAAAACACGTTTTTTTGGCCCAAAAAGTCGATTTGTACTGTGCTAGAAAAATTTCAATTTTCAGGCAAAAAAAATGCTAAAACGCGTTTTTGGCCCAAAAAGTCGATTTGTACTGTGCTAGAAAAATTTCAATTTTCAGGCAAAAAAAATGCTAAAACACGTTTTTTTGGCCCAAAAAGTCGATTTGTACTGTGCT
Organism: Petrolisthes manimaculis; assembly: GCA_034508575.1. Lineage (NCBI taxonomy): Eukaryota > Metazoa > Arthropoda > Malacostraca > Decapoda > Porcellanidae > Petrolisthes > Petrolisthes manimaculis. The sequence goes on along the minus strand of JAWZYT010001439.1, from coordinate 149,713 downwards.
AGAAAAATTTCAATTTTCAGTCAAAAAAAATGCTAAAACACGTTTTTTTGGCCCAAAAAGTCGATTTGTACTGTGCTAGAAAAAAATCAATTTTCAGGCAAAAAAAAAATACTAAAACACGTTTTTTTGGCCCAAAAAGTCGATTTGTACTGTGCTAGAAAAATTTCAATTTTCAGGCAAAAAAAATGCTAAAACACGTTTTTTTGGCCCAAAAAGTCGATTTGTACTGTGCTAGAAAAATTTCAATTTTCAGGCAAAAAAAATGCTAAAACACGTTTTTTTGGCCCAAAAAGTCGATTTGTACTGTGCTAGAAAAAATTCAATTTTCAGGCAAAAAAAATGCTAAAACACGTTTTTTTGGCCCAAAAAGTCGATTTGTACTGTGCTAGAAAAATTTCAATTTTCAGGCAAAAAAAATGCTAAAACACGTTTTTTTGGCCCAAAAAGTCGATTTGTACTGTGCTAGAAAAATTTCAATTTTCAGGCAAAAAAAATGCTAAAACACGTTTTTTTGGCCCAAAAAGTCGATTTGTACTGTGCTAGAAAAATTTCAATTTTCAGGCAAAAAAAATGCTAAAACACGTTTTTTTGGCCCAAAAAGTCGATTTGTACTGTGCTAGAAAAATTTCAATTTTCAGGCAAAAAAAATGCTAAAACACGTTTTTTTGGCCCAAAAAGTCGATTTGTACTGTGCTAGAAAAAAATCAATTTTCAGGCAAAAAAAATGCTAAAACACGTTTTTTTGGCCCAAAAAGTCGATTTGTACAGTGCTAGAAAAATTTCAATTTTCAGGCAAAAAAAATGCTAAAACACGTTTTTTTGGCCCAAAAAGTCGATTTGTACTGTGCTAGAAAAATTTCAATTTTCAGGCAAAAAAAAATGCAAAAACACGTTTTTTTGGCCCAAAAAGTCGATTTGTACAGTGCTAGAAAAATTTCAATTTTCAGGCAAAAAAAATGCTAAAACACGTTTTTTTGGCCCAAAAAGTCGATTTGTACTGTGCTAGAAAAATTTCAATTTTCAGGCAAAAAAAATGCTAAAACACGTTTTTTTGGCCCAAAAAGTCGATTTGTACTGTGCTAGAAAAAATTCAATTTTCAGGCAAAAAAAATGCTAAAACACGTTTTTTTGGCCCAAAAAGTCGATTTGTACAGTGCTAGAAAAATTTCAATTTTCAGGCAAAAAAAATGCTAAAACACGTTTTTTTGGCCCAAAAAGTCGATTTGTACTGTGCTAGAAAAATTTCAATTTTCAGGCAAAAAAAATGCTAAAACACGTTTTTTTGGCCCAAAAAGTCGATTTGTACTGTGCTAGAAAAATTTCAATTTTCAGGCAAAAAAAATGCTAAAACACGTTTTTTTGGCCCAAAAAGTCGATTTGTACTGTGCTAGAAAAATTTCAATTTTCAGGCAAAAAAAATGCTAAAACACGTTTTTTTGGCCCAAAAAGTCGATTTGTACAGTGCTAGAAAAATTTCAATTTTCAGGCAAAAAAAATGCTAAAACACGTTTTTTTGGCCCAAAAAGTCGATTTGTACTGTGCTAGAAAAATTTCAATTTTCAGGCAAAAAAAATGCTAAAACACGTTTTTTTGGCCCAAAAAGTCGATTTGTACTGTGCTAGAAAAATTTCAATTTTCAGGCAAAAAAAATGCAAAAACACGTTTTTTTGGCCCAAAAAGTCGATTTGTACTGTGCTAGAAAAATTTCAATTTTCAGGCAAAAAAAATGCTAAAACACGTTTTTTTGGCCCAAAAAGTCGATTTGTACTGTGCTAGAAAAATTTCAATTTTCAGGCAAAAAAAATGCTAAAACACGTTTTTTTGGCCCAAAAAGTCGATTTGTACTGTGCTAGAAAAATTTCAATTTTCAGGCAAAAAAAATGCTAAAACACGTTTTTTTGGCCCAAAAAGTCGATTTGTACTGTGCTAGAAAAATTTCAATTTTCAGGCAAAAAAAATGCTAAAACACGTTTTTTTGGCCCAAAAAGTCGATTTGTACTGTGCTAGAAAAAATTCAATTTTCAGGCAAAAAAAATGCCAAAACACGTTTTTTCGGCCCAAAAAGTCGATTTGTACTGTGCTAGAAAAATTTCAATTTTCAGGCAAAAAAAATGCTAAAACACGTTTTTTTGGCCCAAAAAGTCGATTTGTACTGTGCTAGAAAAATTTCAATTTTCAGGCAAAAAAAATGCTAAAACACGTTTTTTTGGCCCAAAAAGTCGATTTGTACTGTGCTAGAAAAATTTTAATTTTCAGGCAAAAAAATGCTAAAACACGTTTTTTTGGCCCAAAAAGTCGATTTGTACTGTGCTAGAAAAATTTCAATTTTCAGGCAAAAAAAATGCAAAAACACGTTTTTTTGGCCCAAAAAGTCGATTTGTACTGTGCTAGAAAAATTTCAATTTTCAGGCAAAAAAAATGCTAAAACACATTTTTTTGGCCCAAAAAGTCGATTTGTACTGTGCTAGAAAAATTTCAATTTTCAGGCAAAAAAAATGCTAAAACACGTTTTTTTGGCTCAAAAAGTCGATTTGTACTGTGCTAGAAAAATTTCAATTTTCAGGCAAAAAAAATGCAAAAACACGTTTTTTTGGCCCAAAAAGTCGATTTGTACAGTGCTAGAAAAATTTCAATTTTCAGGCAAAAAAAATGCTAAAACACGTTTTTTTGGCCCAAAAAGTCGATTTGTACTGTGCTAGAAAAATTTCAATTTTCAGGCAAAAAAAATGCTAAAACACGTTTTTTTGGCCCAAAAAGTCGATTTGTACTGTGCTAGAAAAATTTCAATTTTCAGGCAAAAAAAATGCTAAAACACGTTTTTTTGGCCCAAAAAGTCGATTTGTACTGTGCTAGAAAAATTTCAATTTTCAGGCAAAAAAAATGCTAAAACACGTTTTTTTGGCCCAAAAAGTCGATTTGTACTGTGCTAGAAAAATTTCAATTTTCAGGCAAAAAAATGCTAAAACACGTTTTTTTGGCCCAAAAAGTCGATTTGTACTGTGCTAGAAAAATTTCAATTTTCAGGCAAAAAAAATGCAAAAACACGTTTTTTTGGCCCAAAAAGTCGATTTGTACAGTGCTAGAAAAATTTCAATTTTCAGGCAAAAAAAATGCAAAAACACGTTTTTTTGGCCCAAAAAGTCGATTTGTACAGTGCTAGAAAAATTTCAATTTTCAGGCAAAAAAAATGCTAAAACACGTTTTTTTGGCCCAAAAAGTCGATTTGTACTGTGCTAGAAAAATTTCAATTTTCAGGCAAAAAAAATGCTAAAACACGTTTTTTTGGCCCAAAAAGTCGATTTGTACTGTGCTAGAAAAATTTCAATTTTCAGGCAAAAAAAATGCTAAAATACGTTTTTTTGGCCCAAAAAGTCGATTTGTACTGTGCTAGAAAAATTTCAATTTTCAGGCAAAAAAAATGCTAAAATACGTCTTTTTGGCCCATAAAGTCGATTTGTACTGTGCTAGAAAAATTTCAATTTTCAGGCAAAAAAAATGCAAAAACACGTTTTTTTGGCCCAAAAAGTCGATTTGTACAGTGCTAGAAAAATTTCAATTTTCAGGCAAAAAAAATGCTAAAACACGTTTTTTTGGCCCAAAAAGTCGATTTGTACTGTGCTAGAAAAATTTCAATTTTCAGGCAAAAAAAATGCTAAAACACGTTTTTTTGGCCCAAAAAGTCGATTTGTACTGTGCTAGAAAAATTTCAATTTTCAGGCAAAAAAAATGCAAAAACACGTTTTTTTGGCCCAAAAAGTCGATTTGTACTGTGCTAGAAAAATTTCAATTTTCAGGCAAAAAAAATGCTAAAACACGTTTGTTTGGCCCAAAAAGTCGATTTGTACTGTGCTAGAAAAATTTCAATTTTCAGGCAAAAAAAATGCTAAAACACGTTTTTTTGGCCCAAAAAGTCGATTTGTACTGTGCTAGAAAAATTTCAATTTTCAGGCAAAAAAAATGCTAAAACACGTTTTTTTGGCCCAAAAAGTCGATTTGTACTGTGCTAGAAAAAAATCAATTTTCAGGCAAAAAAAATGCAAAAACACGTTTTTTTGGCCCAAAAAGTCGATTTGTACTGTGCTAGAAAAATTTCAATTTTCAGGCAAAAAAAATGCTAAAACACGTTTTTTTGGCCCAAAAAGTCGATTTGTACTGTGCTAGAAAAATTTCAATTTTCAGGCAAAAAAAATGCTAAAACACGTTTTTTTGGCCCAAAAAGTCGATTTGTACAGTGCTAGAAAATATTCAATTTTCAGGCAAAAAAAATGCTAAAACACGTTTATTTGGCCCAAAAAGTCGATTTGTACTGTGCTAGAAAAATTTCAATTTTCAGGCAAAAAAAATGCAAAAACACGTTTTTTTGGCCCAAAAAGTCGATTTGTACAGTGCTAGAAAAATTTCAATTTTCAGGCAAAAAAAATGCTAAAACACGTTTTTTTGGCCAAAAAAGTCGATTTGTACTGTGCTAGAAAAATTTCAATTTTCAGGCAAAAAAAATGCTAAAACACGTTTTTTTGGCCCAAAAAGTCGATTTGTACTGTGCTAGATAAATTTCAATTTTCAGGCAAAAAAAATGCTAAAACACGTTTTTTTGGCCCAAAAAGTCGATTTGTACTGTGCTAGAAAAATTTCAATTTTCAGGCAAAAAAAATGCAAAAACACGTTTTTTTGGCCCAAAAAGTCGATTTGTACAGTGCTAGAAAAATTTCAATTTTCAGGCAAAAAAAATGCTAAAACACGTTTTTTTGGCCCAAAAAGTCGATTTGTACAGTGCTAGAAAAATTTCAATTTTCAGGCAAAAAAATGGTAAAACACGTTTTTTTGGCCCAAAAAGTCGATTTGTACTGTGCTAGAAAAAATTCAATTTTCAGGCAAAAAAAATGTTAAAACACTTTTTTTTGGCCCAAAAAGTCGATTTGTACTGTGCTAGAAAAAAATCAATTTTCAGGCAAAAAAAATGCTAAAACACGTTTTTTTGGCCCAAAAAGTCGATTTGTACTGTGCTAGAAAAATTTCAATTTTCAGGCAAAAAAAATGCTAAAACACGTTTTTTTGGCCCAAAAAGTCGATTTGTACTGTGCTAGAAAAATGTCAATTTTCAGGCAAAAAAAATGCTAAAACACGTTTTTTTGGCCCAAAAAGTCGATTTGTACTGTGCTAGAAAAATTTCAATTTTCAGGCAAAAAAAATGCTAAAACACGTTTTTTTGGCCCAAAAAGTCGATTTGTACAGTGCTAGAAAAATTTCAATTTTCAGGCAAAAAAAAAGCTAAAACACGTTTTTTTGGCCCAAAAAGTCGATTTGTTCTGTGCTAGAAAAATTTCAATTTTCAGGCAAAAAAAATGCTAAAACACGTTTTTTTGGCCCAAAAGTTGATTTGTACAGTGCTAGAAAAATTTCAATTTTCAGGCAAAAAAAATGCTAAAACACGTTTTTTTGGCCCAAAAAGTCGATTTGTACTGTGCTAGAAAAATTTCAATTTTCAGGCAAAAAAAATGCTAAAACACGTTTTTTTGGCCCAAAAAGTCGATTTGTACTGTGCTAGAAATATTTCAATTTTCAGGCAAAAAAAATGCAAAAACACGTTTTTTTGGCCCAAAAAGTCGATTTGTACAGTGCTAGAAAAATTTCAATTTTCAGGCAAAAAAAATGCTAAAACACGTTTTTTTGGCCCAAAAAGTCGATTTGTACTGTGCTAGAAAAAATTCAATTTTCAGGCAAAAAAAATGCTAAAACACGTTTTTTTTGGCCCAAAAAGTCGATTTGTACTGTGCTAGAAAAATTTCAATTTTCAGGCAAAAAAAATGCTAAAACACGTTTTTTTGGCCCAAAAAGTCGATTTGTACTGTGCTAGAAAAATTTCAATTTTCAGGCAAAAAAATGCTAAAACACGTTTTTTTGGTACAAAAAGTCGATTTGTACTGTGCTAGAAAAATTTCAATTTTCAGGCAAAAAAAATGCTAAAACACGTTTTTTTGGCCCAAAAAGTCGATTTGTACTGTGCTAGAAAAATTTAAATTTTCAGGCAAAAAAATGCTAAAACACGTTTTTTTGGCCCAAAAAGTCGATTTGTACTGTGCTAGAAAAATTTCAATTTTCAGGCAAAAAAAATGCTAAAACACGTTTTTTTGGCCCAAAAAGTCGATTTGTACTGTGCTAGAAAAATTTCAATTTTCAGGCAAAAAAAATGCTAAAACACGTTTTTTTGGCCCAAAAAGTCGATTTGTACTGTGCTAGAAAAATTTCAATTTTCAGGCAAAAAAAATGCTAAAACACGTTTTTTTGGCCCAAAAAGTCGATTTGTACTGTGCTAGAAAAATTTCAATTTTCAGGCAAAAAAAATGCTAAAACACGTTTTTTTGGCCCAAAAAGTCGATTTGTACAGTGCTAGAAAAATTTCAATTTTCAGGCAAAAAAAAAGCTAAAACACGTTTTTTTGGCCCAAAAAGTCGATTTGTTCTGTGCTAGAAAAATTTCAATTTTCAGGCAAAAAAAATGCTAAAACACGTTTTTTTGGCCCAAAAGTTGATTTGTACAGTGCTAGAAAAATTTCAATTTTCAGGCAAAAAAAATGCTAAAACACGTTTTTTTGGCCCAAAAAGTCGATTTGTACTGTGCTAGAAAAATTTCAATTTTCAGGCAAAAAAAATGCTAAAACACGTTTTTTTGGCCCAAAAAGTCGATTTGTACTGTGCTAGAAATATTTCAATTTTCAGGCAAAAAAAATGCAAAAACACGTTTTTTTGGCCCAAAAAGTCGATTTGTACAGTGCTAGAAAAATTTCAATTTTCAGGCAAAAAAAATGCTAAAACACGTTTTTTTGGCCCAAAAAGTCGATTTGTACTGTGCTAGAAAAAAATCAATTTTCAGGCAAAAAAAATGCTAAAACACGTTTTTTTTGGCCCAAAAAGTCGATTTGTACTGTGCTAGAAAAATTTCAATTTTCAGGCAAAAAAAATGCTAAAACACGTTTTTTTGGCCCAAAAAGTCGATTTGTACTGTGCTAGAAAAATTTCAATTTTCAGGCAAAAAAATGCTAAAACACGTTTTTTTGGCCCAAAAAGTCGATTTGTACTGTGCTAGAAAAATTTCAATTTTCAGGCAAAAAAAATGCTAAAACACGTTTTTTTGGCCCAAAAAGTCGATTTGTACTGTGCTAGAAAAATTTAAATTTTCAGGCAAAAAAATGCTAAAACACGTTTTTTTGGCCCAAAAAGTCGATTTGTACTGTGCTAGAAAAATTTCAATTTTCAGGCAAAAAAAATGCTAAAACACGTTTTTTTGGCCCAAAAAGTCGATTTGTACTGTGCTAGAAAAATTTCAATTTTCAGGCAAAAAAAATGCTAAAACACGTTTTTTTGGCCCAAAAAGTCGATTTGTACTGTGCTAGAAAAAATTCAATTTTCAGGCAAAAAAAATGCTAAAACACTTTTTTTTGGCTCAAAAAGTCGATTTGTACTGTGCTAGAAAAATTTCAATTTTCAGGCAAAAAAAATGCAAAAACACGTTTTTTTGGCCCAAAAAGTCGATTTGTACAATGCTAGAAAAATTTCAATTTTCAGGCAAAAAAAATGCTAAAACACGTTTTTTTTGCCCAAAAAGTCGATTTGTACTGTGCTAGAAAAATTTCAATTTTCAGGCAAAAAAAATGCTAAAACACGTTTTTTTGGCCCAAAAATTCGATTTGTACTGTGCTAGAAAAATTTCAATTTTCAGGCAAAAAAAATGCTAAAACACGTTTTTTTGGCCCAAAAAGTCGATTTGTACTGTGCTAGAAAAATTTCAATTTTCAGGCAAAAAAAATGCTAAAACACGTTTTTTTGGCCCAAAAAGTCGATTTGTACTGTGCTAGAAAAATTTCAATTTTCAGGCAAAAAAATGCTAAAACACGTTTTTTTGGCCCAAAAAGTCGATTTGTACTGTGCTAGAAAAAATTCAATTTTCAGGCAAAAAAAATGCAAAAACACGTTTTTTTGGCCCAAAAAGTCGATTTGTACAGTGCTAGAAAAATTTCAATTTTCAGGCAAAAAAAATGCAAAAACACGTTTTTTTGGCCCAAAAAGTCGATTTGTACAGTGCTAGAAAAATTTCAATTTTCAGGCAAAAAAAATGCTAAAACACGTTTTTTTGGCCCAAAAAGTCGATTTGTACTGTGCTAGAAAAATTTCAATTTTCAGGCAAAAAAAATGCTAAAACACGTTTTTTTGGCCCAAAAAGTCGATTTGTACTGTGCTAGAAAAATTTCAATTTTCAGGCAAAAAAAATGCAAAAACACGTTTTTTTGGCCCAAAAAGTCGATTTGTACAGTGCTAGAAAAATTTCAATTTTCAGGCAAAAAAAATGCTAAAACACGTTTTTTTGGCCAAAAAAGTCGATTTGTACTGTGCTAGAAAAATTTCAATTTTCAGGCAAAAAAAAATGCTAAAACACGTTTTTTTGGCCCAAAAAGTCGATTTGTACTGTGCTAGATAAATTTCAATTTTCAGGCAAAAAAAATGCTAAAACACGTTTTTTTGGCCCAAAAAGTCGATTTGTACTGTGCTAGAAAAATTTCAATTTTCAGGCAAAAAAAATGCAAAAACACGTTTTTTTGGCCCAAAAAGTCGATTTGTACAGTGCTAGAAAAATTTCAATTTTCAGGCAAAAAAAATGCTAAAACACGTTTTTTTGGCCCAAAAAGTCGATTTGTACTGTGCTAGAAAAAAATCAATTTTCAGGCAAAAAAAATGCTAAAACACGTTTTTTTGGCCCAAAAAGTCGATTTGTACTGTGCTAGAAAAATTTCAATTTTCAGGCAAAAAAAATGCTAAAACACGTTTTTTTTGGCCCAAAAAGTCGATTTGTACTGTGCTAGAAAAATTTCAATTTTCAGGCAAAAAAAAAGCTAAAACACGTTTTTTTGGCCCAAAAAGTCGATTTGTACTGTGCTAGAAAAATTTCAATTTTCAGGCAAAAAAATGCTAAAACACGTTTTTTTGGCCCAAAAAGTCGATTTGTACTGTGCTAGAAAAAAATCAATTTTCAGGCAAAAAAAATGCTAAAACACGTTTTTTTGGCCCAAAAAGTCGATTTGTACTGTGCTAGAAAAATTTCAATTTTCAGGCAAAAAAATGCTAAAACACGTTTTTTTGGCCCAAAAAGTCGATTTGTACTGTGCTAGAAAAATTTCAATTTTCAGGCAAAAAAAATGCTAAAACACGTTTTTTTGGCCCAAAAAGTCGATTTGTACTGTGCTAGAAAAATTTCAATTTTCAGGCAAAAAAAATGCTAAAACACGTTTTTTTGGCCCAAAAAGTCGATTTGTACTGTGCTAGAAAAATTTCAATTTTCAGGCAAAAAAAATGCTAAAACACGTTTTTTTGGCTCAAAAAGTCGATTTGTACTGTGCTAGAAAAATTTCAATTTTCAGGCAAAAAAAATGCAAAAACACGTTTTTTTGGCCCAAAAAGTCGATTTGTACAGTGCTAGAAAAATTTCAATTTTCAGGCAAAAAAAATGCTAAAACACGTTTTTTTGGCCCAAAAAGTCGATTTTTACTGTGCTAGAAAAATTTCAATTTTCAGGCAAAAAAAATGCTAAAACACGTTTTTTTGGCCCAAAAAGTCGATTTGTACTGTGCTAGAAAAATTTCAATTTTCATGCAAAAAAAATGCTAAAACACGTTTTTTTGGCCCAAAAAGTCGATTTGTACTGTGCTAGAAAAATTTCAATTTTCAGGCAAAAAAAATGCTAAAACACGTTTCTTTGGCCCAAAAAGTCGATTTGTACTGTGCTAGAAAAATTTCAATTTTCAGGCAAAAAAATGCTAAAACACGTTTTTTTGGCCCAAAAAGTCGATTTGTACTGTGCTAGAAAAATTTCAATTTTCAGGCAAAAAAAATGCAAAAACACGTTTTTTTGGTCCAAAAAGTCGATTTGTACAGTGCTAGAAAAATTTCAATTTTCAGGCAAAAAAAATGCAAAAACACGTTTTTTTGGCCCAAAAAGTCGATTTGTACAGTGCTAGAAAAATTTCAATTTTCAGGCAAAAAAAATGCTAAAACACGTTTTTTTGGCCCAAAAAGTCGATTTGTACTGTGCTAGAAAAATTTCAATTTTCAGGCAAAAAAAATGCAAAAACACGTTTTTTTGGCCCAAAAAGTCGATTTGTACTGTGCTAGAAAAATTTCAATTTTCAGGCAAAAAAAATGCTAAAACACGTTTTTTTGGCCCAAAAAGTCGATTTGTACTGTGCTAGAAAAATTTCAATTTTCAGGCAAAAAAAATGCTAAAAAACGTTTTTTTGGCCCAAAAAGTCGATTTGTACTGTGCTAGAAAAATTTCAATTTTCAGGCAAAAAAAATGCTAAAACACGTTTTTTTGGCCCAAAAAGTCGATTTGTACTGTGCTAGAAAAAAATCAATTTTCAGGCAAAAAAAATGCAAAAACACGTTTTTTTGGCCCAAAAAGTCGATTTGTACTGTGCTAGAAAAATTTCAATTTTCAGGCAAAAAAAATGCTAAAACACGTTTTTTTGGCCCAAAAAGTCGATTTGTACTGTGCTAGAAAAATTTCAATTTTCAGGCAAAAAAAATGCTAAAACACGTTTTTTTGGCCCAAAAAGTCGATTTGTACAGTGCTAGAAAATATTCAATTTTCAGGCAAAAAAAATGCTAAAACACGTTTTTTTGGCCCAAAAAGTCGATTTGTACTGTGCTAGAAAAATTTCAATTTTCAGGCAAAAAAAATGCTAAAACACGTTTTTTTGGCCCAAAAAGTCGATTTGTACAGTGCTAGAAAAATTTCAATTTTCAGGCAAAAAAAATGCTAAAACACGTTTTTTTGGCCAAAAAAGTCGATTTGTACTGTGCTAGAAAAATTTCAATTTTCAGGCAAAAAAAATGCTAAAACACGTTTTTTTGGCCCAAAAAGTCGATTTGTACTGTGCTAGAAAAATTTCAATTTTCAGGCAAAAAAAATGCTAAAACACGTTTTTTTGGCCCAAAAAGTCGATTTGTACTGTGCTAGAAAAATTTCAATTTTCAGGCAAAAAAAATGCAAAAACACGTTTTTTTGGCCCAAAAAGTCGATTTGTACAGTGCTAGAAAAATTTCAATTTTCAGGCAAAAAAAAATGCTAAAACACGTTTTTTTGGCCCAAAAAGTCGATTTGTACAGTGCTAGAAAAATTTCAATTTTCAGGCAAAAAAATGGTAAAACACGTTTTTTTGGCCCAAAAAGTCGATTTGTACTGTGCTAGAAAAATTTCAATTTTCAGGCAAAAAAAATGCTAAAACACGTTTTTTTGGCCCAAAAAGTCGATTTGTACTGTGCTAGAAAAATTTCAATTTTCAGGCAAAAAAAATGCTAAAACACGTTTTTTTTGGCCCAAAAAGTCGATTTGTACTGTGCTAGAAAAAAATCAATTTTCAGGCAAAAAAAATGCTAAAACACGTTTTTTTGGCCCAAAAAGTCGATTTGTACTGTGCTAGAAAAATTTCAATTTTCAGGCAAAAAAAATGCTAAAACACGTTTTTTTGGCCCAAAAAGTCGATTTGTACTGTGCTAGAAAAATTTCAATTTTCAGGCAAAAAAAATGCTAAAACACGTTTTTTTGGCCCAAAAAGTCGATTTGTACTGTGCTAGAAAAATTTCAATTTTCAGGCAAAAAAAATGCAAAAACACGTTTTTTTGGCCCAAAAAGTCGATTTGTACAGTGCTAGAAAAATTTCAATTTTCAGGCAAAAAAAATGCTAAAACACGTTTTTTTGGCCAAAAAAGTCGATTTGTTCTGTGCTAGAAAAATTTCAATTTTCAGGCAAAAAAAATGCTAAAACACGTTTTTTTGGCCCAAAAAGTTGATTTGTACAGTGCTAGAAAAATTTCAATTTTCAGGCAAAAAAAATGCTAAAACACGTTTTTTTGGCCCAAAAAGTCGATTTGTACTGTGCTAGAAAAATTTCAATTTTCAGGCAAAAAAAATGCTAAAACACGTTTTTTTGGCCCAAAAAGTCGATTTGTACTGTGCTAGAAAAATTTCAATTTTCAGGCAAAAAAATGCTAAAACACGTTTTTTTGGCCCAAAAAGTCGATTTGTACTGTGCTAGAAAAATTTCAATTTTCAGGCAAAAAAAATGCTAAAACACGTTTTTTTGGCCCAAAAAGTCGATTTGTACTGTGCTCGAAAAATTTCAATTTTCAGGCAAAAAAATGCTAAAACACGTTTTTTTGGCTCAAAAAGTCGATTTGTACTGTGCTAGAAAAATTTCAATTTTCAGGCAAAAAAAATGCTAAAACACGTTTTTTTGGCCCAAAAAGTCGATTTGTACTGTGCTAGAAAAATTTCAATTTTCAGGCAAAAAAAATGCTAAAACACGTTTTTTTGGCCCAAAAAGTCGATTTGTACTGTGCTAGAAAAATTTCAATTTTCAGGCAAAAAAAATGCTAAAACACGTTTTTTTGGCTCAAAAAGTCGATTTGTACTGTGCTAGAAAAATTTCAATTTTCAGGCAAAAAAAATGCAAAAACACGTTTTTTTGGCCCAAAAAGTCGATTTGTACAGTGCTAGAAAAATTTCAATTTTCAGGCAAAAAAAATGCTAAAACACGTTTTTTTGGCCCAAAAAGTCGATTTGTACTGTGCTAGAAAAATTTCAATTTTCAGGCAAAAAAAATGCTAAAACACGTTTTTTTGGCCCAAAAAGTCGATTTGTACTGTGCTAGAAAAATTTCAATTTTCAGGCAAAAAAAATGCTAAAACACGTTTTTTTGGCCCAAAAAGTCGATTTGTACTGTGCTAGAAAAATTTCAATTTTCAGGCAAAAAAAATGCTAAAACACGTTTTTTTGGCCCAAAAAGTCGATTTGTACTGTGCTAGAAAAATTTCAATTTTCAGGCAAAAAAATGCTAAAACACGTTTTTTTGGCCCAAAAAGTCGATTTGTACTGTGCTAGAAAAATTTCAATTTTCAGGCAAAAAAAATGCAAAAACACGTTTTTTTGGCCCAAAAAGTCGATTTGTACAGTTCTAGAAAAATTTCAATTTTCAGGCAAAAAAAATGCAAAAACACGTTTTTTTTGGCCCAAAAAGTCGATTTGTACTGTGCTAGAAAAATTTCAATTTTCAGGCAAAAAAAATGCAAAAACACGTTTTTTTGGCCCAAAAAGTCGATTTGTACTGTGCTAGAAAAATTTCAATTTGCAGGCAAAAAAAATGCTAAAACACGTTTTTTTTGGCCCAAAAAGTCGATTTGTACTGTGCTAGAAAAATTTCAATTTTCAGGCAAAAAAAATGCAAAAACACGTTTTTTTGGCCCAAAAAGTCGATTTGTACTGTGCTAGAAAAATTTCAATTTTCAGGCAAAAAAAATGCTAAAACACGTTTTTTTGGCCCAAAAAGTCGATTTGTACTGTGCTAGAAAAATTTCAATTTTCAGGCAAAAAAAATGCTAAAAAACGTTTTTTTGGCCCAAAAAGTCGATTTGTACTGTGCTAGAAAAATTTCAATTTTCAGGCAAAAAAAAATGCTAAAACACGTTTTTTTGGCCCAAAAAGTCGATTTGTACTGTGCTAGAAAAAAATCAATTTTCAGGCAAAAAAAAATGCAAAAACACGTTTTTTTGGGCCAAAAAGTCGATTTGTACTGTGCTAGAAAAATTTCAATTTTCAGGCAAAAAAAATGCTAAAACACGTTTTTTTGGCCCAAAAAGTCGATTTGTATTGTGCTAGAAAAATTTCAATTTTCAGGCAAAAAAAATGCTAAAACACGTTTTTTTGGCCCAAAAAGTCGATTTGTACTGTGCTAGAAAAATTTCAATTTTCAGGCAAAAAAAAATGCTAAAACACGTTTTTTTGGCCCAAAAAGTCGATTTGTACTGTGCTAGAAAAATTTCAATTTTCAGGCAAAAAAAATGCAAAAACACGTTTTTTTGGCCCAAAAAGTCGATTTGTACAGTGCTAGAAAAATTTCAATTTTCAGGCAAAAAAAATGCTAAAACACGTTTTTTTGGCCCAAAAAGTCGATTTGTACAGTGCTAGATAAATTTAAATTTTCAGGCAAAAAAATGGTAAAACACGTTTTTTTGGCCCAAAAAGTCGATTTGTACTGTGCTAGAAAAATTTCAATTTTCAGGCAAAAAAAATGCTAAAACACGTTTTTTTGGCCCAAAAAGTCGATTTGTACTGTGCTAGAAAAATTTCAATTTTCAGGCAAAAAAAATGCTAAAACACGTTTTTTTGGCCCAAAAAGTCGATTTGTACTGTGCTAGAAAAAAATCAATTTTCAGGCAAAAAAAATGCTAAAACACGTTTTTTTGGCCCAAAAAGTCGATTTGTACTGTGCTAGAAAAATTTCAATTTTCAGGCAAAAAAAATGCTAAAACACGTTTTTTTGGCCCAAAAAGTCGATTTGTACAGTGCTAGAAAAATTTCAATTTTCAGGCAAAAAAAATGCAAAAACACGTTTTTTTGGCCCAAAAAGTCGATTTGTACAGTGCTAGAAAAATTTCAATTTTCAGGCAAAAAAAATGCTAAAACACGTTTTTTTGGCCCAAAAAGTCGATTTGTTCTGTGCTAGAAAAATTTCAATTTTCAGGCAAAAAAAATGCTAAAACACGTTTTTTTGGCCCAAAAAGTTGATTTGTACAGTGCTAGAAAAATTTCAATTTTCAGGCAAAAAAAATGCTAAAACACGTTTTTTTGGCCCAAAAAGTCGATTTGTACTGTGCTAGAAAAATTTCAATTTTCAGGCAAAAAAAATGCTAAAACACGTTTTTTTGGCCCAAAAAGTCGATTTGTACTGTGCCAGAAAAATTTCAATTTTCAGGCAAAAAAAATGCAAAAACACGTTTTTTTGGCCCAAAAAGTCGATTTGTACAGTGCTAGAAAAATTTCAATTTAAAGGCAAAAAAAATGCTAAAACACGTTTTTTTGGCCCAAAAAGTCGATTTGTACTGTGCTAGAAAAATTTCAATTTTCAGGCAAAAAAAATGCTAAAACACGTTTTTTTTGGCCCAAAAAGTCGATTTGTACTGTGCTAGAAAAATTTCAATTTTCAGGCAAAAAAAATGCTAAAACACGGTTTTTTGGCCCAAAAAGTCGATTTGTACTGTGCTAGAAAAATTTCAATTTTCAGGCAAAAAAAATGCTAAAACACGTTTTTTTGGCCCAAACAGTCGATTTGTACTGTGCTAGAAAAATTTCAATTTTCAGGCAAAAAAAATGCTAAAACACGTTTTTTTGGCCCAAAAAGTCGATTTGTACTGTGCTAGAAAAATTTCAATTTTCAGGCAAAAAAAATGCTAAAACACGTTTTTTTGGCCCAAAAAGTCGATTTGTACTGTGCTAGAAAAAAATCAATTTTCAGGCAAAAAAAATGCTAAAACACGTTTTTTTGGCCCAAAAAGTCGATTTGTACTGTGCTAGAAAAATTTCAATTTTCAGGCAAAAAAAATGCTAAAACACGTTTTTTTGGCCCAAAAAGTCGATTTGTACTGTGCTAGAAAAATTTCAATTTTCAGGCAAAAAAAATGCTAAAACACGTTTTTTTGGCCCAAAAAGTCGATTTGTACAGTGCTAGAAAAATTTCAATTTTCAGGCAAAAAAAATGCAAAAACACGTTTTTTTGGCCCAAAAAGTCGATTTGTACAGTGCTAGAAAAATGTCAATTTTCAGGCAAAAAAAATGCTAAAACACGTTTTTTTGGCCCAAAAAGTCGATTTGTACTGTGCTAGAAAAATTTCAATTTTCATGCAAAAAAAATGCTAAAACACGTTTTTTTGGCCCAAAAAGTCGATATGTACAGTGCTAGAAAAATTTCAATTTTCAGGCAAAAAAAATGCTAAAACACGTTTTTTTGGCCCAAAAAGTCGATTTGTACTGTGCTAGAAAAATTTCAATTTTCAGGCAAAAAAAATGCTAAAACACGTTTTTTTGGCCCAAAAAGTCGATTTGTACTGTGCTAGAAAAATTTCAATTTTCAGGCAAAAAAAATGCAAAAACACGTTTTTTTGGCCCAAAAAGTCGATTTGTACAGTGCTAGAAAAATTTCAATTTTCAGGCAAAAAAAATGCTAAAACACGTTTTTTTGGCCCAAAAAGTCGATTTGTACTGTGCTAGAAAAATTTCAATTTTCAGGCAAAAAAAATGCTAAAACACGTTTTTTTGGCCCAAAAAGTCGATTTGTACTGTGCTAGAAAAATTTCAATTTTCAGGCAAAAAAAATGCTAAAACACGTTTTTTTTGGCCCAAAAAGTCGATTTGTACTGTGCTAGAAAAATTTCAATTTTCAGGCAAAAAAAATGCTAAAACACGTTTTTTTGGCCCAAAAAGTCGATTTGTACTGTGCTAGAAAAATTTCAATTTTCAGGCAAAAAAAATGCTAAAACACGTTTTTTTGGCCCAAAAAGTCGATTTGTACTGTGCTAGAAAAATTTCAATTTTCAGGCAAAAAAAATGCTAAAACACGTTTTTTTGGCCCAAAAAGTCGATTTGTACTGTGCTAGAAAAATTTCAATTTTCAGGCAAAAAAAATGCTAAAACACGTTTTTTTGGCCCAAAAAGTCGATTTGTACTGTGCTAGAAAAATTTCAATTTTTCGGCAAAAAAAATGCTAAAACACGTTTTTTTGGCCCAAAAAGTCGATTTGTACTGTGCTAGAAAAATTTCAATTTTCAGGCAAAAAAAATGCTAAAACACGTTTTTTTGGCCCAAAAAGTCGATTTGTACTGTGCCAGAAAAATTTCAATTTTCAGGCAAAAAAAATACAAAAACACGTTTTTTTGGCCCAAAAAGTCGATTTGTACAGTGCTAGAAAAATTTCAATTTAAAGGCAAAAAAAATGCTAAAACACGTTTTTTTGGCCCAAAAAGTCGATTTGTACTGTGCTAGAAAAATTTCAATTTTCAGGCAAAAAAAATGCTAAAACACGTTTTTTTTGGCCCAAAAAGTCGATTTGTACTGTGCTAGAAAAATTTCAATTTTCAGGCAAAAAAAATGCTAAAACACGGTTTTTTGGCCCAAAAAGTCGATTTGTACTGTGCTAGAAAAATTTCAATTTTCAGGCAAAAAAAATGCTAAAACACGTTTTTTTGGCCCAAACAGTCGATTTGTACTGTGCTAGAAAAATTTCAATTTTCAGGCAAAAAAAATGCTAAAACACGTTTTTTTGGCCCAAAAAGTCGATTTGTACTGTGCTAGAAAAATTTCAATTTTCAGGCAAAAAAAATGCTAAAACACGTTTTTTTGGCCCAAAAAGTCGATTTGTACAGTGCTAGAAAAATTTCAATTTTCAGGCAAAAAAAATGCAAAAACACGTTTTTTTGGCCCAAAAAGTCGATTTGTACAGTGCTAGAAAAATGTCAATTTTCAGGCAAAAAAAATGCTAAAACACGTTTTTTTGGCCCAAAAAGTCGATTTGTACTGTGCTAGAAAAATTTCAATTTTCATGCAAAAAAAATGCTAAAACACGTTTTTTTGGCCCAAAAAGTCGATTTGTACTGTGCTAGAAAAATTTCAATTTTCAGGCAAAAAAAATGCTAAAACACGTTTTTTTGGCCCAAAAAGTCGATTTGTACTGTGCTAGAAAAATTTCAATTTTCAGGCAAAAAAAATGCTAAAACACGTTTTTTTGGCCCAAAAAGTCGATTTGTACTGTGCTAGAAAAATTTCAATTTTCAGGCAAAAAAAATGCTAAAACACGTTTTTTTGGCCCAAAAAGTCGATTTGTACTGTGCTAGAAAAATTTCAATTTTCAGGCAAAAAAAATGCTAAAACACGTTTTTTTGGCCCAAAAAGTCGATTTGTACTGTGCTAGAAAAATTTCAATTTTCAGGCAAAAAAAATGCTAAAACACGTTTTTTTGGCCCAAAAAGTCGATTTGTACTGTGCTAGAAAAATTTCAATTTTCAGGCAAAAAAAATGCTAAAACACGTTTTTTTGGCCCAAAAAGTCGATTTGTACTGTGCTAGAAAAATTTCAATTTTCAGGCAAAAAAAATGCTAAAACACGTTTTTTTGGCCCAAAAAGTCGATTTGTACTGTGCTAGAAAAATTTCTATTTTCAGGCAAAAAAAATGCAAAAACACGTTTTTTTGGGCCAAAAAGTCGATTTGTACAGTGCTAGAAAAATTTCAATTTTCAGGCAAAAAAAATGCTAAAACATGTTTTTTTGGCCCAAAAAGTCGATTTGTACTGTGCTAGAAAAATTTCAATTTTCAGGCAAAAAAAATGCTAAAACACGTTTTTTTGGCCCAAAAAGTCGATTTGTACTGTGCTAGAAAAATTTCTATTTTCAGGCAAAAAAAATGCAAAAACACGTTTTTTTGGGCCAAAAAGTCGATTTGTACTGTGCTAGAAAAATTTCAATTTTCAGGCAAAAAAAATGCTAAAACACGTTTTTTTGGCCCAAAAAGTCGATTTGTACTGTGCTAGAAAAATTTCAATTTTCAGGCAAAAAAAATGCTAAAACACATTTTTTTGGCCCAAAAAGTCGATTTGTACTGTGCTAGAAAAATTTCAATTTTCAGGCAAAAAAAATGCAAAAACACGTTTTTTTGGCCCAAAAAGTCGATTTGTACTGTGCTAGAAAAATTTCAATTTTCAGGCAAAAAAAATGCTAAAACACGTTTTTTTGGCCCAAAAAGTCGATTTGTACTGTGCTAGAAAAATTTCAATTTTCAGGCAAAAAAATGCTAAAACACGTTTTTTTGGCCCAAAAAGTCGATTTGTACAGTGCTAGAAAAATTTCAATTTTCAGGCAAAAAAAATGCTAAAACACGTTTTTTTGGCCCAAAAAGTCGATTTGTACTGTGCTAGAAAAATTTCAATTTTCAGGCAAAAAAAATGCAAAAACACGTTTTTTTGGCCCAAAAAGTCGATTTGTACAGTGCTAGAAAAATTTCAATTTTCAGGCAAAAAAAATGTTAAAACACGTTTTTTTGGCCCAAAAAGTCGATTTGTACTGTGCTAGAAAAATTTCAATTTTCAGGCAAAAAAAATGCTAAAACACGTTTTTTTGGCCCAAAAAGTCGATTTGTACTGTGCTAGAAAAATTTCAATTTTCAGGCAAAAAAAATGCACAAACACGTTTTTTTGGCCCAAAAAGTCGATTTGTACTGTGCTAGAAAAATTTCAATTTTCAGGCAAAAAAAATGCAAAAACACGTTTTTTTGGCCCAAAAAGTCGATTTGTACTGTGCTAGAAAAATTTCAATTTTCAGGCAAAAAAAATGCTAAAACACGTTTTTTTGGCCCAAAAAGTCGATTTGTACTGTGCTAGAAAAATTTTATATTTTCAGGCAAAAAAAATGCAAAAACACGTTTTTTTGGCCCAAAAAGTCGATTTGTACAGTGCTAGAAAAATTTCAATTTTCAGGCAAAAAAAATGCTAAAACACGTTTTTTTGGCCCAAAAAGTCGATTTGTACTGTGCTAGAAAAATTTCAATTTTCAGGCAAAAAAAATGCTAAAACACGTTTTTTTGGCCCAAAAAGTCGATTTGTACTGTGCTAGAAAAATTTCAATTTTCAGGCAAAAAAAATGCTAAAACACGTTTTTTTGGCCCAAAAAGTCGATTTGTACTGTGCTAGAAAAATTTCAATTTTCAGGCAAAAAAAATGCTAAAACACGTTTTTTTGGCCCAAAAAGTCGATTTGTACTGTGCTAGAAAGATTTCAATTTTCAGGCAAAAAAAAATGCTAAAACACATTTTTTTGGCCCAAAAAGTCGATTTGTACTGTGCTAGAAAAATTTCAATTTTCAGGCAAAAAAAATGCAAAAACACGTTTTTTTGGCCCAAAAAGTCGATTTGTACTGTGCTAGAAAAATTTCAATTTTCAGGCAAAAAAAATGCTAAAACACGTTTTTTTGGCCCAAAAAGTCGATTTGTACTGTGCTAGAAAAATTTCAATTTTCAGGCAAAAAAAATGCTAAAACACGTTTTTTTGGCCCAAAAAGTCGATTTGTACAGTGCTAGAAAATATTCAATTTTCAGGCAAAAAAAATGCTAAAACACGTTTTTTTGGCCCAAAAAGTCGATTTGTACTGTGCTAGAAAAATTTCAATTTTCAGGCAAAAAAAATGCTAAAACACGTTTTTTTGGCCCAAAAAGTCGATTTGTACTGTGCTAGAAAAATTTCAATTTTCAGGCAAAAAAAATGCTAAAACACGTTTTTTTGGCCCAAAAAGTCGATTTGTACTGTGCTAGAAAAATTTCAATTTTCAGGCAAAAAAAAATGCTAAAACACATTTTTTTGGCCCAAAAAGTCGATTTGTACTGTGCTAGAAAAATTTCAATTTTCAGGCAAAAAAAATGCAAAAACACGTTTTTTTGGCCCAAAAAGTCGATTTGTACTGTGCTAGAAAAATTTCAATTTTCAGGCAAAAAAAATGCTAAAACACGTTTTTTTGGCCCAAAAAGTCGATTTGTACTGTGCTAGAAAATATTCAATTTTCAGGCAAAAAAAATGCTAAAACACGTTTTTTTGGCCCAAAAAGTCGATTTGTACTGTGCTAGAAAAATTTCAATTTTCAGGCAAAAAAAATGCTAAAACACGTTTTTTTGGCCCAAAAAGTCGATTTGTACTGTGCTAGAAAAATTTCAATTTTCAGGCAAAAAAAATGCTAAAACACGTTTTTTTGGCCCAAAAAGTCGATTTGTACTGTGCTAGAAAAATTTCAATTTTCAGGCAAAAAAAATGCTAAAACACGTTTTTTTGGCCCAAAAAGTCGATTTGTACTGTGCTAGAAAAATTTCAATTTTCAGGCAAAAAAAATGCTAAAACACGTTTTTTTGGCCCAAAAAGTCGATTTGTACTGTGCTAGAAAAATTTCAATTTTCAGGCAAAAAAAATGTTAAAACACGTTTTTTTGGCCCAAAAAGTCGATTTGCACTGTGCTAGAAAAATTTCAATTTTCAGGCAAAAAAAATGCTAAAACACTTTTTTTTGGCTCAAAAAGTCGATTTGTACTGTGCTAGAAAAATTTCAATTTTCAGGCAAAAAAAATGCAAAAACACGTTTTTTTGGCCCAAAAAGTCGATTTGTACTGTGCTAGAAAAATTTCAATTTTCAGGCAAAAAAAATGCTAAAACACGTTTTTTTGGCCTAAAAAGTCGATTTGTACTGTGCTAGAAAAATTTCAATTTTCAGGCAAAAAAAATGCTAAAACACGTTTTTTTGGCCCAAAAAGTCGATTTGTACTGTGCTAGAAAAATTTCAATTTTCAGGCAAAAAAAATGCTAAAACACGTTTTTTTGGCCCAAAAAGTCGATTTGTACTGTGCTAGAAAAATTTCAATTTTCAGGCAAAAAAAATGCTAAAACACGTTTTTTTGGCCCAAAAAGTCGATTTGTACTGTGCTAGAAAAATTTCAATTTTCAGGCAAAAAAAAATGCTAAAACACGTTTTTTTGGCCCAAAAAGTCGATTTGTACTGTGCTAGAAAAATTTCAATTTTCAGGCAAAAAAAATGCAAAAACACGTTTTTTTGGCCCAAAAAGTCGATTTGTACAGTGCTAGAAAAATTTCAATTTTCAGGCAAAAAAAATGCTAAAACACGTTTTTTTGGCCCAAAAAGTCGATTTGTACTGTGCTAGAAAAATTTCAATTTTCAGGCAAAAAAAATGCTAAAACACGTTTTTTTGGCCCAAAAAGTCGATTTGTACTGTGCTAGAAAAATTTCAATTTTCAGGCAAAAAAAATGCAAAAACACGTTTTTTTGGCCCAAAAAGTCGATTTGTACAGTGCTAGAAAAAATTCAATTTTCAGGCAAAAAAAATGCAAAAACACGTTTTTTTGGCCCAAAAAGTCGATTTGTACTGTGCTAGAAAAATTTCAATTTTCAGGCAAAAAAAATGCTAAAACACGTTTTTTTGGCCCAAAAAGTCGATTTGTACTGTGCTAGAAAAATTTCAATTTTCAGGCAAAAAAAATGCTAAAACACGTTTTTTTGGCCCAAAAAGTCGATTTGTACTGTGCTAGAAAAATTTCAATTTTCAGGCAAAAAAAATGCTAAAACACGTTTTTTTGGCCCAAAAAGTCGATTTGTACAGTGCTAGAAAAATTTCAATTTTCAGGCAAAAAAAATGCTAAAACACGTTTTTTTGGCCCAAAAAGTCGATTTGTACTGTGCTAGAAAAATTTCAATTTTCAGGCAAAAAAAATGCTAAAACACGTGTTTTTGGCCCAAAAAGTCGATTTGTACTGTGCTAGAAAAATTTCAATTTTCAGGCAAAAAAAATGCAAAAACACGTTTTTTTGGCCCAAAAAGTCGATTTGTACAGTGCTAGAAAAATTTCAATTTTCAGGCAAAAAAAATGCTAAAACACGTTTTTTTGGCCCAAAAAGTCGATTTGTACTGTGCTAGAAAAATTTCAATTTTCAGGCAAAAAAAATGCTAAAACACGTTTTTTTGGCCCAAAAAGTCGATTTGTACTGTGCTAGAAAAATTTCAATTTTCAGGCAAAAAAAATGCTAAAACACGTTTTTTTGGCCCAAAAAGTCGATTTGTACAGTGCTAGAAAAATTTCAATTTTCAGGCAAAAAAAATGCTAAAACACGTTTTTTTGGCCCAAAAAGTCGATTTGTACTGTGCTAGAAAAATTTCAATTTTCAGGCAAAAAAAATGCAAAAACACGTTTTTTTGGCCCAAAAAGTCGATTTGTACTGTGCTAGAAAAATTTCAATTTTCAGGCAAAAAAAATGCTAAAACACGTGTTTTTGGCCCAAAAAGTCGATTTGTACTGTGCTAGAAAAATTTCAATTTTCAGGCAAAAAAAATGCAAAAACACGTTTTTTTGGCCCAAAAAGTCGATTTGTACAGTGCTAGAAAAATTTCAATTTTCAGGCAAAAAAAATGCTAAAACACGTTTTTTTGGCCCAAAAAGTCGATTTGTACTGTGCTAGAAAAATTTCAATTTTCAGGCAAAAAAAATGCTAAAACACGTTTTTTTGGCCCAAAAAGTCGATTTGTACTGTGCTAGAAAAATTTCAATTTTCAGGCAAAAAAAATGCTAAAACACGTTTTTTTGGCCCAAAAAGTCGATTTGTACTGTGCTAGAAAAATTTCAATTTTCAGGCAAAAAAAATGCTAAAACACGTTTTTTTGGCCCAAAAAGTCGATTTGTACTGTGCTAGAAAAATTTCAATTTTCAGGCAAAAAAAATGCTAAAACACGTTTTTTTGGCCCAAAAAGTCGATTTGTACTGTGCTAGAAAAATTTCAATTTTCAGGCAAAAAAAATGCTAAAACACGTTTGTAACGAGTGTTTGTGTTATGATTGTTTCAAGTTGTTTCGTTTGTTGGGGTTAAGGTTTTACTGAGTTTCACTGGATTGTTTTCATAGTTAGCTGGAGTACAGTCACTCGCCAGTTCCGGCCTGACTGCCATCCCGCACAGTCATGTCTCACCTGTCCACATATATACGAGCACCCCAAGTTTAATAACAAAGAAGCATACTTTTATCTGGTATATGATTATCCCCACTACCTACAAGGAACTCTACATGGTGTCAGAAGTGGGATCGACTCAAGCCCCGTAAGGTGAACAGTGAACACTCAACATGGCGTCATCTTCCTTACCACCACCGCCAAGTTTTGACATTCACGATAGAAATGCAGCTGAACAGTGGAAGAACTGGAGGAGTCGCTGGGAGTGCTACGCTATGGCAACAGAACTCGACAAAAAACCAGGTGAAGTACAAGTCTCCGTGCTGCTGACAGTGATAGGAGTCGAATCTCATAAAGTGTTCCCCACGTTGCAGCTTACTGAGGACGAAAAGAAGAATGTGAAGAGTGTACTTGATTCATTTGAACAGTACTGCATGCCGTTCAAGAACACAGCCTTCGAGAGGTATCGTTTTAATCTTCGTGGGCAGGAGCCGGGTGAATCGTTTGAGCACTATGTTACTGCTTTACGACAGTTATCCCTCAAGTGTGACTTTGACTCGATTACACCAGACCAGATTTTACGGGATCGTATTATGTTTGGGATCGCTGATAACACCGTACGAGATCGCCTGCTACGTGAAAAGGATATCACGTTAGCACGAACACTGGAGATCTGCCGAGCAAGTGAAGTATCCAGTGCTCAGCAGAAGGAAGTCAGCAAAATACAAGATGGAAACATTCACGCCGTGAGCCGAGGAAGACAGCCGTGGATGAATAGAACTAACAAGAATGAAGCAGATGTTCAACGGATTCCAGGTAACGCAAGGAAACCAGCAGGATGGATTAAGGAGTGTAGATTTTGTGGATTGGAGCATGAAATGAAAAAAGAGGCATGCCCTGCGTGGGGTAAAACCTGTTCTAAGTGTAAAAAAAATAATCATTTTGCAGTAAAGTGTTCAAACTCCAGAAAAGAAATGTCTCGTTTGGACAGGAAGTCAGTTAATAAGTTGTCTAATGTCAACTTAGAAGACGATTCTGATTCCGAACTGCAGGTTTACACAGTTAAGAGAGTTTCCAGTGTTGAACTTAGGGAGGAACAGACTGTTACTTTGAAAATAAATCCAAAGTGTGGCATACGTTTCCAAATTGATAGTGGAGCAGACTGTAATGTTTTACCAGTCCATGTGTATTCAGAAGCAACTGGTGATCGTGAGCTAAGAAAAGTGAGCCCATCAAACAGTACATTGTTCGGTTATGGACGAGTAGGTAAACGTTCAGTGGGACAAGTGATGATTAAAGTCTATCGTGGAAATCGTACATGTAACCTTAGCTGTGAACTAGTCAGTGGGAAGGAATTCCACTCTGTGCTGGGCTATGAGGCATGTGTGTTTCTAGATCTTTTGGAAATAAAAGACAATGATAAAATAAATCCTCTTGACAAAAACAAAGAAATGCAAATACATGTAACACAGAGACAACGTAAAATAGAAAATAAAGAAGACTTGAAACAACAGTACCCTCAGGTGTTCAGTGACTGTGACTCTGTGGGAAAATTAGATGAGACTTATAAGATAAGAGTGAATGAGTGTGTGCCTCCAGTACAGCATGCTCCACGTCGTGTGCCTGCTGCTATTCGTACTCATCTACAGGAAGAACTCTGCCGTCTAGAGGACCTCGGAATCATCTCTAAAGTTACAATTCCTACAGACTGGGTATCATCATTAGTTGTAGTGCCGAAAAAAAATGGCCAACTGAGAATATGTATAGACCCTAGGGATTTAAATAAAGCAATCAGAAGGGAACACTACCCAATGCCAACTATTGAAGACATCGCAACAAGGTTGTCAGGAGCTCGGGTGTTTTCAATATTGGATGTTAAGCAGGGGTTCTGGCATGTGCAGCTCGAAGAACAAAGCTCCTATCTCACCACGTTCAATACACCTTTCGGAAGGTACAGGTGGCTGAGGATGCCATTTGGGATTTCGTCGGCCCCAGAAATTTTTCAGCAGAGAATGCATCAACTCATAGAAGGCCTGCAAGGAGTTGAAGTAATGGCAGATGATTTTGTCGTTTACGGGTGTGGTGCTACACGAGAAGAAGCGATGGCAGACCACGACCGGAAGTTGCAAGAGTTTCTCTGCAGATGCAATGAACAAAACGTGGTCCTAGGCATAGACAAGCTTCAACTCAGACTCTCAGAGGTGCCTTTTCTAGGCCATGTTATATCTGAAGAGGGTATAAAAGCTGCGCCCCAGAAAATTCAAGCCATAGTGGAGATGCCTGCGCCAAATGATCTCTCTGGACTCCGTAGACTTCTGGGCATGGTGCAGTATCTTGCCAAATTCTTGCCTAGACTCTCTGACATTACCAAGCCACTAAGGGAGCTGACAAAGAAAGACGTTCAATTCGTGTGGAGAGAGGCTCAAGAGGAGTCTTTTAAAGCCTTGAAAAGTGCAGTTACTACAACACCTGTTCTTCGGTACTACAGCGTGAAGGACGAGGTTACTGTTCAATGTGATGCCTCTCAGTCCGGACTTGGTGCAGTGCTCACACAAGAGGGACATCCAGTTGCGTTTGCCTCACGAGCACTGACTCCTGCAGAACAAAGGTATGCCCAGATAGAAAAGGAGTGTCTGGCAATTGTTTTTGCTTGTGAACGCTTTCATGAATACATATATGGACGCAATACCATAACTGTTCAGAGCGATCATCAGCCACTAGAATCAATATTCAAGAAGCGATTAGAAGATGCACCATCGAGACTACAGAGGATGTTGCTACGTCTGCAAAAGTACAGTCTACAAGTGGAATACCTTCGAGGTAAGCTTATGTTGCTGGCAGACACTCTAAGCCGAGCATATTTGCCAGGAAACATCGAAGATATGAAGAAAGTGAATTCCCTAGAAACAGCAAGATGGAAGGACACACTTATGGTAAGTGAAGAGCGAGTAAAGGAAATTCGTGACCATACAAAAGCAGATGACGTACTACAGGAAGTGACAAAGGTAATCTTTAATGGGTGGCCAACGTCAAGACATTTAGTTCCTGTTGCTGCACGACCGTACTTCAACATCAGGGATGAATTACATGCAGAGGATGGAATCGTTTTCAGAGGAAATCGCCTTGTGGTGCCAGTCACACTA
Source organism: Petrolisthes manimaculis (assembly GCA_034508575.1). Taxonomy (NCBI): domain Eukaryota; kingdom Metazoa; phylum Arthropoda; class Malacostraca; order Decapoda; family Porcellanidae; genus Petrolisthes; species Petrolisthes manimaculis. The sequence continues at coordinate 123,215 of JAWZYT010001439.1, read as the reverse complement.
CGTAAGGAGATGATGAATATTGCACACCAAGGACACATCGGCATCGGAGGCTGTTTGCGAAGAATGCGTGAAGCCTTGTTCTGGCCAGGCATGTCGTCTGATCTGAAAGCGCTCGTCGGCCAATGTGACACATGTCTGACAGTAAGAGACAACCCTTGTAAGGAACCCCTGGAAAGTCATAAATTTGATGCTCGAGCTTGGTCAAAAGTTGGGGCAGATTTGTGTTTTATGGATGGCCGTAATTTACTCGTAGTTATAGATTACTACAGTAATTACATAGAAGTGGCTAAGCTTAACACTATTACGTCCATAGCAGTAATCAAGGAGCTTCAAAACATTTTTGCCCGCCATGGTGTGCCTGATACGCTGATAACAGACAACGGCCCTCAATTTGTCACAGCTGAATTTGAAGTATTTGAAAAGAAGTGGGCATTTGAGCACGTAACATCGAGTCCAAGGTATCCACAATCAAACGGGAAAGCTGAGAATGCGGTGAAAACCATCAAGAGATTATTCAGCAAGTGCAAAATCTCAGGAGAGTCTGAATACATGGCTCTACTTAACTGGCGTAACACTCCTAGTGAGGGAATGCAGACCACACCAGCACAGCGTTTGATGGGTCGTCGCTGCAAGACAATACTACCATGCACGTCAAAACTTCTGCAACCGAGTCATTCCACAGAGCAAGAGACTCTAGAAATGCAGAACAAGAAATCTACTCAGGCCCGCTATTATAACAAGAGTGCCAGAACAAGGACGCCCATACTTCCAGGAGACTCAGTACGTATGCGTCTTCCTGGCAGCAAAGTTTGGAGCCCTGGAGTATGTATTGATGAAATCTCTCCACGCTCGTACAGAATACAAGTTGGGCAGACTATTTACCGCAGGAATCGCCGCCAACTGTGGCAGACTGGGGAGGAGCTTCCGTGCACCAGTAGCACCGAAGATGAGGAGCAGTGCACCAGCAGCGTACGAGAATCCGGAGAGGGGCAGCAGTGTACCAGTGACGAGCAGAGTGAGCTGTTTCCGTCAGAAGAGAGGACAAGTGAGGACAATGACGTAAACTCTCCCGCTCCCCCATTACGTCGCTCAACTAGGTCAAGACGACAACCACAACGATATGGTATTGATGTATAACTAAAACCTGATGGTTCATTTCACTGTAATGTTTACTTTAGACTCATATTTTTGTGTAGATAAATATATATGTTTGTATATACCCTGTACATCATAATAATATTGTATGCACGTATATCGACCACTCCATGTAATGTTTACTTCTTTAGAGTATGAATAATATATATACCATGTATACCGTATATTATATTTGTTAATGTAATCGCAGTGATGTATTGAATTTTATTATGAATATTATTGTTAGGCATTATTTGAGATATTCATTCTTTAAAGAAGGGAAGATGTAACGAGTGTTTGTGTTATGATTGTTTCAAGTTGTTTCGTTTGTTGGGGTTAAGGTTTTACTGAGTTTCACTGGATTGTTTTCATAGTTAGCTGGAGTACAGTCACTCGCCAGTTCCGGCCTGACTGCCATCCCGCACAGTCATGTCTCACCTGTCCACATATATACGAGCACCCCAAGTTTAATAACAAAGAAGCATACTTTTATCTGGTATATGATTATCCCCACTACCTACAAGGAACTCTACACTGTACAAATCGACTTTTGGGGCCAAAAAAAAACGTGTTTTAGCATTTTTTTTGCCTGAAAATTGAAATTTTTCTAGCACAGTACAAATCGACTTTTTGGGCCAAAAAAACGTGTTTTAGCATTTTTTTTGCCTGAAAATTGAAATTTTTCTAGCACAGTACAAATCGACTTTTTGCGCCAAAAAAACGTGTTTTAGCATTTTTTTTGCCTGAAAATTGAAATTTTTCTAGCACAGTACAAATCGACTTTTTGGGCCAAAAAAACGTGTTTTAGCATTTTTTTTGCCTGAAAATTGAAATTTTTCTAGCACAGTACAAATCGACTTTTTGCGCCAAAAAAACGTGTTTTAGCATTTTTTTTGCCTGAAAATTGAAATTTTTCTAGCACAGTACAAATCGACTTTTTGGGCCAAAAAAACGTGTTTTAGCATTTTTTTTGCCTGAAAATTGAATTTTTTCTAGCACTGTACAAATCGACTTTTTGGGCCAAAAAAACGTGTTTTTGCATTTTTTTTGCCTGAAAATTGAAATTTTTCTAGCACAGTACAAATCGACTTTTTGGGCCAAAAAAACGTGTTTTAGCATTTTTTTTGCCTGAAAATTGAATTTTTTCTAGCACAGTACAAATCGACTTTTTGGGCCAAAAAAACGTGTTTTAGCATTTTTTTTGCCTGAAAATTGAAATTTTTCTAGCACAGTACAAATCGACTTTTTGGGCCAAAAAAACGTGTTTTAGCATTTTTTTTGCCTGAAAATTGAAATTTTTCTAGCACAGTACAAATCGACTTTTTGGGCCAAAAAAACGTGTTTTAGCATTTTTTTTGCCTGAAAATTGAAATTTTTCTAGCACTGTACAAATCGACTTTTTGGGCCAAAAAAACGTGTTTTTGCATTTTTTTTGCCTGAAAATTGAAATTTTTCTAGCACAGTACAAATCGACTTTTTGGGCCAAAAAAACGTGTTTTAGCATTTTTTTTGCCTGAAAATTGAAATTTTTCTAGCACAGTACAAATCGACTTTTTGGGCCAAAAAAAACGTGTTTTAGCATTTTTTTTGCCTGAAAATTGAAATTTTTCTAGCACAGTACAAATCGACTTTTTGGGCCAAAAAAACGTGTTTTTGCATTTTTTTTGCCTGAAAATTGAAATTTTTCTAGCACAGTACAAATCGACTTTTTGGGCCAAAAAAACGTGTTTTAGCATTTTTTTTGCCTGAAAATTGAAATTTTTCTAGCACTGTACAAATCGACTTTTTGGGCCAAAAAAACGTGTTTTTGCATTTTTTTTGCCTGAAAATTGAAATTTTTCTAGCACTGTACGAATCGACTTTTTGGGCCAAAAAAACGTGTTTTTGCATTTTTTTTGCCTGAAAATTGAAATTTTTCTAGCACTGTACAAATCGACTTTTGGGGCCAAAAAAATGTGTTTTAGCATTTTTTTTGCCTGAAAATTGAAATTTTTCTAGCACAGTACAAATCGACTTTTTGGGCCAAAAAAACGTGTTTTAGCATTTTTTTTGCCTGAAAATTGAATTTTTTCTAGCACAGTACAAATCGACTTTTTGGGCCAAAAAAACGTGTTTTAGCATTTTTTTTGCCTGAAAATTGAAATTTTTCTAGCACTGTACAAATCGACTTTTTGGGCCAAAAAAACGTGTTTTTGCATTTTTTTTGCCTGAAAATTGAAATTTTTCTAGCACAGTACAAATCGACTTTTTGGGCCAAAAAAACGTGTTTTAGCATTTTTTTTGCCTGAAAATTGAAATTTTTCTAGCACAGTACAAATCGACTTTTTGGGCCAAAAAAACGTGTTTTTGCATTTTTTTTGCCTGAAAATTGAAATTTTTCTAGCACAGTACAAATCGACTTTTTGGGCCAAAAAAACGTGTTTTAGCATTTTTTTTGCCTGAAAATTGAATTTTTTCTAGCACAGTACAAATCGACTTTTTGGGCCAAAAAAACGTGTTTTAGCATTTTTTTGCCGGAAAATTGAAATTTTTCTAGCACTGTACAAATCGACTTTTTGGGCCAAAAAAACGTGTTTTTGCATTTTTTTTGCCTGAAAATTGATTTTTTTCTAGCACAGTACAAATCGACTTTTTGGGCCAAAAAAACGTGTTTTAGCATTTTTTTTGCCTGAAAATTGAAATTTTTCTAGCACAGTACAAATCGACTTTTTGGGCCAAAAAAACGTGTTTTAGCATTTTTTTTGCCTGAAAATTGAAATTTTTCTAGCACAGTACAAATCGACTTTTTGGGCCAAAAAAACGTGTTTTAGCATTTTTTTTGCCTGAAAATTGAAATTTTTCTAGCACTGTACAAATCGACTTTTTGGGCCAAAAAAACGTGTTTTTGCATTTTTTTTGCCTGAAAATTGAAATTTTTCTAGCACTGTACAAATCGACTTTTTGGGCCAAAAAAACGTGTTTTTGCATTTTTTTTGCCTGAAAATTGAAATTTTTCTAGCACAGTACAAATCGACTTTTTGGGCCAAAAAAACGTGTTTTAGCATTTTTTTTGCCTGAAAATTGAAATTTTTCTAGCACAGTACAAATCGACTTTTTGGGCCAAAAAAACGTGTTTTAGCATTTTTTTTGCCTGAAAATTGAAATTTTTCTAGCACAGTACAAATCGACTTTTTGGGCCAAAAAAACGTGTTTTAGCATTTTTTTTGCCTGAAAATTGAAATTTTTCTAGCACTGTACAAATCGACTTTTTGGGCCAAAAAAACGTGTTTTTGCATTTTTTTTGCCTGAAAATTGAAATTTTTCTAGCACAGTACAAATCGACTTTTTGGGCCAAAAAAACGTGTTTTAGCATTTTTTTTGCCTGAAAATTGAAATTTTTCTAGCACTGTACAAATCGACTTTTTGGGCCAAAAAAACGTGTTTTTGCATTTTTTTTGCCTGAAAATTGAAATTTTTCTAGCACAGTACAAATCGACTTTTTGGGCCAAAAAAACGTGTTTTAGCATTTTTTTTGCCTGAAAATTGAAATTTTTCTAGCACAGTACAAATCGACTTTTTGGGCCAAAAAAACGTGTTTTTGCATTTTTTTTGCCTGAAAATTGAAAATTTTCTAGCACAGTACAAATCGACTTTTTGGGCCAAAAAAACGTGTTTTAGCATTTTTTTTGCCTGAAAATTGAAATTTTTCTAGCACTGTACAAATCGACTTTTTGGGCCAAAAAAACGTGTTTTTGCATTTTTTTTGCCTGAAAATTGAAATTTTTCTAGCACTGTACGAATCGACTTTTTGGGCCAAAAAAACGTGTTTTTGCATTTTTTTTGCCTGAAAATTGAAATTTTTCTAGCACTGTACAAATCGACTTTTGGGGCCAAAAAAATGTGTTTTAGCATTTTTTTTGCCTGAAAATTGAAATTTTTCTAGCACAGTACAAATCGACTTTTTGGGCCAAAAAAACGTGTTTTAGCATTTTTTTTGCCTGAAAATTGAATTTTTTCTAGCACAGTACAAATCGACTTTTTGGGCCAAAAAAACGTGTTTTAGCATTTTTTTTGCCTGAAAATTGAAATTTTTCTAGCACTGTACAAATCGACTTTTTGGGCCAAAAAAACGTGTTTTTGCATTTTTTTTGCCTGAAAATTGAAATTTTTCTAGCACAGTACAAATCGACTTTTTGGGCCAAAAAAACGTGTTTTAGCATTTTTTTTGCCTGAAAATTGAAATTTTTCTAGCTCAGTACAAATCGACTTTTTGGGCCAAAAAAACGTGTTTTAGCATTTTTTTTGCCTGAAAATTGAAATTTTTCTAGCACTGTACAAATCGACTTTTTGGGCCAAAAAAACGTGTTTTTGCATTTTTTTTGCCTGAAAATTGAAATTTTTCTAGCACAGTACAAATCGACTTTTTGGGCCAAAAAAACCTGTTTTAGCATTTTTTTTGCCTGAAAATTGAAATTTTTCTAGCACAGTACAAATCGACTTTTTGGGCCAAAAAAACGTGTTTTAGCATTTTTTTTGCCTGAAAATTGAAATTTTTCTAGCACAGTACAAATCGACTTTTTGGGCCAAAAAAACGTGTTTTAGCATTTTTTTTGCCTGAAAATTGAAATTTTTCTAGCACAGTACAAATCGACTTTTTGGGCCAAAAAAACGTGTTTTAGCATTTTTTTTGCCTGAAAATTGAAATTTTTCTAGCACAGTACAAATCGACTTTTTGGGCCAAAAAAACGTGTTTTAGCATTTTTTTTGGCTGAAAATTGAAATTTTTCTAGCACAGTACAAATCGACTTTTTGGGCCAAAAAAACGTGTTTTAGCATTTTTTTTGCCTGAAAATTGAAATTTTTCTAGCACAGTACAAATCGACTTTTTGGGCCAAAAAAACGTGTTTTAGCATTTTTTTTGCCTGAAAATTGAATTTTTTCTAGCACAGTACAAATCGACTTTTTGGGCCAAAAAAACGTGTTTTAGCATTTTTTTTGCCTGAAAATTGAAATTTTTCTAGCACAGTACAAATCGACTTTTTGGGCCAAAAAAACGTGTTTTTGCATTTTTTTTGCCTGAAAATTGAAATTTTTCTAGCACAGTACAAATCGACTTTTTGGGCCAAAAAACCCTGTTTTAGCATTTTTTTTGCCTGAAAATTGAAATTTTTCTAGCACTGTACAAATCGACTTTTTGGGCCAAAAAAACGTGTTTTTGCATTTTTTTTGCCTGAAAATTGAAATTTTTCTAGCACTGTACAAATCGACTTTTTGGGCCAAAAAAACGTGTTTTTGCATTTTTTTTGCCTGAAAATTGAAATTTTTCTAGCACTGTACAAATCGACTTTTGGGGCCAAAAAAATGTGTTATAGCATTTTTTTTGCCTGAAAATTGAAATTTTTCTAGCACAGTACAAATCGACTTTTTGGGCCAAAAAAACGTGTTTTAGCATTTTTTTTGCCTGAAAATTGAAATTTTTCTAGCACAGTACAAATCGACTTTTTGGGCCAAAAAAACGTGTTTTAGCATTTTTTTTGCCTGAAAATTGAAATTTTTCTAGCACTGTACAAATCGACTTTTTGGGCCAAAAAAATGTGTTTTTGCATTTTTTTTGCCTGAAAATTGAAATTTTTCTAGCACTGTACAAATCGACTTTTTGGGCCAAAAAAACGTGTTTTTGCATTTTTTTTGCCTGAAAATTGAAATTTTTCTAGCACTGTACAAATCGACTTTTTGGGCCAAAAAAACGTGTTTTTGCATTTTTTTTGCCTGAAAATTGAAATTTTTCTAGCACTGTACAAATCGACTTTTGGGGCCAAAAAAACGTGTTTTTGCATTTTTTTTGCCTGAAAATTGAAATTTTTCTAGCACTGTACAAATCGACTTTTTGGGCCAAAAAAACGTGTTTTTGCATTTTTTTTGCCTGAAAATTGAATTTTTTCTAGCACAGTACAAATCGACTTTTTGGGCCAAAAAAACGTGTTTTAGCATTTTTTTTGCCTGAAAATTGAAATTTTTCTAGCACTGTACAAATCGACTTTTTGGGCCAAAAAAACGTGTTTTTGCATTTTTTTTGCCTGAAAATTGAAATTTTTCTAGCACTGTACAAATCGACTTTTTGGGCCAAAAAAACGTGTTTTTGCATTTTTTTTGCCTGAAAATTGAAATTTTTCTAGCACTGTACAAATCGTCTTTTTGGGCCAAAAAAACGTGTTTTTGCATTTTTTTTGCCTGAAAATTGAAATTTTTCTAGCACAGTACAGATCGACTTTTTGGGCCAAAAAAACGTGTTTTAGCATTTTTTTTGCCTGAAAATTGAAATTTTTCTAGCACAGTACAAATCGACTTTTTGGGCCAAAAAAACGTGTTTTAGCATTTTTTTTGCCTGAAAATTGAAATTTTTCTAGCACTGTACAAATCGACTTTTTGGGCCAAAAAAACGTGTTTTTGCATTTTTTTTGCCTGAAAATTGAAATTTTTCTAGCACAGTACAAATCGACTTTTTGGGCCAAAAAAACGTGTTTTTGCATTTTTTTTGCCTGAAAATTGAAATTTTTCTAGCACAGTACAAATCGACTTTTTGGGCCAAAAAACCCTGTTTTAGCATTTTTTTTGCCTGAAAATTGAAATTTTTCTAGCACTGTACAAATCGACTTTTTGGGCCAAAAAAACGTGTTTTTGCATTTTTTTTGCCTGAAAATTGAAATTTTTGTAGCACAGTACAAATCGACTTTTTGGGCCAAAAAAACGTGTTTTAGCATTTTTTTTGCCTGAAAATTGAAATTTTTCTAGCACAGTACAAATCGACTTTTTGGGCCAAAAAAACGTGTTTTAGCATTTTTTTTGCCTGAAAATTGAAATTTTTCTAGCACAGTACAAATCGACTTTTTGGGCCAAAAAAACGTGTTTTAGCATTTTTTTTGCCTGAAAATTGAAATTTTTCTAGCACTGTACAAATCGACTTTTTGGGCCAAAAAAACGTGTTTTTGCATTTTTTTTGCCTGAAAATTGAAATTTTTCTAGCACAGTACAAATCGACTTTTTGGGCCAAAAAAACGTGTTTTAGCATTTTTTTTGCCTGAAAATTGAATTTTTTCTAGCACAGTACAAATCGACTTTTTGGGCCAAAAAAACGTGTTTTAGCATTTTTTTTGCCTGAAAATTGAAATTTTTCTAGCACAGTACAAATCGACTTTTTGGGCCAAAAAAACGTGTTTTAGCATTTTTTTTTGCCTGAAAATTGAAATTTTTCTAGCACAGTACAAATCGACTTTTTGGGCCAAAAAAACGTGTTTTAGCATTTTTTTTGCCTGAAAATTGAAATTTTTCTAGCACAGTACAAATCGACTTTTTGGGCCAAAAAAACGTGTTTTAGCATTTTTTTTGGCTGAAAATTGAAATTTTTCTAGCACAGTACAAATCGACTTTTTGGGCCAAAAAAACGTGTTTTAGCATTTTTTTTGCCTGAAAATTGAAATTTTTCTAGCACAGTACAAATCGACTTTTTGGGCCAAAAAAACGTGTTTTAGCATTTTTTTTGCCTGAAAATTGAATTTTTTCTAGCACAGTACAAATCGACTTTTTGGGCCAAAAAAACGTGTTTTAGCATTTTTTTTGCCTGAAAATTGAAATTTTTCTAGCACAGTACAAATCGACTTTTTGGGCCAAAAAAACGTGTTTTTGCATTTTTTTTGCCTGAAAATTGAAATTTTTCTAGCACAGTACAAATCGACTTTTTGGGCCAAAAAACCCTGTTTTAGCATTTTTTTTGCCTGAAAATTGAAATTTTTCTAGCACTGTACAAATCGACTTTTTGGGCCAAAAAAACGTGTTTTTGCATTTTTTTTGCCTGAAAATTGAAATTTTTCTAGCACTGTACAAATCGACTTTTTGGGTCAAAAAAACGTGTTTTTGCATTTTTTTTGCCTGAAAATTGAAGTTTTTCTAGCACTGTACAAATCGACTTTTGGGGCCAAAAAAATGTGTTATAGCATTTTTTTTGCCTGAAAATTGAAATTTTTCTAGCACAGTACAAATCGACTTTTTGGGCCAAAAAAACGTGTTTTAGCATTTTTTTTGCCTGAAAATTGAAATTTTTCTAGCACAGTACAAATCGACTTTTTGGGCCAAAAAAACGTGTTTTAGCATTTTTTTTGCCTGAAAATTGAAATTTTTCTAGCACTGTACAAATCGACTTTTTGGGCCAAAAAAACGTGTTTTTGCATTTTTTTTGCCTGAAAATTGAAATTTTTCTAGCACTGTACAAATCGACTTTTTGGGCCAAAAAAACGTGTTTTTGCATTTTTTTTGCCTGAAAATTGAAATTTTTCTAGCACTGTACAAATCGACTTTTTGGGCCAAAAAAACGTGTTTTTGCATTTTTTTTGCCTGAAAATTGAAATTTTTCTAGCACTGTACAAATCGACTTTTGGGGCCAAAAAAACGTGTTTTAGCATTTTTTTTGCCTGAAAATTGAAATTTTTCTAGCACAGTACAAATCGACTTTTTGGGCCAAAAAAACGTGTTTTAGCATTTTTTTTGCCTGAAAATTGAAATTTTTCTAGCACAGTACAAATCGACTTTTTGGGCCAAAAAAACGTGTTTTAGCATTTTTTTTGCCTGAAAATTGAAATTTTTCTAGCACTGTACAAATCGACTTTTTGGGCCAAAAAAACGTGTTTTTGCATTTTTTTTGCCTGAAAATTGAAATTTTTCTAGCACTGTACAAATCGACTTTTTGGGCCAAAAAAACGTGTTTTAGCATTTTTTTTGCCTGAAAATTGAAATTTTTCTAGCACTGTACAAATCGACTTTTTGGGCCAAAAAAACGTGTTTTTGCATTTTTTTTGCCTGAAAATTGAAATTTTTCTAGCACTGTACAAATCGACTTTTTGGGCCAAAAAAACGTGTTTTTGCATTTTTTTTGCCTGAAAATTGAAATTTTTCTAGCACAGTACAAATCGACTTTTTGGGCCAAAAAAACGTGTTTTAGCATTTTTTTTGCCTGAAAATTGAAATTTTTCTAGCACAGTACAAATCGACTTTTTGGGCCAAAAAAACGTGTTTTAGCATTTTTTTTGCCTGAAAATTGAAATTTTTCTAGCACAGTACAAATCGACTTTTTGGGCCAAAAAAACGTGTTTTAGCATTTTTTTTGCCTGAAAATTGAAATTTTTCTAGCACTGTACAAATCGACTTTTTGGGCCAAAAAAACGTGTTTTTGCATTTTTTTTGCCTGAAAATTGAAATTTTTCTAGCACAGTACAAATCGACTTTTTGGGCCAAAAAAACGTGTTTTAGCATTTTTTTTGCCTGAAAATTGAAATTTTTCTAGCACTGTACAAATCGACTTTTTGGGCCAAAAAAACGTGTTTTTGCATTTTTTTTGCCTGAAAATTGAAATTTTTCTAGCACAGTACAAATCGACTTTTTGGGCCAAAAAAACGTGTTTTAGCATTTTTTTTGCCTGAAAATTGAAATTTTTCTAGCACAGTACAAATCGACTTTTTGCGCCAAAAAAACGTGTTTTAGCATTTTTTTTGCCTGAAAATTGAAATTTTTCTAGCACAGTACAAATCGACTTTTTGGGCCAAAAAAACGTGTTTTAGCATTTTTTTTGCCTGAAAATTGAAATTTTTCTAGCACTGTACAAATCGACTTTTTGGGCCAAAAAAACGTGTTTTTGCATTTTTTTTGCCTGAAAATTGAAATTTTTCTAGCACAGTACAAATCGACTTTTTGGGCCAAAAAAACGTGTTTTAGCATTTTTTTTGCCTGAAAATTGAATTTTTTTAGCACAGTACAAATCGACTTTTTGGGCCAAAAAAACGTGTTTTAGCATTTTTTTTGCCTGAAAATTGAAATTTTTCTAGCACAGTACAAATCGACTTTTTGGGCCAAAAAAACGTGTTTTAGCATTTTTTTTGCCTGAAAATTGAAATTTTTCTAGCACAGTACAAATCGACTTTTTGGGCCAAAAAAACGTGTTTTAGCATTTTTTTTGCCTGAAAATTGAAATTTTTCTAGCACTGTACAAATCGACTTTTTGGGCCAAAAAAACGTGTTTTTGCATTTTTTTTGCCTGAAAATTGAAATTTTTCTAGCACAGTACAAATCGACTTTTTGGGCCAAAAAAACGTGTTTTAGCATTTTTTTTGCCTGAAAATTGAAATTTTTCTAGCACAGTACAAATCGACTTTTTGGGCCAAAAAAACGTGTTTTAGCATTTTTTTTGCCTGAAAATTGAAATTTTTCTAGCACAGTACAAATCGACTTTTTGGGCCAAAAAAACGTGTTTTTGCATTTTTTTTGCCTGAAAATTGAAAATTTTCTAGCACAGTACAAATCGACTTTTTGGGCCAAAAAAACGTGTTTTAGCATTTTTTTTGCCTGAAAATTGAAATTTTTCTAGCACTGTACAAATCGACTTTTTGGGCCAAAAAAACGTGTTTTTGCATTTTTTTTGCCTGAAAATTGAAATTTTTCTAGCACTGTACGAATCGACTTTTTGGGCCAAAAAAACGTGTTTTTGCATTTTTTTTGCCTGAAAATTGAAATTTTTCTAGCACTGTACAAATCGACTTTTGGGGCCAAAAAAATGTGTTTTAGCATTTTTTTTGCCTGAAAATTGAAATTTTTCTAGCACAGTACAAATCGACTTTTTGGGCCAAAAAAACGTGTTTTAGCATTTTTTTTGCCTGAAAATTGAATTTTTTCTAGCACAGTACAAATCGACTTTTTGGGCCAAAAAAACGTGTTTTAGCATTTTTTTTGCCTGAAAATTGAAATTTTTCTAGCACTGTACAAATCGACTTTTTGGGCCAAAAAAACGTGTTTTGCATTTTTTTTGCCTGAAAATTGAAATTTTTCTAGCACAGTACAAATCGACTTTTTGGGCCAAAAAAACGTGTTTTAGCATTTTTTTTGCCTGAAAATTGAAATTTTTCTAGCTCAGTACAAATCGACTTTTTGGGCCAAAAAAACGTGTTTTAGCATTTTTTTTGCCTGAAAATTGAAATTTTTCTAGCACTGTACAAATCGACTTTTTGGGCCAAAAAAACGTGTTTTTGCATTTTTTTTGCCTGAAAATTGAAATTTTTCTAGCACAGTACAAATCGACTTTTTGGGCCAAAAAAACGTGTTTTAGCATTTTTTTTGCCTGAAAATTGAATTTTTTCTAGCACAGTACAAATCGACTTTTTGGGCCAAAAAAACGTGTTTTAGCATTTTTTTTGCCTGAAAATTGAAATTTTTCTAGCACAGTACAAATCGACTTTTTGGGCCAAAAAAACGTGTTTTAGCATTTTTTTTGCCTGAAAATTGAAATTTTTCTAGCACAGTACAAATCGACTTTTTGGGCCAAAAAAACGTGTTTTAGCATTTTTTTTGCCTGAAAATTGAAATTTTTCTAGCACAGTACAAATCGACTTTTTGGGCCAAAAAAACGTGTTTTAGCATTTTTTTTGGCTGAAAATTGAAATTTTTCTAGCACAGTACAAATCGACTTTTTGGGCCAAAAAAACGTGTTTTAGCATTTTTTTTGCCTGAAAATTGAAATTTTTCTAGCACAGTACAAATCGACTTTTTGGGCCAAAAAAACGTGTTTTAGCATTTTTTTTGCCTGAAAATTGAATTTTTTCTAGCACAGTACAAATCGACTTTTTGGGCCAAAAAAACGTGTTTTAGCATTTTTTTTGCCTGAAAATTGAAATTTTTCTAGCACAGTACAAATCGACTTTTTGGGCCAAAAAAACGTGTTTTTGCATTTTTTTTGCCTGAAAATTGAAATTTTTCTAGCACAGTACAAATCGACTTTTTGGGCCAAAAAACCCTGTTTTAGCATTTTTTTTGCCTGAAAATTGAAATTTTTCTAGCACTGTACAAATCGACTTTTTGGGCCAAAAAAACGTGTTTTTGCATTTTTTTTGCCTGAAAATTGAAATTTTTCTAGCACTGTACAAATCGACTTTTTGGGCCAAAAAAACGTGTTTTTGCATTTTTTTTGCCTGAAAATTGAAATTTTTCTAGCACTGTACAAATCGACTTTTGGGGCCAAAATAATGTGTTATAGCATTTTTTTTGCCTGAAAATTGAAATTTTTCTAGCACAGTACAAATCGACTTTTTGGGCCAAAAAAACGTGTTTTAGCATTTTTTTTGCCTGAAAATTGAAATTTTTCTAGCACAGTACAAATCGACTTTTTGGGCCAAAAAAACGTGTTTTAGCATTTTTTTTGCCTGAAAATTGAAATTTTTCTAGCACTGTACAAATCGACTTTTTGGGCCAAAAAAATGTGTTTTTGCATTTTTTTTGCCTGAAAATTGAAATTTTTCTAGCACTGTACAAATCGACTTTTTGGGCCAAAAAAACGTGTTTTTGCATTTTTTTTGCCTGAAAATTGAAATTTTTCTAGCACTGTACAAATCGACTTTTTGGGCCAAAAAAACGTGTTTTTGCATTTTTTTTGCCTGAAAATTGAAATTTTTCTAGCACTGTACAAATCGACTTTTGGGGCCAAAAAAACGTGTTTTAGCATTTTTTTTGCCTGAAAATTGAAATTTTTCTAGCACAGTACAAATCGACTTTTTGGGCCAAAAAAACGTGTTTTAGCATTTTTTTTGCCTGAAAATTGAATATTTTCTAGCACAGTACAAATCGACTTTTTGGGCCAAAAAAACGTGTTTTAGCATTTTTTTTGCCTGAAAATTGAAATTTTTCTAGCACTGTACAAATCGACTTTTTGGGCCAAAAAAACGTGTTTTTGCATTTTTTTTGCCTGAAAATTGAAATTTTTCTAGCACTGTACAAATCGACTTTTTGGGCCAAAAAAACGTGTTTTTGCATTTTTTTTGCCTGAAAATTGAAATTTTTCTAGCACTGTACAAATCGTCTTTTTGGGCCAAAAAAACGTGTTTTTGCATTTTTTTTGCCTGAAAATTGAAATTTTTCTAGCACAGTACAGATCGACTTTTTGGGCCAAAAAAACGTGTTTTAGCATTTTTTTTGCCTGAAAATTGAAATTTTTCTAGCACAGTACAAATCGACTTTTTGGGCCAAAAAAACGTGTTTTAGCATTTTTTTTGCCTGAAAATTGAAATTTTTCTAGCACTGTACAAATCGACTTTTTGGGCCAAAAAAACGTGTTTTTGCATTTTTTTTGCCTGAAAATTGAAATTTTTCTAGCACAGTACAAATCGACTTTTTGGGCCAAAAAAACGTGTTTTTGCATTTTTTTTGCCTGAAAATTGAAATTTTTCTAGCACAGTACAAATCGACTTTTTGGGCCAAAAAACCCTGTTTTAGCATTTTTTTTGCCTGAAAATTGAAATTTTTCTAGCACTGTACAAATCGACTTTTTTGGCCAAAAAAACGTGTTTTTGCATTTTTTTTGCCTGAAAATTGAAATTTTTCTAGCACAGTACAAATCGACTTTTTGGGCCAAAAAACGTGTTTTAGCATTTTTTTTGCCTGAAAATTGAAATTTTTCTAGCACAGTACAAATCGACTTTTTGGGCCAAAAAAACGTGTTTTAGCATTTTTTTTGCCTGAAAATTGAAATTTTTCTAGCACAGTACAAATCGACTTTTTGGGCCAAAAAAACGTGTTTTAGCATTTTTTTTGCCTGAAAATTGAAATTTTTCTAGCACTGTACAAATCGACTTTTTGGGCCAAAAAAACGTGTTTTTGCATTTTTTTTGCCTGAAAATTGAAATTTTTCTAGCACAGTACAAATCGACTTTTTGGGCCAAAAAAACGTGTTTTAGCATTTTTTTTGCCTGAAAATTGAATTTTTTCTAGCACAGTACAAATCGACTTTTTGGGCCAAAAAAACGTGTTTTAGCATTTTTTTTGCCTGAAAATTGAAATTTTTCTAGCACAGTACAAATCGACTTTTTGGGCCAAAAAAACGTGTTTTAGCATTTTTTTTTGCCTGAAAATTGAAATTTTTCTAGCACAGTACAAATCGACTTTTTGGGCCAAAAAAACGTGTTTTAGCATTTTTTTTGCCTGAAAATTGAAATTTTTCTAGCACAGTACAAATCGACTTTTTGGGCCAAAAAAACGTGTTTTAGCATTTTTTTTGGCTGAAAATTGAAATTTTTCTAGCACAGTACAAATCGACTTTTTGGGCCAAAAAAACGTGTTTTAGCATTTTTTTTGCCTGAAAATTGAAATTTTTCTAGCACAGTACAAATCGACTTTTTGGGCCAAAAAAACGTGTTTTAGCATTTTTTTTGCCTGAAAATTGAATTTTTTCTAGCACAGTACAAATCGACTTTTTGGGCCAAAAAAACGTGTTTTAGCATTTTTTTTGCCTGAAAATTGAAATTTTTCTAGCACAGTACAAATCGACTTTTTGGGCCAAAAAAACGTGTTTTTGCATTTTTTTTGCCTGAAAATTGAAATTTTTCTAGCACAGTACAAATCGACTTTTTGGGCCAAAAAACCCTGTTTTAGCATTTTTTTTGCCTGAAAATTGAAATTTTTCTAGCACTGTACAAATCGACTTTTTGGGCCAAAAAAACGTGTTTTTGCATTTTTTTTGCCTGAAAATTGAAATTTTTCTAGCACTGTACAAATCGACTTTTTGGGCCAAAAAAACGTGTTTTTGCATTTTTTTTGCCTGAAAATTGAAGTTTTTCTAGCACTGTACAAATCGACTTTTGGGGCCAAAAAAATGTGTTATAGCATTTTTTTTGCCTGAAAATTGAAATTTTTCTAGCACAGAACAAATCGACTTTTTGGGCCAAAAAAACGTGTTTTAGCATTTTTTTTGCCTGAAAATTGAAATTTTTCTAGCACAGTACAAATCGACTTTTTGGGCCAAAAAAACGTGTTTTAGCATTTTTTTTGCCTGAAAATTGAAATTTTTCTAGCACTGTACAAATCGACTTTTTGGGCCAAAAAAACGTGTTTTTGCATTTTTTTTGCCTGAAAATTGAAATTTTTCTAGCACTGTACAAATCGACTTTTTGGGCCAAAAAAACGTGTTTTTGCATTTTTTTTGCCTGAAAATTGAAATTTTTCTAGCACTGTACAAATCGACTTTTTGGGCCAAAAAAACGTGTTTTTGCATTTTTTTTGCCTGAAAATTGAAATTTTTCTAGCACTGTACAAATCGACTTTTGGGGCCAAAAAAACGTGTTTTAGCATTTTTTTTGCCTGAAAATTGAAATTTTTCTAGCACAGTACAAATCGACTTTTTGGGCCAAAAAAACGTGTTTTAGCATTTTTTTTGCCTGAAAATTGAAATTTTTCTAGCACAGTACAAATCGACTTTTTGGGCCAAAAAAACGTGTTTTAGCATTTTTTTTGCCTGAAAATTGAAATTTTTCTAGCACTGTACAAATCGACTTTTTGGGCCAAAAAAACGTGTTTTTGCATTTTTTTTGCCTGAAAATTGAAATTTTTCTAGCACTGTACAAATCGACTTTTTGGGCCAAAAAAACGTGTTTTTGCATTTTTTTTGCCTGAAAATTGAAATTTTTCTAGCACTGTACAAATCGTCTTTTTGGGCCAAAAAAACGTGTTTTTGCATTTTTTTTGCCTGAAAATTGAAATTTTTCTAGCACAGTACAGATCGACTTTTTGGGCCAAAAAAACGTGTTTTAGCATTTTTTTTGCCTGAAAATTGAAATTTTTCTAGCACAGTACAAATCGACTTTTTGGGCCAAAAAAACGTGTTTTAGCATTTTTTTTGCCTGAAAATTGAAATTTTTCTAGCACTGTACAAATCGACTTTTTGGGCCAAAAAAACGTGTTTTTGCATTTTTTTTGCCTGAAAATTGAAATTTTTCTAGCACAGTACAAATCGACTTTTTGGGCCAAAAAAACGTGTTTTAGCATTTTTTTTGCCTGAAAATTGAAATTTTTCTAGCACTGTACAAATCGACTTTTTGGGCCAAAAAACCGTGTTTTTGCATTTTTTTTGCCTGAAAATTGAAATTTTTCTAGCACTGTACAAATCGACTTTTTGGGCCAAAAAAACGTGTTTTTGCATTTTTTTTGCCTGAAAATTGAAATTTTTCTAGCACTGTACAAATCGACTTTTTGGGCCAAAAAAACGTGTTTTTGCATTTTTTTTGCCTGAAAATTGAAATTTTTCTAGCACTGTACAAATCGACTTTTGGGGCCAAAAAAAACGTGTTTTAGCATTTTTTTTGCATGAAAAAAGAAATTTTTCTAGCACAGTACAAATCGACTTTTTGGGCCAAAAAAACGTGTTTTAGCATTTTTTTTGCCTGAAAATTGAATTTTTTCTAGCACAGTACAAATCGACTTTTTGGTCCAAAAAAACGTGTTTTAGCATTTTTTTTGCCTGAAAATTGAAATTTTTCTAGCACTGTACAAATAGACTTTTTGGGCCAAAAAAACGTGTTTTTGCATTTTTTTTGCCTGAAAATTAAAATTTTTCTAGCACAGTACAAATCGACTTTTTGGGCCAAAAAAACGTGTTTTAGCATTTTTTTTGCCTGAAAATTGAAATTTTTCTAGCACAGTACAAATCGACTTTTTGGGCCAAAAAAACGTGTTTTAGCATTTTTTTTGCCTGAAAATTGAAATTTTTCTAGCACAGTACAAATCGACTTTTTGGGCCAAAAAAACGTGTTTTAGCATTTTTTTTGCCTGAAAATTGAAATTTTTCTAGCACAGTACAAATCGACTTTTTGGGCCAAAAAAACGTGTTTTTGCATTTTTTTTGCCTGAAAATTGAAATTTTTCTAGCACTGTACAAATCGACTTTTTGGGCCAAAAAAACGTGTTTTTGCATTTTTTTTGCCTGAAAATTGAAATTTTTCTAGCACTGTACAAATCGACTTTTGGGGCCAAAAAAACGTGTTTTAGCATTTTTTTTGCCTGAAAATTGAAATTTTTCTAGCACAGTACAAATCGACTTTTTGGGCCAAAAAAACGTGTTTTAGCATTTTTTTTGCCTGAAAATTGAATTTTTTCTAGCACAGTACAAATCGACTTTTTGGGCCAAAAAAACGTGTTTTAGCATTTTTTTTGCCTGAAAATTGAAATTTTTCTAGCACTGTACAAATCGACTTTTTGGGCCAAAAAAACGTGTTTTTGCATTTTTTTTGCCTGAAAATTGAAATTTTTCTAGCACAGTACAAATCGACTTTTTGGGCCAAAAAAACGTGTTTTAGCATTTTTTTTGCCTGAAAATTGAAATTTTTCTAGCACAGTACAAATCGACTTTTTGGGCCAAAAAAACGTGTTTTAGCATTTTTTTTGCCTGAAAATTGAAATTTTTCTAGCACAGTACAAATCGACTTTTTGGGCCAAAAAAACGTGTTTTAGCATTTTTTTTGCCTGAAAATTGAAATTTTTCTAGCACTGTACAAATCGACTTTTTGGGCCAAAAAAACGTGTTTTTGCATTTTTTTTGCCTGAAAATTGACATTTTTCTAGCACTGTACAAATCGACTTTTTGGGCCAAAAAAACGTGTTTTTGCATTTTTTTTGCCTGAAAATTGAAATTTTTCTAGCACTGTACAAATCGACTTTTTGGGCCAAAAAAACGTGTTTTTGCATTTTTTTTGCCTGAAAATTGAAATTTTTCTAGCACAGTACAAATCGACTTTTTGGGCCAAAAAAACGTGTTTTTGCATTTTTTTTTCCTGAAAATTGAAATTTTTCTAGCACAGTACAAATCGACTTTTTGGGCCAAAAAAACGTGTTTTAGCATTTTTTTTGCCTGAAAATTGAAATTTTTCTAGCACTGTACAAATCGACTTTTGAGCCAAAAAAACGTGTTTTTGCATTTTTTTTGCCTGAAAATTGAAATTTTTCTAGCACTGTACAAATCGACTTTTTGGGCCAAAAAAACGTGTTTTTGCAATTTTTTTGCCTGAAAATTGAAAATTTTCTAGCACTGTACAAATCGACTTTTGGGGCCAAAAAAATGTGTTTTAGCATTTTTTTGCCTGAAAATTGAAATTTTTCTAGCACAGTACAAATCGACTTTTTGGGCCAAAAAAACGTGTTTTAGCATTTTTTTTGCCTGAAAATTGAATTTTTTCTAGCACAGTACAAATCGACTTTTTGGGCCAAAAAAAACGTGTTTTAGCATTTTTTTTGCCTGAAAATTGAAATTTTTCTAGCACAGTACAAATCGACTTTTTGGGCCAAAAAAACGTGTTTTTGCATTTTTTTTGCCTGAAAATTGAAATTTTTCTAGCACTGTACAAATCGACTTTTTGGGCCAAAAAAACGTGTTTTTGCATTTTTTTTGCCTGAAAATTGAAATTTTTCTAGCACTGTACAAATCGACTTTTGGGGCCAAAAAAAAACGTGTTTTAGCATTTTTTTTGCCTGAAAATTGAAATTTTTCTAGCACAGTACAAATCGACTTTTTGGGCCAAAAAAACGTGTTTTAGCATTTTTTTTGCCTGAAAATTGAATTTTTTCTAGCACAGTACAAATCGACTTTTTGGGCCAAAAAAACGTGTTTTAGCATTTTTTTTGCCTGAAAATTGAAATTTTTCTAGCACTGTACAAATCGACTTTTTGGGCCAAAAAAACGTGTTTTTGCATTTTTTTTGCCTGAAAATTAAATTTTTTCTAGCACAGTACAAATCGACTTTTTGGGCCAAAAAAACGTGTTTTAGCATTTTTTTTGCCTGAAAATTGAAATTTTTCTAGCACAGTACAAATCGACTTTTTGGGCCAAAAAAACGTGTTTTAGCATTTTTTTTGCCTGAAAATTGAAATTTTTCTAGCACAGTACAAATCGACTTTTTGGGCCAAAAAAACGTGTTTTAGCATTTTTTTTGCCTGAAAATTGAAATTTTTCTAGCACAGTACAAATCGACTTTTTGGGCCAAAAAAACGTGTTTTAGCATTTTTTTTTGCCTGAAAATTGAAATTTTTCTAGCACAGTACAAATCGACTTTTTGGGCCAAAAAAACGTGTTTTTGCATTTTTTTTGCCTGAAAATTGAAATTTTTCTAGCACAGTACAAATCGACTTTTTGGGCCAAGAAAACGTGTTTTAGCATTTTTTTTGCCTGAAAATTGAAATTTTTCTAGCACTGTACAAATCGACTTTTTGGGCCAAAAAAACGTGTTTTAGCATTTTTTTTGCCTGAAAATTGAAATTTTTCTAGCACTGTACAAATCGACTTTTTGGGCCAAAAAAACGTGTTTTTGCATTTTTTTTGCCTGAAAATTGAAATTTTTCTAGCACTGTACAAATCGACTTTTGGGGCCAAAAAAATGTGTTTTAGCATTTTTTTTGCCTGAAAATTGAAATTTTTCTAGCACAGTACAAATCGACTTTTTGGGCCAAAAAAACGTGTTTTAGCATTTTTTTTGCCTGAAAATTGAAATTTTTCTAGCACAGTACAAATCGACTTTTTGGGCCAAAAAAACGTGTTTTAGCATTTTTTTTGCCTGAAAATTGAAATTTTTCTAGCACTGTACAAATCGACTTTTTGGGCCAAAAAAACGTGTTTTTGCATTTTTTTTGCCTGAAAATTGAAATTTTTCTAGCACAGTACAAATCGACTTTTTGGGCCAAAAAAACGTGTTTTAGCATTTTTTTTGCCTGAAAATTGAAATTTTTCTAGCACAGTACAAATCGACTTTTTGGGCCAAAAAAACGTGTTTTAGCATTTTTTTTGCCTGAAAATTGAAATTTTTCTAGCACAGTACAAATCGACTTTTTGGGCCAAAAAAACGTGTTTTAGCATTTTTTTTGCCTGAAAATTGAAATTTTTCTAGCACTGTACAAATCGACTTTTTGGGCCAAAAAAACGTGTTTTTGCATTTTTTTTGCCTGAAAATTGAAATTTTTCTAGCACTGTACAAATCGACTTTTTGGGCCAAAAAAACGTGTTTTTGCATTTTTTTTGCCTGAAAATTGAAATTTTTCTAGCACTGTACAAATCGACTTTTTGGGCCAAAAAAACGTGTTTTTGCATTTTTTTTGCCTGAAAATTGAAATTTTTCTAGCACAGTACAAATCGACTTTTTGGGCCAAAAAAACGTGTTTTAGCATTTTTTTTGCCTGAAAATTGAAATTTTTCTAGCACAGTACAAATCGACTTTTTGGGCCAAAAAAATGTGTTTTAGCATTTTTTTTGCCTGAAAATTGAAATTTTTCTAGCACTGTACAAATCGAGTTTTTGGGCCAAAAAAACGTGTTTTTGCATTTTTTTTGCCTGAAAATTGAAATTTTTCTAGCACAGTACAAATCGACTTTTTGGGCCAAAAAAACGTGTTTTAGCATTTTTTTTGCCTGAAAATTGAAATTTTTCTAGCACAGTACAAATCGACTTTTTGGGCCAAAAAAACGTGTTTTAGCATTTTTTTTGCCTAAAATTGAAATTTTTCTAGCACAGTACAAATCGACTTTTTGGGCCAAAAAAACGTGTTTTAGCATTTTTTTTGCCTGAAAATTGAAATTTTTCTAGCACTGTACAAATCGACTTTTTGGGCCAAAAAAACGTGTTTTTGCATTTTTTTTGCCTGAAAATTGAAATTTTTCTAGCACTGTACAAATCGACTTTTTGGGCCAAAAAAAACGTGTTTTTGCATTTTTTTTGCCTGAAAATTGAAATTTTTCTAGCACTGTACAAATCGACTTTTTGGGCCAAAAAAACGTGTTTTTGCATTTTTTTTGCCTGAAAATTGAAATTTTTCTAGCACAGTACAAATCGACTTTTTGGGCCAAAAAAACGTGTTTTAGCATTTTTTTTGCCTGAAAATTGAATTTTTTCTAGCACAGTACAAATCGACTTTTTGGGCCAAAAAAACGTGTTTTAGCATTTTTTTTGCCTGAAAATTGAAATTTTTCTAGCACTGTACAAATCGAGTTTTTGGGCCAAAAAAACGTGTTTTTGCATTTTTTTTGCCTGAAAATTGAAATTTTTCTAGCACAGTACAAATCGACTTTTTGGGCCAAAAAAACGTGTTTTAGCATTTTTTTTGCCTGAAAATTGAATTTTTTCTAGCACTGTACAAATCGACTTTTTGGGCCAAAAAAACGTGTTTTTGCATTTTTTTTGCCTGAAAATTGAAATTTTTCTAGCACTGTACAAATCGACTTTTTGGGCCAAAAAAACGTGTTTTTGCATTTTTTTTGCCTGAAAATTGAAATTTTTCTAGCACTGTACAAATCGACTTTTTGGGCCAAAAAAACGTGTTTTAGCATTTTTTTTGCCTGAAAATTGAAATTTTTCTAGCACAGTACAAATCGACTTTTTGGGCCAAAAAAACGTGTTTTAGCATTTTTTTTGCCTGAAAATTGAAATTTTTCTAGCACAGTACAAATCGACTTTTTGGGCCAAAAAAACGTGTTTTAGCATTTTTTTGCCTGAAAATTGAAATTTTTCTAGCACTGTACAAATCGACTTTTTGGGCCAAAAAAACGTGTTTTTGCATTTTTTTTGCCTGAAAATTGATTTTTTTCTAGCACAGTACAAATCGACTTTTTGGGCCAAAAAAACGTGTTTTAGCATTTTTTTTGCCTGAAAATTGAAATTTTTCTAGCACAGTACAAATCGACTTTTTGGGCCAAAAAAACGTGTTTTAGCATTTTTTTTGCCTGAAAATTGAATTTTTTCTAGCACTGTACAAATCGACTTTTTGGGCCAAAAAAACGTGTTTTTGCATTTTTTTTGCCTGAAAATTGAAATTTTTCTAGCACTGTACAAATCGACTTTTTGGGCCAAAAAAACGTGTTTTTGCATTTTTTTTGCCTGAAAATTGAAATTTTTCTAGCACTGTACAAATCGACTTTTTGGGCCAAAAAAAACGTGTTTTAGCATTTTTTTTGCCTGAAAATTGAAATTTTTCTAGCACAGTACAAATCGACTTTTTGGGCCAAAAAAACGTGTTTTAGCATTTTTTTTGCCTGAAAATTGAAATTTTTCTAGCACAGTACAAATCGACTTTTTGGGCCAAAAAAACGTGTTTTAGCATTTTTTTGCCTGAAAATTGAAATTTTTCTAGCACTGTACAAATCGACTTTTTGGGCCAAAAAAACGTGTTTCTGCATTTTTTTTGCCTGAAAATTGATTTTTTTCTAGCACAGTACAAATCGACTTTTTGGGCCAAAAAAACGTGTTTTAGCATTTTTTTTGCCTGAAAATTGAAATTTTTCTAGCACAGTACAAATCGACTTTTTGGGCCAAAAAAACGTGTTTTAGCATTTTTTTTGCCTGAAAATTGAAAATTTTTCTAGCACAGTACAAATCGACTTTTTGGGCCAAAAAAACGTGTTTTAGCATTTTTTTTGCCTGAAAATTGAAATTTTTCTAGCACAGTACAAATCGACTTTTTGGGCCAAAAAAACGTGTTTTTGCATTTTTTTTGCCTGAAAATTGAAATTTTTCTAGCACTGTACAAATCGACTTTTTGGGCCAAAAAAACGTGTTTTTGCATTTTTTTTGCCTGAAAATTGAAATTTTTCTAGCACTGTACAAATCGACTTTTTGGGCCAAAAAAACGTGTTTTTGCATTTTTTTTGCCTGAAAATTGAAATTTTTCTAGCACTGTACAAATCGACTTTTGGGGCCAAAAAAATGTGTTTTAGCATTTTTTTTGCCTGAAAATTGAAATTTTTCTAGCACAGTACAAATCGACTTTTTGGGCCAAAAAAACGTGTTTTAGCATTTTTTTTGCCTGAAAATTGAATTTTTTCTAGCACAGTACAAATCGACTTTTTGGGCCAAAAAAACGTGTTTTAGCATTTTTTTTGCCTGAAAATTGAAATTTTTCTAGCACTGTACAAATCGACTTTTTGGGCCAAAAAAACGTGTTTTTGCATTTTTTTTGCCTGAAAATTGAAATTTTTCTAGCACTGTACAAATCGACTTTTTGGGCCAAAAAAACGTGTTTTTGCATTTTTTTTGCCTGAAAATTGAAATTTTTCTAGCACAGTACAAATCGACTTTTTGGGCCAAAAAAACGTGTTTTTGCATTTTTTTTGCCTGAAAATTGAAATTTTTCTAGCACAGTACAAATCGACTTTTTGGGCCAAAAAAACGTGTTTTAGCATTTTTTTTGGCTGAAAATTGAAATTTTTCTAGCACAGTACAAATCGACTTTTTGCGCCAAAAAAACGTGTTTTAGCATTTTTTTTGCCTGAAAATTGAAATTTTTCTAGCACAGTACAAATCGACTTTTTGGGCCAAAAAAACGTGTTTTAGCATTTTTTTTGCCTGAAAATTGAATTTTTTCTAGCACTGTATAAATCGACTTTTTGGCCAAAAAAACGTGTTTTTGCATTTTTTTTGCCTGAAAATTGAAATTTTTCTAGCACAGTACAAATCGACTTTTTGGGCCAAAAAAACGTGTTTTAGCATTTTTTTTGCCTGAAAATTGAAATTTTTCTAGCACAGTACAAATCGACTTTTTGGGCCAAAAAAACGTGTTTTAGCATTTTTTTGCCTGAAAATTGAAATTTTTCTAGCACTGTACAAATCGACTTTTTGGGCCAAAAAAACGTGTTTTAGCATTTTTTTTGCCTGAAAATTGAAATTTTTCTAGCACAGTACAAATCGACTTTTTGGGCCAAAAAAACGTGTTTTAGCATTTTTTTTGCCTGAAAATTGAAATTTTTCTAGCACTGTACAAATCGACTTTTTGGGCCAAAAAAACGTGTTTTTGCATTTTTTTTGCCTGAAAATTGAAATTTTTCTAGCACAGTACAAATCGACTTTTTGGGCCAAAAAAACGTGTTTTAGCATTTTTTTTGCCTGAAAATTGAAATTTTTCTAGCACAGTACAAATCGACTTTTTGGGCCAAAAAAACGTGTTTTAGCATTTTTTTTGCCTGAAAATTGAAATTTTTCTAGCACAGTACAAATCGACTTTTTGGGCCAAAAAAACGTGTTTTAGCATTTTTTTTGCCTGAAAATTGAAATTTTTCTAGCACAGTACAAATCGACTTTTTGGGCCAAAAAAACGTGTTTTTGCATTTTTTTTGCCTGAAATTGAAATTTTTCTAGCACAGTACAAATCGACTTTTTGGGCCAAAAAAACGTGTTTTAGCATTTTTTTTGCCTGAAAATTGATTTTTTTCTAGCACAGTACAAATCGACTTTTTGGGCCAAAAAAACGTGTTTTAGCATTTTTTTTGCCTGAAAATTGAAATTTTTCTAGCTCTGTACAAATCGACTTTTTGGGCCAAAAAAACGTGTTTTTGCATTTTTTTTGCCTGAAAATTGAAATTTTTCTAGCACAGTACAAATCGACTTTTTGGGCCAAAAAAACGTGTTTTAGCATTTTTTTTGCCTGAAAATTGAAATTTTTCTAGCACAGTACAAATCGACTTTTTGGGCCAAAAAAACGTGTTTTAGCATTTTTTTTGCCTGAAAATTGAAATTTTTCTAGCACTGTACAAATCGACTTTTTGGGCCAAAAAAACGTGTTTTTGCATTTTTTTTGCCTGAAAATTGAAATTTTTCTAGCACAGTACAAATCGACTTTTTGGGCCAAAAAAACGTGTTTTAGCATTTTTTTTGCCTGAAAATTGAATTTTTTCTAGCACAGTACAAATCGACTTTTTGGGCCAAAAAAACGTGTTTTAGCATTTTTTTTGCCTGAAAATTGAAATTTTTCTAGCACAGTACAAATCGACTTTTTGGGCCAAAAAAACGTGTTTTAGCATTTTTTTTGCCTGAAAATTGAAATTTTTCTAGCACAGTACAAATCGACTTTTTGGGCCAAAAAAACGTGTTTTAGCATTTTTTTTGCCTGAAAATTGAAATTTTTCTAGCACTGTACAAATCGACTTTTTGGGCCAAAAAACGTGTTTTTGCATTTTTTTTGGCTGAAAATTGAAATTTTTCTAGCACAGTACAAATCGACTTTTTGGGCCAAAAAAACGTGTTTTAGCATTTTTTTTGCCTGAAAATTGAAATTTTTCTAGCACAGTACAAATCGACTTTTTGGGCCAAAAAAACGTGTTTTAGCATTTTTTTTGCCTGAAAATTGAAATTTTTCTAGCACAGTACAAATCGACTTTTTGGGCCAAAAAAACGTGTTTTAGCATTTTTTTTGCCTGAAAATTGAAATTTTTCTAGCACAGTACAAATCGACTTTTTGGGCCAAAAAAACGTGTTTTTGCATTTTTTTTGCCTGAAAATTGAAATTTTTCTAGCACAGTACAAATCGACTTTTTGGGCCAAAAAAACGTGTTTTAGCATTTTTTTTGCCTGAAAATTGAAATTTTTCTAGCACTGTACAAATCGACTTTTTGGGCCAAAAAAACGTGTTTTTGCATTTTTTTTGCCTGAAAATTGAAATTTTTCTAGCACTGTACAAATCGACTTTTTGGGCCAAAAAAACGTGTTTTTGCATTTTTTTTTGCCTGAAAATTGAAATTTTTCTAGCACTGTACAAATCGACTTTTGGGGCCAAAAAAATGTATTTTAGCATTTTTTTTGCCTGAAAATTGAAATTTTTCTAGCACAGTACAAATCGACTTTTTGGGCCAAAAAAACGTGTTTTAGCATTTTTTTTGCCTGAAAATTGATTTTTTTTCTAGCACAGTACAAATCGACTTTTTGGGCCAAAAAAACGTGTTTTAGCATTTTTTTTGCCTGAAAATTGAAATTTTTCTAGCACTGTACAAATCGACTTTTTGGGCCAAAAAAACGTGTTTTTGCATTTTTTTTGCCTGAAAATTGAAATTTTTCTAGCACAGTACAAATCGACTTTTTGGGCCAAAAAAAACGTGTTTTAGCATTTTTTTTGCCTGAAAATTGAAATTTTTCTAGCACAGTACAAATCGACTTTTTGGGCCAAAAAAACGTGTTTTAGCATTTTTTTTGCCTGAAAATTGAATTTTTTCTAGCACAGTACAAATCGACTTTTTGGGCCAAAAAAACGTGTTTTAGCATTTTTTTTGCCTGAAAATTGAAATTTTTCTAGCACTGTACAAATCGACTTTTTGGGCCAAAAAAACGTGTTTTTGCATTTTTTTTGCCTGAAAATTAAAATTTTTCTAGCACAGTACAAATCGACTTTTTGGGCCAAAAAAACGTGTTTTAGCATTTTTTTTGCCTGAAAATTGAAATTTTTCTAGCACAGTACAAATCGACTTTTTGGGCCAAAAAAACGTGTTTTAGCATTTTTTTTGCCTGAAAATTGAAATTTTTCTAGCACAGTACAAATCGATTTTTGGGCCAAAAAAACGTGTTTTAGCATTTTTTTTGCCTGAAAATTGAAATTTTTCTAGCACAGTACAAATAGACTTTTTGGGCCAAAAAAACGTGTTTTTGCATTTTTTTTGCCTGAAAATTGAATTTTTTTAGCACAGTACAAATCGACTTTTTGGGCCAAAAAAACGTGTTTTAGCATTTTTTTTGCCTGAAAATTGAAATTTTTCTAGCACTGTACAAATCGACTTTTTGGGCCAAAAAAACGTGTTTTTGCATTTTTTTTGCCTGAAAATTGAAATTTTTCTAGCACTGTACAAATCGACTTTTTGGGCCAAAAAAACGTGTTTTTGCATTTTTTTTGCCTGAAAATTGAAATTTTTCTAGCACTGTACAAATCGACTTTTGGGGCCAAATAAACGTGTTTTAGCATTTTTTTTGCCTGAAAATTGAAATTTTTCTAGCACAGTACAAATCGACTTTTTGGGCCAAAAAAACGTGTTTTAGCATTTTTTTTGCCTGAAAATTGAATTTTTTCTAGCACAGTACAAATCGACTTTTTGGGCCAAAAAAACGTGTTTTAGCATTTTTTTTGCCTGAAAATTGAAATTTTTCTAGCACTGTACAAATCGACTTTTTGGGCCAAAAAAACGTGTTTTTGCATTTTTTTTGCCTGAAAATTGAAATTTTTCTAGCACAGTACAAATCGACTTTTTGGGCCAAAAAAACGTGTTTTAGCATTTTTTTTGCCTGAAAATTGATTTTTTTCTAGCACAGTACAAATCGACTTTTTGGGCCAAAAAAACGTGTTTTAGCATTTTTTTTGCCTGAAAATTGAAATTTTTCTAGCACTGTACAAATCGACTTTTTGGGCCAAAAAAACGTGTTTTTGCATTTTTTTTGCCTGAAAATTGAAATTTTTCTAGCACTGTACAAATCGACTTTTTGGGCCAAAAAAACGTGTTTTTGCATTTTTTTTGCCTGAAAATTGAATTTTTTCTAGCACTGTACAAATCGACTTTTTGGGCCAAAAAAACGTGTTTTTGCATTTTTTTTGCCTGAAAATTGAAATTTTTCTAGCACAGTACAAATCGACTTTTTGGGCCAAAAAAACGTGTTTTTGCATTTTTTTTGCCTGAAAATTGAAATTTTTCTAGCACAGTACAAATCGACTTTTTGGGCCAAAAAAACGTGTTTTAGCATTTTTTTTTGCCTGAAAATTGAAATTTTTCTAGCACTGTACAAATCGACTTTTGGGCCAAAAAAACGTGTTTTTGCATTTTTTTTGCCTGAAATTGAAATTTTTCTAGCACTGTACAAATCGACTTTTTGGGCCAAAAAAACGTGTTTTTGCATTTTTTTTGCCTGAAAATTGAAATTTTTCTAGCACTGTACAAATCGACTTTTGGGGCCAAAAAAATGTGTCTTAGCATTTTTTTTGCCTGAAAATTGAAATTTTTCTAGCACAGTACAAATCGACTTTTTGGGCCAAAAAAACGTGTTTTAGCTTTTTTTTTTGCCTGAAAATTGAATTTTTTCTAGCACAGTACAAATCGACTTTTTGGGCCAAAAAAACGTGTTTTAGCATTTTTTTTGCCTGAAAATTGAAATTTTTCTAGCACTGTACAAATCGACTTTTTGGGCCAAAAAAACGTGTTTTTGCATTTTTTTTGCCTGAAAATTGAAATTGTTCTAGCACAGTACAAATCGACTTTTTGGGCCAAAAAAACGTGTTTTAGCATTTTTTTTGCCTGAAAATTGAAATTTTTCTAGCACAGTACAAATCGACTTTTTGGGCCAAAAAAACGTGTTTTAGCATTTTTTTTGCCTGAAAATTGAAATTTTTCTAGCACAGTACAAATCGACTTTTTGGGCCAAAAAAACGTGTTTTAGCATTTTTTTTGCCTGAAAATTGAAATTTTTCTAGCACTGTACAAATCGACTTTTTGGGCCAAAAAAAAGTGTTTTTGCATTTTTTTTGCCTGAAAATTGAAATTTTTCTAGCACTGTACAAATCGACTTTTTGGGCCAAAAAAACGTGTTTTTGCATTTTTTTTGCCTGAAAATTGAAATTTTTCTAGCACTGTACAAATCGACTTTTTGGGCCAAAAAAAACGTGTTTTTGCATTTTTTTTGCCTGAAAATTGAAATTTTTCTAGCACAGTACAAATCGACTTTTTGGGCCAAAAAAACGTGTTTTAGCATTTTTTTTGCCTGAAAATTGAAATTTTTCTAGCACAGTACAAATCGACTTTTTGGGCCAAAAAAACGTGTTTTAGCATTTTTTTTGCCTGAAAATTGAAATTTTTCTAGCACTGTACAAATCGACTTTTTGGGCCAAAAAAACGTGTTTTAGCATTTTTTTTTGCCTGAAAATTTAAATTTTTCTAGTACTGTACAAATCGACTTTTTGGGCCAAAAAAACGTGTTTTTGCATTTTTTTTGCCTGAAAATTGAAATTTTTCTAGCACTGTACAAATCGACTTTTTGGGCCAAAAAAACGTGTTTTTGCATTTTTTTTGCCTGAAAATTGAAATTTTTCTAGCACTGTACAAATCGACTTTTTGGGCCAAAAAAAAGTGTTTTTGCATTTTTTTTGCCTGAAAATTGAAATTTTTCTAGCACTGTACAAATCGACTTTTGGGGCCAAAAAAAACGTGTTTTAGCATTTTTTTGCCTGAAAATTGAAATTTTTCTAGCACAGTACAAATCGACTTTTTGGGCCAAAAAAACGTGTTTTAGCATTTTTTTTGCCTGAAAATTGAATTTTTTCTAGCACAGTACAAATCGACTTTTTGGGCCAAAAAACGTGTTTTAGCATTTTTTTTGCCTGAAAATTGAAATTTTTCTAGCACTGTACAAATCGACTTTTTGGGCCAAAAAAACGTGTTTTTGCATTTTTTTTGCCTGAAAATTAAAATTTTTCTAGCACAGTACAAATCGACTTTTTGGGCCAAAAAAACGTGTTTTAGCATTTTTTTTGCCTGAAAATTGAAATTTTTCTAGCACAGTACAAATCGACTTTTTGGGCCAAAAAAACGTGTTTTAGCATTTTTTTTGCCTGAAAATTGAAATTTTTCTAGCACTGTACAAATCGACTTTTTGGGCCAAAAAAACGTGTTTTTGCATTTTTTTTGCCTGAAAATTGAAATTTTTCTAGCACAGTACAAATCGACTTTTTGGGCCAAAAAAACGTGTTTTAGCATTTTTTTTGCCTGAAAATTGAAATTTTTCTAGCACTGTACAAATCGACTTTTTGGGCCAAAAAAACGTGTTTTTGCATTTTTTTTTAATGAAAATTGAAATTTTTCTAGCACTGTACAAATCGACTTTTTGGGCCAAAAAAACGTGTTTTTGCATTTTTTTTGCCTGAAAATTGAAATTTTTCTAGCACTGTACAAATCGACTTTTTGGGCCAAAAAAACGTGTTTTTGCATTTTTTTTGCCTGAAAATTGAAATTTTTCTAGCACAGTACAAATCGACTTTTTGGGCCAAAAAAACGTGTTTTAGCATTTTTTTTGCCTGAAAATTGAAATTTTTCTAGCACAGTACAAATCGACTTTTTGGGCCAAAAAAACGTGTTTTAGCATTTTTTTTGCCTGAAAATTGAAATTTTTCTAGCACTGTACAAATCGAGTTTTTGGGCCAAAAAAACGTGTTTTTGCATTTTTTTTGCCTGAAAATTGAAATTTTTCTAGCACAGTACAAATCGACTTTTTGGGCCAAAAAAACGTGTTTTAGCATTTTTTTTGCCTGAAAATTGAAATTTTTCTAGCACAGTACAAATCGACTTTTTGGGCCAAAAAAACGTGTTTTAGCATTTTTTTTGCCTGAAAATTGAAATTTTTCTAGCACAGTACAAATCGACTTTTTGGGCCAAAAAAACGTGTTTTAGCATTTTTTTTGCCTGAAAATTGAAATTTTTCTAGCACTGTACAAATCGACTTTTTGGGCCAAAAAAACGTGTTTTTGCATTTTTTTTGCCTGAAAATTGAAATTTTTCTAGCACTGTACAAATCGACTTTTTGGGCCAAAAAAACGTGTTTTTGCATTTTTTTTTGCCTGAAAATTGAAATTTTTCTAGCACTGTACAAATCGACTTTTTGGGCCAAAAAAACGTGTTTTTGCATTTTTTTTGCCTGAAAATTGAAATTTTTCTAGCACAGTACAAATCGACTTTTTGGGCCAAAAAAACGTGTTTTAGCATTTTTTTTGCCTGAAAATTGAAATTTTTCTAGCACAGTACAAATCGACTTTTTGGGCCAAAAAAACGTGTTTTAGCATTTTTTTTGCCTGAAAATTGAAATTTTTCTAGCACAGTACAAATCGACTTTTTGGGCCAAAAAAACGTGTTTTAGCATTTTTTTTGCCTGAAAATTGAAATTTTTCTAGCACAGTACAAATCGACTTTTTGGGCCAAAAAAACGTGTTTTAGCATTTTTTTTGCCTGAAAATTGAAATTTTTCTAGCACAGTACAAATCGACTTTTTGGGCCAAAAAAACGTGTTTTAGCATTTTTTTTGCCTGAAAATTGAAATTTTTCTAGCACTGTACAAATCGACTTTTTGGGCCAAAAAAACGTGTTTTTGCATTTTTTTTGCCTGAAAATTGAAATTTTTCTAGCACTGTACAAATCGACTTTTTGGGCCAAAAAAACGTGTTTTTGCATTTTTTTTGCCTGAAAATTGAAATTTTTCTAGCACTGTACAAATCGACTTTTTGGGCCAAAAAAAACGTGTTTTTGCATTTTTTTTGCCTGAAAATTGAAATTTTTCTAGCACAGTACAAATCGACTTTTTGGGCAAAAAACGTGTTTTAGCATTTTTTTTGCCTGAAAATTGAAATTTTTCTAGCACAGTACAAATCGACTTTTTGGGCCAAAAAAACGTGTTTTAGCATTTTTTTTTGCCTGAAAATTGAAATTTTTCTAGCACAGTACAAATCGACTTTTTGGGCCAAAAAAACGTGTTTTAGCATTTTTTTTGCCTGAAAATTGAAATTTTTCTAGCACAGTACAAATCGACTTTTTGGGCCAAAAAAACGTGTTTTAGCATTTTTTTGCCTGAAAATTGAAATTTTTCTAGCACTGTACAAATCGACTTTTTGGGCCAAAAAAACGTGTTTTTGCATTTTTTTTGCCTGAAAATTGAAATTTTTCTAGCACTGTACAAATCGACTTTTTGGGCCAAAAAAACGTGTTTTTGCATTTTTTTTGCCTGAAAATTGAAATTTTTCTAGCACTGTACAAATCGACTTTTTGGGCCAAAAAAACGTGTTTTTGCATTTTTTTTGCCTGAAAATTGAAATTTTTCTAGCACTGTACAAATCGACTTTTTGGGGCCAAAAAAAACGTGTTTTAGCATTTTTTTTGCCTGAAAATTGAAATTTTTCTAGCACCAGTACAAATCGACTTTTTGGGCCAAAAAAACGTGTTTTAGCATTTTTTTTGCCTGAAAATTGAAATTTTTCTAGCACAGTACAAATCGACTTTTTGGGCCAAAAAAAACGTGTTTTAGCATTTTTTTTGCCTGAAAATTGAAATTTTTCTAGCACAGTACAAATCGACTTTTTGGGCCAAAAAAACGTGTTTTAGCATTTTTTTTGCCTGAAAATTGAAATTTTTCTAGCACTGTACAAATCGACTTTTTGGGCCAAAAAAACGTGTTTTTGCATTTTTTTTGCCTGAAAATTGATTTTTTTTCTAGCACAGTACAAATCGACTTTTTGGGCCAAAAAAACGTGTTTTAGCATTTTTTTTTGCCTGAAAATTGAACTAGCACTGTACAAATCGACTTTTTGGGCCAAAAAAACGTGTTTTAGCATTTTTTTTGCCTGAAAATTGAAATTTTTCTAGCACTGTACAAATCGACTTTTTGGGCCAAAAAAACGTGTTTTTGCATTTTTTTTGCCTGAAAATTGAAATTTTTTTAGCACAGTACAAATCGACTTTTTGGGCCAAAAAAACGTGTTTTTGCATTTTTTTTGCCTGAAAATTGAAATTTTTCTAGCACAGTACAAATCGACTTTTTGGGCCAAAAAAACGTGTTTTAGCATTTTTTTTGCCTGAAAATTGAAATTTTTCTAGCACTGTACAAATCGACTTTTTGGGCCAAAAAAACGTGTTTTTGCATTTTTTTTGCCTGAAAATTGAACTTTTTCTAGCACAGTACAAATCGACTTTTTGGGCCAAAAAAACGTGTTTTAGCATTTTTTTTGCCTGAAAATTGAAATTTTTCTAGCACTGTACAAATCGACTTTTTGGGCCAAAAAAACGTGTTTTTGCATTTTTTTTGCCTGAAAATTGAAATTTTTCTAGCACAGTACAAATCGACTTTTTGGGCCAGAAAAACGTGTTTTAGCATTTTTTTTGCCTGAAAATTGAAATTTTTCTAGCACAGTACAAATCGACTTTTTGGGCCAAAAAAACGTGTTTTAGCATTTTTTTTGCCTGAAAATTGAAATTTTTCTAGCACAGTGCAAATCGACTTTTTGGGCCAAAAAAACGTGTTTTTGCATTTTTTTTGCCTGAAAATTGAAATTTTTCTAGCACAGTGCAAATCGACTTTTTGGGCCAAAAAAACGTGTTTTAGCATTTTTTTTGCCTGAAAATTGAAATTTTTCTAGCACTGTACAAATCGACTTTTTGGGCCAAAAAAACGTGTTTTTGCATTTTTTTTGCCTGAAAATTGAAATTTTTCTAGCACAGTGCAAATCGACTTTTTGGGCCAAAAAAACGTGTTTTTGCATTTTTTTTGCCTGAAAATTGAAATTTTTCTTGCACAGTGCAAATCGACTTTTTGGGCCAAAAAAAACGTGTTTTAGCATTTTTTTTGCCTGAAAATTGAAATTTTTCTAGCACTGTACAAATCGACTTTTTGGGCCAAAAAAACGTGTTTTTGCATTTTTTTTGCCTGAAAATTGAAATTTTTCTAGCACTGTACAAATCGACTTTTTGGGCCAAAAAAACGTGTTTTTGCATTTTTTTTGCCTGAAAATTGAAATTTTTCTAGCACTGTACAAATCGACTTTTTGGGCCAAAAAAACGTGTTTTTGCATTTTTTTTGCCTGAAAATTGAAATTTTTCTAGCACAGTACAAATCGACTTTTTGGGCCAAAAAAACGTGTTTTTGCATTTTTTTTGCCTGAAAATTGAAATTTTTCTAGCACTGTACAAATCGACTTTTTGGGCCAAAAAAACGTGTTTTTGCATTTTTTTTGCCTGAAAATTGAAATTTTTCTAGCACAGTGCAAATCGACTTTTTGGGCCAAAAAAACGTGTTTTAGCATTTTTTTTGCCTGAAAATTGAAATTTTTCTAGCACTGTACAAATCGACTTTTTGGGCCAAAAAAACGTGTTTTTTGCATTTTTTTTGCCTGAAAATTGAAATTTTTCAAGCACAGTACAAATCGACTTTTTGGGCCAAAAAAACGTGTTTTAGCATTTTTTTTGCCTGAAAATTGAAATTTTTCTAGCAGAGTACAAATCGACTTTTTGGGCCAAAAAAACGTGTTTTAGCATTTTTTTTGCCTGAAAATTGAAATTTTTCTAGCACAGTACAAATCGACTTTTTGGGCCAAAAAAACGTGTTTTTGCATTTTTTTTGCCTGAAAATTGAAATTTTTCTAACACAGTGCAAATCGACTTTTTGGGCCAAAAAAACGTGTTTTTGCATTTTTTTTTGCCTGAAAATTGAAATTTTTCTAGCACAGTGCAAATCGACTTTTTGGGCCAAAAAAACGTGTTTTAGCATTTTTTTTGCCTGAAAATTGAAATTTTTCTAGCACTGTACAAATCGACTTTTTGGGCCAAAAAAACGTGTTTTTGCATTTTTTTTGCCTGAAAATTGAAATTTTTCTAGCACTGTACAAATCGACTTTTTGGGCCAAAAAAACGTGTTTTTGCATTTTTTTTGCCTGAAAATTGAAATTTTTCTAGCACAGTGCAAATCGACTTTTTGGTCCAAAAAAACGTGTTTTAGCATTTTTTTTGCCTGAAAATTGAAATTTTTCTAGCACTGTACAAATCGACTTTTTGGGCCAAAAAAACGTGTTTTAGCATTTTTTTTGCCTGAAAATTGAAATTTTTCTAGCACTGTACAAATCGACTTTTTCGGCCAAAAAAACGTGTTTTAGCATTTTTTTTGCCTGAAAATTGAAATTTTTCTAGCACTGTACAAATCGACTTTTTGGGCCAAAAAAACGTGTTTTAGCATTTTTTTTGCCTGAAAATTGAAATTTTTCTAGCACTGTACAAATCGACTTTTTGGGCCAAAAAAACGTGTTTTTGCATTTTTTTTGCCTGAAAATTGAAATTTTTCTAGCACTGTACAAATCGACTTTTTGGGCCAAAAAAACGTGTTTTTGCATTTTTTTTGCCTGAAAATTGAAATTTTTCTAGCACTGTACAAATCGACTTTTTGGGCAAAAAAAACGTGTTTTTGCATTTTTTTTGCCTGAAAATTGAAATTTTTCAAGCACAGTACAAATCGACTTTTTGGGCCAAAAAAACGTGTTTTAGCATTTTTTTTGCCTGAAAATTGAAATTTTTCTAGCAGAGTACAAATCGACTTTTTGGGCCAAAAAAACGTGTTTTAGCATTTTTTTTGCCTGAAAATTGAAATTTTTCTAGCACAGTACAAATCGACTTTTTGGGCCAAAAAAACGTGTTTTTGCATTTTTTTTGCCTGAAAATTGAAATTTTTCTAGCACAGTGCAAATCGACTTTTTGGGCCAAAAAAACGTGTTTTTGCATTTTTTTTGCCTGAAAATTGAAATTTTTCTAGCACAGTGCAAATCGACTTTTTGGGCCAAAAAAACGTGTTTTAGCATTTTTTTTGCCTGAAAATTGAAATTTTTCTAGCACTGTACAAATCGACTTTTTGGGCCAAAAAAACGTGTTTTTGCATTTTTTTTGCCTGAAAATTGAAATTTTTCTAGCACTGTACAAATCGACTTTTTGGGCCAAAAAAACGTGTTTTTGCATTTTTTTTGCCTGAAAATTGAAATTTTTCTAGCACAGTACAAATCGACTTTTTGGGCCAAAAAAACGTGTTTTTGCATTTTTTTTGCCTGAAAATTGAAATTTTTCTAGCACAGTACAAATCGACTTTTTGGGCCAAAAAAACGTGTTTTAGCATTTTTTTGCCTGAAAATTGAAATTTTTCTAGCACTGTACAAATCGACTTTTTGGGCCAAAAAAACGTGTTTTTGCATTTTTTTTGCCTGAAAATTGAAATTTTTCTAGCACAGTACAAATCGACTTTTTGGGCCAAAAAAACGTGTTTTTGCATTTTTTTTGCCTGAAAATTGAAATTTTTCTAGCACTGTACAAATCGACTTTTTGGGCCAAAAAAACGTGTTTTTGCATTTTTTTTGCCTGAAAATTGAAATTTTTCTAGCACAGTACAAATCGACTTTTTGGGCCAAAAAAACGTGTTTTAGCATTTTTTTTGCCTGAAAATTGAAATTTTTCTAGCACAGTACAAATCGACTTTTTGGGCCAAAAAAACGTGTTTTAGCATTTTTTTTGCCTGAAAATTGAAATTTTTCTAGCACAGTGCAAATCGACTTTTTGGGCCAAAAAAACGTGTTTTTGCATTTTTTTTGCCTGAAAATTGAAATTTTTCTAGCACAGTGCAAATCGACTTTTTGGGCCAAAAAAACGTGTTTTAGCATTTTTTTTGCCTGAAAATTGAAATTTTTCTAGCACAGTGCAAATCGACTTTTTGGGCCAAAAAAACGTGTTTTTGCATTTTTTTTGCCTGAAAATTGAAATTTTTCTAGCACAGTGCAAATCGACTTTTTGGGCCAAAAAACGTGTTTTAGCATTTTTTTTGCCTGAAAATTGAAATTTTTCTAGCACTGTACGAAAATCGACTTTTTGGGCCAAAAAAACGTGTTTTTGCATTTTTTTTGCCTGAAAATTGAAATTTTTCTAGCACTGTACAAATCGACTTTTTGGGCCAAAAAAACGTGTTTTTGCATTTTTTTTGCCTGAAAATTGAAATTTTTCTAGCACTGTACAAATCGACTTTTTGGGCCAAAAAAACGTGTTTTTGCATTTTTTTTGCCTGAAAATTGAAATTTTTCTAGCACAGTACAAATCGACTTTTTGGGCCAAAAAAACGTGTTTTTGCATTTTTTTTGCCTGAAAATTGAAATTTTTCTAGCACTGTACAAATCGACTTTTTGGGCCAAAAAAACGTGTTTTTGCATTTTTTTTGCCTGAAAATTGAAATTTTTCTAGCACAGTGCAAATCGACTTTTTGGGCCAAAAAAACGTGTTTTAGCATTTTTTTTGCCTGAAAATTGAAATTTTTCTAGCACTGTGCAAATCGACTTTTTGGGCCAAAAAAACGTGTTTTTGCATTTTTTTTGCCTGAAAATTGAAATTTTTCTAGCACAGTGCAAATCGACTTTTTGGGCCAAAAAAACGTGTTTTAGCATTTTTTTTGCCTGAAAATTGAAATTTTTCAAGCACAGTACAAATCGACTTTTTGGGCCAAAAAAATGTGTTTTAGCATTTTTTTTGCCTGAAAATTGAAATTTTTCTAGCACTGTACAAATCGACTTTTTGGGCCAAAAAAACGTGTTTTAGCATTTTTTTTGCCTGAAAATTGAAATTTTTCTAGCACTGTACAAATCGACTTTTTGGGCCAAAAAAACGTGTTTTAGCATTTTTTTTGCCTGAAAATTGAAATTTTTCTAGCACTGTACAAATCGACTTTTTGGGCCAAAAAAACGTGTTTTTGCATTTTTTTTGCCTGAAAATTGAAATTTTTCTAGCACTGTACAAATCGACTTTTTGGGCCAAAAAAACGTGTTTTTGCATTTTTTTTGCCTGAAAATTGAAATTTTTCTAGCACAGTACAAATCGACTTTTTGGGCCAAAAAAACGTGTTTTTGCATTTTTTTTGCCTGAAAATTGAAATTTTTCTAGCACTGTACAAATCGACTTTTTGGGCCAAAAAAACGTGTTTTTGCATTTTTTTTGCCTGAAAATTGAAATTTTTCTAGCACTGTACAAATCGACTTTTTGGGCCAAAAAAACGTGTTTTTGCATTTTTTTTGCCTGAAAATTGAAATTTTTCTAGCACTGTACAAATCGACTTTTTGGGCCAAAAAAACGTGTTTATGCATTTTTTTTGCCTGAAAATTGAAATTTTTCTAGCACAGTGCAAATCGACTTTTTGGGCCAAAAAAACGTGTTTTAGCATTTTTTTTGCCTGAAAATTGAAATTTTTCTAGCACTGTACAAATCGACTTTTTGGGCCAAAAAAACGTGTTTTTGCATTTTTTTTGCCTGATAATTGAAATTTTTCTAGCACTGTACAAATCGACTTTTTGGGCCAAAAAAACGTGTTTTTGCATTTTTTTTGCCTGAAAATTGAAATTTTTCTAGCACTGTACAAATCGACTTTTTGGGCCAAAAAAACGTGTTTTTGCATTTTTTTTGCCTGAAAATTGAAATTTTTCTAGCACTGTACAAATCGACTTTTTGGGCCAAAAAAACGTGTTTTTGCATTTTTTTTGCCTGAAAATTGAAATTTTTCTAGCACTGTACAAATCGACTTTTTGGGCCAAAAAAACGTGTTTTTGCATTTTTTTTGCCTGAAAATTGAAATTTTTCTAGCACAGTGCAAATCGACTTTTTGGGCCAAAAAAACGTGTTTTAGCATTTTTTTTGCCTGAAAATTGAAATTTTTCTAGCACTGTACAAATCGACTTTTTGGGCCAAAAAAACGTGTTTTAGCATTTTTTTTGCCTGAAAATTGAAATTTTTCTAGCACTGTACAAATCGACTTTTTGGGCCAAAAAAACGTGTTTTTGCATTTTTTTTGCCTGAAAATTGAAATTTTTCTAGCACTGTACAAATCGACTTTTTGGGCCAAAAAAACGTGTTTTTGCATTTTTTTTGCCTGAAAATTGAAATTTTTCTAGCACTGTGCAAATCGACTTTTTGGGCCAAAAAAACGTGTTTTAGCCTTTTTTTTGCCTGAAAATTGAAATTTTTCTAGCACAGTGCAAATCGACTTTTTGGGCCAAAAAAACGTGTTTTAGCATTTTTTTTGCCTGAAAATTGAAATTTTTCTAGCACTGTACAAATCGACTTTTTGGGCCAAAAAAACGTGTTTTAGCATTTTTTTTGCCTGAAAATTGAAATTTTTCTAGCACTGTACAAATCGACTTTTTGGGCCAAAAAAAACGTGTTTTTGCATTTTTTTTGCCTGAAAATTGAAATTTTTCTAGCACTGTACAAATCGACTTTTTGGGCCAAAAAAACGTGTTTTTGCATTTTTTTTGCCTGAAAATTGAAATTTTTCTAGCACAGTACAAATCGACTTTTTGGGCCAAAAAAACGTGTTTTAGCATTTTTTTTGCCTGAAAATTGAAATTTTTCTAGTACTGTACAAATCGACTTTTTGGGCCAAAAAAACGTGTTTTTGCATTTTTTTTGCCTTAAAATTGAAATTTTTCTAGCACTGTACAAATCGACTTTTTGGGCCAAAAAAACGTGTTTTTGCATTTTTTTTGCCTGAAAATTGAAATTTTTCTAGCACAGTGCAAATCGACTTTTTGGGCCAAAAAAACGTGTTTTAGCATTTTTTTTGCCTGAAAATTGAAATTTTTCTAGCACTGTACAAATCGACTTTTTGGGCCAAAAAAACGTGTTTTTGCATTTTTTTTGCCTGAAAATTGAAATTTTTCTAGCACTGTACAAATCGACTTTTTGGGCAAAAAAAACGTGTTTTTGCATTTTTTTTGCCTGAAAATTGAAATTTTTCAAGCACAGTACAAATCGACTTTTTGGGCCAAAAAAACGTGTTTTAGCATTTTTTTTGCCTGAAAATTGAAATTTTTCTAGCAGAGTACAAATCGACTTTTTGGGCCAATAAAACGTGTTTTAGCATTTTTTTTGCCTGAAAATTGAAATTTTTCTAGTACTGTACAAATCGACTTTTTGGGCCAAAAAAACGTGTTTTTGCATTTTTTTTGCCTGAAAATTGAAATTTTTCTAGCACTGTACAAATCGACTTTTTGGGCCAAAAAAACGTGTTTTTGCATTTTTTTTGCCTGAAAATTGAAATTTTTCTAGCACAGTGCAAATCGACTTTTTGGGCCAAAAAAACGTGTTTTAGCATTTTTTTTGCCTGAAAATTGAAATTTTTCTAGCACTGTACAAATCGACTTTTTGGGCCAAAAAAACGTGTTTTTGCATTTTTTTTGCCTGAAAATTGAAATTTTTCTAGCACTGTACAAATCGACTTTTTGGGCAAAAAAAAACGTGTTTTTGCATTTTTTTTGCCTGAAAATTGAAATTTTTCAAGCACAGTACAAATCGACTTTTTGGGCCAAAAAAACGTGTTTTAGCATTTTTTTTGCCTGAAAATTGAAATTTTTCTAGCAGAGTACAAATCGACTTTTTGGGCCAAAAAAACGTGTTTTAGCATTTTTTTTGCCTGAAAATTGAAATTTTTCTAGCACAGTGCAAATCGACTTTTTGGGCCAAAAAAACGTGTTTTTGCATTTTTTTTGCCTGAAAATTGAAATTTTTCTAGCACAGTGCAAATCGACTTTTTGGGCCAAAAAAACGTGTTTTAGCATTTTTTTTGCCTGAAAATTGAAATTTTTCTAGCACTGTACAAATCGACTTTTTGGGCCAAAAAAACGTGTTTTTGCATTTTTTTTGCCTGAAAATTGAAATTTTTCTAGCACAGTGCAAATCGACTTTTTGGGCCAAAAAAACGTGTTTTAGCATTTTTTTTGCCTGAAAATTGAAATTTTTCTAGCACTGTACAAATCGACTTTTTGGGCCAAAAAAACGTGTTTTTGCATTTTTTTTGCCTGATAATTGAAATTTTTCTAGCACTGTACAAATCGACTTTTTGGGCCAAAAAAACGTGTTTTTGCATTTTTTTTGCCTGAAAATTGAAATTTTTCTAGCACTGTACAAATCGACTTTTTGGGCCAAAAAAACGTGTTTTTGCATTTTTTTTGCCTGAAAATTGAAATTTTTCTAGCACTGTACAAATCGACTTTTTGGGCCAAAAAAACGTGTTTTTGCATTTTTTTTGCCTGAAAATTGAAATTTTTCTAGCACTGTACAAATCGACTTTTTGGGCCAAAAAAACGTGTTTTTGCATTTTTTTTTGCCTGAAAATTGAAATTTTTCTAGCACAGTGCAAATCGACTTTTTGGGCCAAAAAAACGTGTTTTAGCATTTTTTTTGCCTGAAAATTGAAATTTTTCTAGCACTGTACAAATCGACTTTTTGGGCCAAAAAAACGTGTTTTAGCATTTTTTTTGCCTGAAAATTGAAATTTTTCTAGCACTGTACAAATCGACTTTTTGGGCCAAAAAAACGTGTTTTTGCATTTTTTTTGCCTGAAAATTGAAATTTTTCTAGCACTGTACAAATCGACTTTTTGGGCCAAAAAAACGTGTTTTTGCATTTTTTTTGCCTGAAAATTGAAATTTTTCTAGCACTGTGCAAATCGACTTTTTGGGCCAAAAAAACGTGTTTTAGCCTTTTTTTTGCCTGAAAATTGAAATTTTTCTAGCACAGTGCAAATCGACTTTTTGGGCCAAAAAAACGTGTTTTAGCATTTTTTTTGCCTGAAAATTGAAATTTTTCTAGCACTGTACAAATCGACTTTTTGGGCCAAAAAAACGTGTTTTAGCATTTTTTTTGCCTGAAAATTGAAATTTTTCTAGCACTGTACAAATCGACTTTTTGGGCCAAAAAAACGTGTTTTTGCATTTTTTTTGCCTGAAAATTGAAATTTTTCTAGCACTGTACAAATCGACTTTTTGGGCCAAAAAAACGTGTTTTTGCATTTTTTTTGCCTGAAAATTGAAATTTTTCTAGCACAGTACAAATCGACTTTTTGGGCCAAAAAAACGTGTTTTAGCATTTTTTTTGCCTGAAAATTGAAATTTTTCTAGTACTGTACAAATCGACTTTTTGGGCCAAAAAAACGTGTTTTTGCATTTTTTTTGCCTGAAAATTGAAATTTTTCTAGCACTGTACAAATCGACTTTTTGGGCCAAAAAAACGTGTTTTTGCATTTTTTTTGCCTGAAAATTGAAATTTTTCTAGCACAGTGCAAATCGACTTTTTGGGCCAAAAAAACGTGTTTTAGCATTTTTTTTGCCTGAAAATTGAAATTTTTCTAGCACTGTACAAATCGACTTTTTGGGCCAAAAAAACGTGTTTTTGCATTTTTTTTGCCTGAAAATTGAAATTTTTCTAGCACTGTACAAATCGACTTTTTGGGCAAAAAAAAACGTGTTTTTGCATTTTTTTTGCCTGAAAATTGAAATTTTTCAAGCACAGTACAAATCGACTTTTTGGGCCAAAAAAACGTGTTTTAGCATTTTTTTTGCCTGAAAATTGAAATTTTTCTCGCAGAGTACAAATCGACTTTTTGGGCCAAAAAAACGTGTTTTAGCATTTTTTTTGCCTGAAAATTGAAATTTTTCTAGCACAGTGCAAATCGACTTTTTGGGCCAAAAAAACGTGTTTTTGCATTTTTTTTGCCTGAAAATTGAAATTTTTCTAGCACAGTGCAAATCGACTTTTTGGGCCAAAAAAACGTGTTTTAGCATTTTTTTTGCCTGAAAATTGAAATTTTTCTAGCACTGTACAAATCGACTTTTTGGGCCAAAAAAACGTGTTTTTGCATTTTTTTTGCCTGAAAATTGAAATTTTTCTAGCACTGTACAAATCGACTTTTTGGGCCAAAAAAACGTGTTTTTGCATTTTTTTTGCCTGAAAATTGAAATTTTTCTAGCACAGTACAAATCGACTTTTTGGGCCAAAAAAACGTGTTTTTGCATTTTTTTTGCCTGAAAATTGAAATTTTTCTAGCACAGTACAAATCGACTTTTTGGGCCAAAAAAACGTGTTTTAGCATTTTTTTTGCCTGAAAATTGAAATTTTTCTAGCACTGTACAAATCGACTTTTTGGGCCAAAAAAACGTGTTTTTGCATTTTTTTTGCCTGAAAATTGAAATTTTTCTAGCACAGTACAAATCGACTTTTTGGGCCAAAAAAACGTGTTTTTGCATTTTTTTTGCCTGAAAATTGAAATTTTTCTAGCACTGTACAAATCGACTTTTTGGGCCAAAAAAACGTGTTTTTGCATTTTTTTTGCCTGAAAATTGAAATTTTTCTAGCACAGTACAAATCGATTTTTTGGGCCAAAAAAACGTGTTTTAGCATTTTTTTTGCCTGAAAATTGAAATTTTTCTAGCACAGTACAAATCGACTTTTTGGGCCAAAAAAACGTGTTTTAGCATTTTTTTTGCCTGAAAATTGAAATTTTTCTAGCACAGTGCAAATCGACTTTTTGGGCCAAAAAAACGTGTTTTTGCATTTTTTTTGCCTGAAAATTGAAATTTTTCTAGCACAGTGCAAATCGACTTTTTGGGCCAAAAAAACGTGTTTTAGCATTTTTTTTGCCTGAAAATTGAAATTTTTCTAGCACTGTACAAATCGACTTTTTGGGCCAAAAAAACGTGTTTTTGCATTTTTTTTGCCTGAAAATTGAAATTTTTCTAGCACAGTGCAAATCGACTTTTTGGGCCAAAAAACGTGTTTTAGCATTTTTTTTGCCTGAAAATTGAAATTTTTCTAGCACTGTACGAAAATCGACTTTTTGGGCCAAAAAAACGTGTTTTTGCATTTTTTTTGCCAGAAAATTGAAATTTTTCTAGCACTGTACAAATCGACTTTTTGGGCCAAAAAAACGTGTTTTTGCATTTTTTTTGCCTGAAAATTGAAATTTTTCTAGCACTGTACAAATCGACTTTTTGGGCCAAAAAAACGTGTTTTTGCATTTTTTTTGCCTGAAAATTGAATTTTTTTTAGCACAGTACAAATCGACTTTTTGGGCCAAAAAAACGTGTTTTTGCATTTTTTTTGCCTGAAAATTGAAATTTTTCTAGCACTGTACAAATCGACTTTTTGGGCCAAAAAAACGTGTTTTTGCATTTTTTTTGCCTGAAAATTGAAATTTTTCTAGCACAGTGCAAATCGACTTTTTGGGCCAAAAAAACGTGTTTTAGCATTTTTTTTGCCTGAAAATTGAAATTTTTCTAG
This sequence comes from Petrolisthes manimaculis, assembly GCA_034508575.1. NCBI lineage: Eukaryota > Metazoa > Arthropoda > Malacostraca > Decapoda > Porcellanidae > Petrolisthes > Petrolisthes manimaculis. Next base: position 78,881 of record JAWZYT010001439.1, on the reverse strand, counting down.
CACTGTACAAATCGACTTTTTGGGCCAAAAAAACGTGTTTTTGCATTTTTTTTGCCTGAAAATTGAAATTTTTCTAGCACTGTACAAATCGACTTTTTGGGCCAAAAAAACGTGTTTTTGCATTTTTTTTGCCTGAAAATTGAAATTTTTCAAGCACAGTACAAATCGACTTTTTGGGCCAAAAAAACGTGTTTTAGCATTTTTTTTGCCTGAAAATTGAAATTTTTCTAGCAGAGTACAAATCGACTTTTTGGGCCAAAAAAACGTGTTTTAGCATTTTTTTTGCCTGAAAATTGAAATTTTTCTAGCACAGTGCAAATCGACTTTTTGGGCCAAAAAAACGTGTTTTTGCATTTTTTTTGCCTGAAAATTGAAATTTTTCTAGCACAGTGCAAATCGACTTTTTGGGCCAAAAAAACGTGTTTTTGCATTTTTTTTGCCTGAAAATTGAAATTTTTCTAGCACTGTACAAATCGACTTTTTGGGCCAAAAAAACGTGTTTTTGCATTTTTTTTGCCTGAAAATTGAAATTTTTCTAGCACTGTACAAATCGACTTTTTGGGCCAAAAAAACGTGTTTTTGCATTTTTTTTGCCTGAAAATTGAAATTTTTCTAGCACTGTACAAATCGACTTTTTGGGCCAAAAAAACGTGTTTTTGCATTTTTTTTGCCTGAAAATTGAAATTTTTCAAGCACAGTACAAATCGACTTTTTGGGCCAAAAAAACGTGTTTTAGCATTTTTTTTGCCTGAAAATTGAAATTTTTCTAGCAGAGTACAAATCGACTTTTTGGGCCAAAAAAACGTGTTTTAGCATTTTTTTTGCCTGAAAATTGAAATTTTTCTAGCACAGTACAAATCGACTTTTTGGGCCAAAAAACGTGTTTTTGCATTTTTTTTGCCTGAAAATTGAAATTTTTCTAGCACTGTACAAATCGACTTTTTGGGCCAAAAAAACGTGTTTTAGCTTTTTTTTTGCCTGAAAATTGAAATTTTTCTAGCACAGTGCAAATCGACTTTTTGGGCCAAAAAAACGTGTTTTAGCATTTTTTTTGCCTGAAAATTGAAATTTTTCTAGCACTGTACAAATCGACTTTTTGGGCCAAAAAAACGTGTTTTTGCATTTTTTTTGCCTGAAAATTGAAATTTTTCTAGCACTGTACAAATCGACTTTTTGGGCCAAAAAAACGTGTTTTTGCATTTTTTTTTGCCTGAAAATTGAAATTTTTCAAGCACAGTACAAATCGACTTTTTGGGCCAAAAAAACGTGTTTTAGCATTTTTTTTGCCTGAAAATTGAAATTTTTCTAGCAGAGTACAAATCGACTTTTTGGGCCTAAAAAACGTGTTTTAGCATTTTTTTTGCCTGAAAATTGAAATTTTTCTAGCACAGTGCAAATCGAATTTTTGGGCCAAAAAAACGTGTTTTTGCATTTTTTTTGCCTGAAAATTGAAATTTTTCTAGCACAGTACAAATCGACTTTTTGGGCCAAAAAAACGTGTTTTTGCATTTTTTTTGCCTGAAAATTGAAATTTTTCTAGCACTGTACAAATCGACTTTTTGGGCCAAAAAAACGTGTTTTTGCATTTTTTTTGCCTGAAAATTGAAATTTTTCTAGCACAGTACAAATCGACTTTTTGGGCCAAAAAAACGTGTTTTTGCATTTTTTTTGCCTGAAAATTGAAATTTTTCTAGCACTGTACAAATCGACTTTTTGGGCCAAAAAAACGTGTTTTTGCATTTTTTTTGCCTGAAAATTGAAATTTTTCTAGCACTGTACAAATCGACTTTTTGGGCCAAAAAAACGTGTTTTTGCATTTTTTTTGCCTGAAAATTGAAATTTTTCTAGCACAGTGCAAATCGACTTTTTGGGCCAAAAAAACGTGTTTTAGCATTTTTTTTGCCTGAAAATTGAAATTTTTCTAGCACTGTACAAATCGACTTTTTGGGCCAAAAAAACGTGTTTTAGCATTTTTTTTGCCTGAAAATTGAAATTTTTCTAGCACTGTACAAATCGACTTTTTGGGCCAAAAAAACGTGTTTTAGCATTTTTTTTGCCTGATAATTGAATTTTTTCTAGCACTGTACAAATCGACTTTTTGGGCCAAAAAAACGTGTTTTAGCATTTTTTTTGCCTGAAAATTGAAATTTTTCTAGCACTGTACAAATCGACTTTTTGGGCCAAAAAAACGTGTTTTTGCATTTTTTTTGCCTGAAAATTGAAATTTTTCTAGCACTGTACAAATCGACTTTTTGGGCCAAAAAAACGTGTTTTTGCATTTTTTTTGCCTGAAAATTGAAATTTTTCTAGCACTGTACAAATCGACTTTTTGGGCCAAAAAAACGTGTTTTTGCATTTTTTTTGCCTGAAAATTGAAATTTTTCTAGCACTGTACAAATCGACTTTTTGGGCCAAAAAAACGTGTTTTTGCATTTTTTTTGCCTGAAAATTGAAATTTTTCTAGCACTGTACAAATCGACTTTTTGGGCCAAAAAAACGTGTTTTTGCATTTTTTTTGCCTGAAAATTGAAATTTTTCTAGCACTGTACAAATCGACTTTTTGGGCCAAAAAAACGTGTTTTTGCATTTTTTTTGCCTGAAAATAGAAATTTTTCTAGCACAGTGCAAATCGACTTTTTGGGCCAAAAAAACGTGTTTTAGCATTTTTTTTGCCTGAAAATTGAAATTTTTCTAGCACTGTACAAATCGACTTTTTGGGCCAAAAAAACGTGTTTTTGCATTTTTTTTGCCTGAAAATTGAAATTTTTCTAGCACTGTACAAATCGACTTTTTGGGCCAAAAAAACGTGTTTTTGCATTTTTTTTGCCTGAAAATTGAAATTTTTCTAGCACTGTACAAATCGACTTTTTGGGCCAAAAAAACGTGTTTTTGCATTTTTTTTGCCTGAAAATTGAAATTTTTCTAGCACTGTACAAATCGACTTTTTGGGCCAAAAAAACGTGTTTTTGCATTTTTTTTGCCTGAAAATTGAAATTTTTCTAGCACTGTACAAATCGACTTTTTGGGCCAAAAAAACGTGTTTTTGCATTTTTTTTGCCTGAAAATTGAAATTTTTCTAGCACAGTGCAAATCGACTTTTTGGGCCAAAAAAACGTGTTTTAGCATTTTTTTTGCCTGAAAATTGAAATTTTTCTAGCACTGTACAAATCGACTTTTTGGGCCAAAAAAACGTGTTTTAGCATTTTTTTTGCCTGAAAATTGAAATTTTTCTAGCACTGTACAAATCGACTTTTTGAGCCAAAAAAACGTGTTTTTGCATTTTTTTTGCCTGAAAATTGAAATTTTTCTAGCACTGTACAAATCGACTTTTTGGGCCAAAAAAACGTGTTTTTGCATTTTTTTTGCCTGAAAATTGAAATTTTTCTAGCACTGTGCAAATCGACTTTTTGGGCCAAAAAAACGTGTTTTAGCATTTTTTTTGCCTGAAAATTGAAATTTTTCTAGCACAGTGCAAATCGACTTTTTGGGCCAAAAAAACGTGTTTTAGCATTTTTTTTGCCTGAAAATTGAAATTTTTCTAGCACTGTACAAATCGACTTTTTGGGCCAAAAAAACGTGTTTTAGCATTTTTTTTGCCTGAAAATTGAAATTTTTCTAGCACTGTACAAATCGACTTTTTGGGCCAAAAAAACGTGTTTTTGCATTTTTTTTGCCTGAAAATTGAAATTTTTCTAGCACTGTACAAATCGACTTTTTGGGCCAAAAAAACGTGTTTTTGCATTTTTTTTGCCTGAAAATTGAAATTTTTCTAGCACAGTACAAATCGACTTTTTGGGCCAAAAAAACGTGTTTTAGCATTTTTTTTGCCTGAAAATTGAAATTTTTCTAGCACTGTACAAATCGACTTTTTGGGCCAAAAAAACGTGTTTTTGCATTTTTTTTGCCTGAAAATTGAAATTTTTCTAGCACTGTACAAATCGACTTTTTGGGCCAAAAAAACGTGTTTTTGCATTTTTTTTGCCTGAAAATTGAAATTTTTCTAGCACAGTGCAAATCGACTTTTTGGGCCAAAAAAACGTGTTTTAGCATTTTTTTTGCCTGAAAATTGAAATTTTTCTAGCACTGTACAAATCGACTTTTTGGGCCAAAAAAACGTGTTTTTGCATTTTTTTTGCCTGAAAATTGAAATTTTTCTAGCACTGTACAAATCGACTTTTTGGGCCAAAAAAACGTGTTTTTGCATTTTTTTTGCCTGAAAATTGAAATTTTTCAAGCACAGTACAAATCGACTTTTTGGGCCAAAAAAACGTTTTTAGCATTTTTTTTGCCTGAAAATTGAAATTTTTCTAGCAGAGTACAAATCGACTTTTTGGGCCAAAAAAACGTGTTTTAGCATTTTTTTTGCCTGAAAATTGAAATTTTTCTAGCACAGTACAAATCGACTTTTTGGGCCAAAAAAACGTGTTTTTGCATTTTTTTTGCCTGAAAATTGAAATTTTTCTAGCACAGTGCAAATCGACTTTTTGGGCCAAAAAAACGTGTTTTTGCATTTTTTTTGCCTGAAAATTGAAATTTTTCTAGCACAGTGCAAATCGACTTTTTGGGCCAAAAAAACGTGTTTTAGCATTTTTTTTGCCTGAAAATTGAAATTTTTCTAGCACTGTACAAATCGACTTTTTGGGCCAAAAAAACGTGTTTTAGCATTTTTTTTGCCTGAAAATTGAAATTTTTCTAGCACTGTACAAATCGACTTTTTGGGCCAAAAAAACGTGTTTTTGCCTTTTTTTTGCCTGAAAATTGAAATTTTTCTAGCACAGTACAAATCGACTTTTTGGGCCAAAAAAACGTGTTTTTGCATTTTTTTTGCCTGAAAATTGAAATTTTTCTAGCACAGTACAAATCGACTTTTTGGGCCAAAAAAACGTGTTTTAGCATTTTTTTTGCCTGAAAATTGAAATTTTTCTAGCACTGTACAAATCGACTTTTTGGGCCAAAAAAACGTGTTTTTGCATTTTTTTTGCCTGAAAATTGAAATTTTTCTAGCACAGTACAAATCGACTTTTTGGGCCAAAAAAACGTGTTTTAGCATTTTTTTTGCCTGAAAATTGAAATTTATCTAGCACAGTACAAATCGACTTTTTGGGCCAAAAAAACGTGTTTTAGCATTTTTTTTGCCTGAAAATTGAAATTTTTCTAGCACAGTGCAAATCGACTTTTTGGGCCAAAAAAACGTGTTTTTGCATTTTTTTTGCCTGAAAATTGAAATTTTTCTAGCACAGTGCAAATCGACTTTTTGGGCCAAAAAAACGTGTTTTAGCATTTTTTTTGCCTGAAAATTGAAATTTTTCTAGCACTGTACAAATCGACTTTTTGGGCCAAAAAAACGTGTTTTTGCATTTTTTTTGCCTGAAAATTGAAATTTTTCTAGCACAGTGCAAATCGACTTTTTGGGCCAAAAAAACGTGTTTTTGCATTTTTTTTGCCTGAAAATTGAAATTTTTCTAGCACAGTGCAAATCGACTTTTTGGGCCAAAAAAACGTGTTTTAGCATTTTTTTTGCCTGAAAATTGAAATTTTTCTAGCACTGTACAAATCGACTTTTTGGGCCAAAAAAACGTGTTTTTGCATTTTTTTTGCCTGAAAATTGAAATTTTTCTAGCACTGTACAAATCGACTTTTTGGGCCAAAAAAACGTGTTTTTGCATTTTTTTTGCCTGAAAATTGAAATTTTTCTAGCACTGTACAAATCGACTTTTTGGGCCAAAAAAACGTGTTTTTGCATTTTTTTTGCCTGAAAATTGAAATTTTTCTAGCACAGTACAAATCGACTTTTTGGGCCAAAAAAACGTGTTTTTGCATTTTTTTTGCCTGAAAATTGAAATTTTTCTAGCACTGTACAAATCGACTTTTTGGGCCAAAAAAACGTGTTTTTGCATTTTTTTTGCCTGAAAATTGAAATTTTTCTAGCACAGTGCAAATCGACTTTTTGGGCCAAAAAAACGTGTTTTAGCATTTTTTTTGCCTGAAAATTGAAATTTTTCTAGCACTGTACAAATCGACTTTTTGGGCCAAAAAAACGTGTTTTTGCATTTTTTTTGCCTGAAAATTGAAATTTTTCTAGCACAGTGCAAATCGACTTTTTGGGCCAAAAAAACGTGTTTTAGCATTTTTTTTGCCTGAAAATTGAAATTTTTCTAGCACTGTACAAATCGACTTTTTGGGCCAAAAAAACGTGTTTTAGCATTTTTTTTGCCTGAAAATTGAAATTTTTCTAGCACTGTACAAATCGACTTTTTGGGCCAAAAAAACGTGTTTTTGCATTTTTTTTGCCTGAAAATTGAAATTTTTCTAGCACTGTACAAATCGACTTTTTGGGCCAAAAAAACGTGTTTTTGCATTTTTTTTGCCTGAAAATTGAAATTTTTCTAGCACAGTACAAATCGACTTTTTGGGCCAAAAAAACGTGTTTTAGCATTTTTTTTGCCTGAAAATTGAAATTTTTCTAGCAGAGTACAAATCGACTTTTTGGGCCAAAAAAACGTGTTTTAGCATTTTTTTTGCCTGAAAATTGAAATTTTTCTAGCACAGTACAAATCGACTTTTTGGGCCAAAAAAACGTGTTTTAGCATTTTTTTTGCCTGAAAATTGAAATTTTTCTAGCACAGTACAAATCGACTTTTTGGGCCAAAAAAACGTGTTTTAGCATTTTTTTTGCCTGAAAATTGAAATTTTTCTAGCACAGTACAAATCGACTTTTTGGGCCAAAAAAACGTGTTTTAGCATTTTTTTTGCCTGAAAATTGAAATTTTTCTAGCAGAGTACAAATCGACTTTTTGGGCCAAAAAAACGTGTTTTAGCATTTTTTTTGCCTGAAAATTGAAATTTTTCTAGCACAGTACAAATCGACTTTTTGGGCCAAAAAAACGTGTTTTAGCATTTTTTTTGCCTGAAAATTGAAATTTTTCTAGCACAGTACAAATCGACTTTTTGGGCCAAAAAAACGTGTTTTTGCATTTTTTTGCCTGAAAATTGAAATTTTTCTAGCACTGTACAAATCGACTTTTTGGGCCAAAAAAACGTGTTTTTGCATTTTTTTTGCCTGAAAATTGAAATTTTTCTAGCACTGTACAAATTGACTTTTTGGGCCAAAAAAACGTGTTTTTGCATTTTTTTTGCCTGAAAATTGAAATTTTTCAAGCACAGTACAAATCGACTTTTTGGGCCAAAAAAACGTGTTTTAGCATTTTTTTTGCCTGAAAATTGAAATTTTTCTAGCAGAGTACAAATCGACTTTTTGGGCCAAAAAAACGTGTTTTAGCATTTTTTTTGCCTGAAAATTGAAATTTTTCTAGCACAGTGCAAATCGACTTTTTGGGCCAAAAAAACGTGTTTTTGCATTTTTTTTGCCTGAAAATTGAAATTTTTCTAGCACAGTGCAAATCGACTTTTTGGGCCAAAAAAACGTGTTTTAGCATTTTTTTTGCCTGAAAAATTGAAATTTTTCTAGCACTGTACAAATCGACTTTTTGGGCCAAAAAAACGTGTTTTTGCATTTTTTTTGCCTGAAAATTGAAATTTTTCTAGCACAGTGCAAATCGACTTTTTGGGCCAAAAAAACGTGTTTTTGCATTTTTTTTGCCTGAAAATTGAAATTTTTCTAGCACAGTACAAATCGACTTTTTGGGCCAAAAAAACGTGTTTTTGCATTTTTTTTGCCTGAAAATTGAAATTTTTCTAGCAGAGTACAAATCGACTTTTTGGGCCAAAAAAACGTGTTTTAGCATTTTTTTTGCCTGAAAATTGAAATTTTTCTAGCACAGTACAAATCGACTTTTTGGGCCAAAAAAACGTGTTTTTGCATTTTTTTTGCCTGAAAATTGAAATTTTTCTAGCACAGTGCAAATCGACTTTTTGGGCCAAAAAAACGTGTTTTTGCATTTTTTTTGCCTGAAAATTGAAATTTTTCTAGCACAGTGCAAATCGACTTTTTGGGCCAAAAAAACGTGTTTTAGCATTTTTTTTGCCTGAAAATTGAAATTTTTCTAGCACTGTACAAATCGACTTTTTGGGCCAAAAAAACGTGTTTTAGCATTTTTTTTGCCTGAAAATTGAAATTTTTCTAGCACTGTACAAATCGACTTTTTGGGCCAAAAAAACGTGTTTTTGCATTTTTTTTGCCTGAAAATTGAAATTTTTCTAGCACAGTACAAATCGACTTTTTGGGCCAAAAAAACGTGTTTTTGCATTTTTTTTGCCTGAAAATTGAAATTTTTCTAGCACAGTACAAATCGACTTTTTGGGCCAAAAAAACGTGTTTTAGCATTTTTTTTGCCTGAAAATTGAAATTTTTCTAGCACTGTACAAATCGACTTTTTGGGCCAAAAAAACGTGTTTTTGCATTTTTTTTGCCTGAAAATTGAAATTTTTCTAGCACAGTACAAATCGACTTTTTGGGCCAAAAAAACGTGTTTTAGCATTTTTTTTGCCTGAAAATTGAAATTTTTCTAGCACTGTACAAATCGACTTTTTGGGCCAAAAAAACGTGTTTTTGCATTTTTTTTGCCTGAAAATTGAAATTTTTCTAGCACAGTACAAATCGACTTTTTGGGCCAAAAAAACGTGTTTTAGCATTTTTTTTGCCTGAAAATTGAAATTTTTCTAGCACAGTACAAATCGACTTTTTGGGCCAAAAAAACGTGTTTTAGCATTTTTTTTGCGTGAAAATTGACATTTTTCTAGCACAGTGCAAATCGACTTTTTGGGCCAAAAAAACGTGTTTTAGCATTTTTTTTGCCTGAAAATTGAAATTTTTCTAGCACTGTACAAATCGACTTTTTGGGCCAAAAAAACGTGTTTTTGCATTTTTTTTGCCTGAAAATTGAAATTTTTCTAGCACAGTGCAAATCGACTTTTTGGGCCAAAAAAACGTGTTTTTGCATTTTTTTTGCCTGAAAATTGAAATTTTTCTAGCACAGTGCAAATCGACTTTTTGGGCCAAAAAAACGTGTTTTAGCATTTTTTTTGCCTGAAAATTGAAATTTTTCTAGCACTGTACAAATCGACTTTTTGGGCCAAAAAAACGTGTTTTTGCATTTTTTTTGCCTGAAAATTGAAATTTTTCTAGCACTGTACAAATCGACTTTTTGGGCCAAAAAAACGTGTTTTTGCATTTATTTTGCCTGAAAATTGAAATTTTTCTAGCACTGTACAAATCGACTTTTTGGGCCAAAAAAGCGTGTTTTTGCATTTTTTTTGCCTGAAAATTGAAATTTTTCTAGCACAGTACAAATCGACTTTTTGGGCCAAAAAAACGTGTTTTTGCATTTTTTTTGCCTGAAAATTGAAATTTTTCTAGCACTGTACAAATCGACTTTTTGGGCCAAAAAAACGTGTTTTTGCATTTTTTTTGCCTGAAAATTGAAATTTTTCTAGCACAGTGCAAATCGACTTTTTGGACCAAAAAAACGTGTTTTAGCATTTTTTTTGCCTGAAAATTGAAATTTTTCTAGCACTGTACAAATCGACTTTTTGGGCCAAAAAAACGTGTTTTAGCATTTTTTTTGCCTGAAAATTGAAATTTTTCTAGCACAGTGCAAATCGACTTTTTGGGCCAAAAAAACGTGTTTTTGCATTTTTTTTGCCTGAAAATTGAAATTTTTCTAGCACTGTACAAATCGACTTTTTGGGCCAAAAAAATGTGTTTTTGCATTTTTTTTGCCTGAAAATTGAAATTTTTCTAGCACAGTGCAAATCGACTTTTTGGGCCAAAAAAACGTGTTTTTGCATTTTTTTTGCCTGAAAATTGAAATTTTTCTAGCACAGTGCAAATCGACTTTTTGGGCCAAAAAAACGTGTTTTAGCATTTTTTTTGCCTGAAAATTGAAATTTTTCTAGCACTGTACAAATCGACTTTTTGGGCCAAAAAAACGTGTTTTTGCATTTTTTTTGCCTGAAAATTGAAATTTTTCTAGCACTGTACAAATCGACTTTTTGGGCCAAAAAAACGTGTTTTTGCATTTATTTTGCCTGAAAATTGAAATTTTTCTAGCACTGTACAAATCGACTTTTTGGGCCAAAAAAGCGTGTTTTTGCATTTTTTTTGCCTGAAAATTGAAATTTTTCTAGCACAGTACAAATCGACTTTTTGGGCCAAAAAAACGTGTTTTTGCATTTTTTTTGCCTGAAAATTGAAATTTTTCTAGCACTGTACAAATCGACTTTTTGGGCCAAAAAAACGTGTTTTTGCATTTTTTTTGCCTGAAAATTGAAATTTTTCTAGCACAGTGCAAATCGACTTTTTGGACCAAAAAAACGTGTTTTAGCATTTTTTTTGCCTGAAAATTGAAATTTTTCTAGCACTGTACAAATCGACTTTTTGGGCCAAAAAAACGTGTTTTAGCATTTTTTTTGCCTGAAAATTGAAATTTTTCTAGCACTGTACAAATCGACTTTTTGGGCCAAAAAAACGTGTTTTTGCATTTTTTTTGCCTGAAAATTGAAATTTTTCTAGCACTGTACAAATCGACTTTTTGGGCCAAAAAAACGTGTTTTTGCATTTTTTTTGCCTGAAAATTGAAATTTTTCTAGCACAGTACAAATCGACTTTTTGGGCCAAAAAAACGTATTTAGCATTTTTTTTGCCTGAAAATTGAAATTTTTCTAGCACAGTACAAATCGACTTTTTGGGCCAAAAAAACGTGTTTTAGCATTTTTTTTGCCTGAAAATTGAAATTTTTCTAGCACAGTACAAATCGACTTTTTGGGCCAAAAAAACGTGTTTTAGCATTTTTTTTGCCTGAAAATTAAAATTTTTCTAGCACAGTACAAATCGACTTTTTGGGCCAAAAAAACGTGTTTTAGCATTTTTTTTGCCTGAAAATTGAAATTTTTCTAGCACTGTACAAATCGACTTTTTGGGCCAAAAAAACGTGTTTTTGCATTTTTTTTGCCTGAAAATTGAAATTTTTCTAGCACAGTACAAATCGACTTTTTGGGCCAAAAAAACGTGTTTTAGCATTTTTTTTGCCTGAAAATTGAAATTTTTCTAGCAGAGTACAAATCGACTTTTTGGGCCAAAAAAACGTGTTTTAGCATTTTTTTTGCCTGAAAATTGAAATTTTTCTAGCACAGTACAAATCGACTTTTTGGGCCAAAAAAACGTGTTTTAGCATTTTTTTTGCCTGAAAATTGAAATTTTTCTAGCACAGTACAAATCGACTTTTTGGGCCAAAAAAACGTGTTTTTGCATTTTTTTTGCCTGAAAATTGAAATTTTTCTAGCACTGTACAAATCGACTTTTTGGGCCAAAAAAACGTGTTTTTGCATTTTTTTTGCCTGAAAATTGAAATTTTTCAAGCACAGTACAAATCGACTTTTTGGGCCAAAAAAACGTGTTTTAGCATTTTTTTTGCCTGAAAATTGAAATTTTTCTAGCAGAGTACAAATCGACTTTTTGGGCCAAAAAAACGTGTTTTAGCATTTTTTTTGCCTGAAAATTGAAATTTTTCTAGCACAGTGCAAATCGACTTTTTGGGCCAAAAAAACGTGTTTTTGCATTTTTTTTGCCTGAAAATTGAAATTTTTCTAGCACAGTGCAAATCGACTTTTTGGGCCAAAAAAACGTGTTTTAGCATTTTTTTTGCCTGAAAATTGAAATTTTTCTAGCACTGTACAAATCGACTTTTTGGGCCAAAAAAACGTGTTTTTGCATTTTTTTTGCCTGAAAATTGAAATTTTTCTAGCACAGTGCAAATCGACTTTTTGGGCCAAAAAAACGTGTTTTAGCATTTTTTTTGCCTGAAAATTGAAATTTTTCTAGCACTGTACAAATCGACTTTTTGGGCCAAAAAAACGTGTTTTAGCATTTTTTTTGCCTGAAACTTGAAATTTTTCTAGCACTGTACAAATCGACTTGTTGGGCCAAAAAAACGTGTTTTAGCATTTTTTTTGCCTGAAAATTGAAATTTTTCTAGCACTGTACAAATCGACTTTTTGGGCCAAAAAAACGTGTTTTAGCATTTTTTTTGCCTGAAAATTGAAATTTTTCTAGCACTGTACAAATCGACTTTTTGGGCCAAAAAAACGTGTTTTTGCATTTTTTTTGCCTGAAAATTGAAATTTTTCTAGCACAGTACAAATCGACTTTTTGGGCCAAGAAAACGTGTTTTTGCATTTTTTTTGCCTGAAAATTGAAATTTTTCTAGCACAGTACAAATCGACTTTTTGGGCCAAAAAAACGTGTTTTTGCATTTTTTTTGCCTGAAAATTGAAATTTTTCTAGCACTGTACAAATCGACTTTTTGGGCCAAAAAAACGTGTTTTTGCATTTTTTTTGCCTGAAAATTGAAATTTTTCTAGCACTGTACAAATCGACTTTTTGGGCCAAAAAAACGTGTTTTTGCATTTTTTTTGCCTGAAAATTGAAATTTTTCTAGCACTGTACAAATCGACTTTTTGGGCAAAAAAAACGTGTTTTAGCATTTTTTTTGCCTGAAAATTGAAATTTTTCTAGCACTGTACAAATCGACTTTTTGGGCCAAAAAAACGTGTTTTAGCATTTTTTTTGCCTGAAAATTGAAATTTTTCTAGCACTGTACAAATCGACTTTTTGGGCCAAAAAAACGTGTTTTAGCATTTTTTTTGCCTGAAAATTGAAATTTTTCTAGCACTGTACAAATCGACTTTTTGGGCCAAAAAAACGTGTTTTTGCATTTTTTTTGCCTGAAAATTGAAATTTTTCTAGCACTGTACAAATCGACTTTTTGGGCCAAAAAAACGTGTTTTTGCATTTTTTTTGCCTGAAAATTGAAATTTTTCTAGCACAGTGCAAATCGACTTTTTGGGCCAAAAAAACGTGTTTTAGCATTTTTTTTGCCTGAAAATTGAAATTTTTCTAGCACTGTACAAATCGACTTTTTGGGCCAAAAAAACGTGTTTTTGCATTTTTTTTGCCTGAAAATTGAAATTTTTCTAGCACTGTACAAATCGACTTTTTGGGCCAAAAAAACGTGTTTTAGCATTTTTTTTGCCTGAAAATTGAAATTTTTCTAGCACTGTACAAATCGACTTTTTGGGCCAAAAAAACGTGTTTTTGCATTTTTTTTGCCTGAAAATTGAAATTTTTCTAGCACTGTACAAATCGACTTTTTGGGCCAAAAAAACGTGTTTTAGCATTTTTTTTGCCTGAAAATTGAATTTTTTTTAGCACTGTACAAATCGACTTTTTGGGCCAAAAAAACGTGTTTTTGCATTTTTTTTGCCTGAAAATTGAAATTTTTCTAGCACTGTACAAATCGACTTTTTGGGCCAAAAAAACGTGTTTTTGCATTTTTTTTGCCTGAAAATTGAAATTTTTCTAGCACAGTACAAATCGACTTTTTGGGCCAAAAAAACGTGTTTTTGCATTTTTTTTGCCTGAAAATTGAAATTTTTCTAGCACTGTACAAATCGACTTTTTGGGCCAAAAAAACGTGTTTTTGCATTTTTTTTGCCTGAAAATTGAAATTTTTCTAGCACTGTACAAATCGACTTTTTGGGCCAAAAAAACGTGTTTTAGCATTTTTTTTGCCTGAAAATTGAAATTTTTCTAGCAGAGTGCAAATCGACTTTTTGGGCCAAAAAAACGTGTTTTAGCATTTTTTTTGCCTGAAAATTGAAATTTTTCTAGCACAGTACAAATCGACTTTTTGGGCCAAAAAAACGTGTTTTTGCATTTTTTTTGCCTGATAATTGAAATTTTTCTAGCACAGTGCAAATCGACTTTTTGGGCCAAAAAAACGTGTTTTTGCATTTTTTTTGCCTGAAAATTGAAATTTTTCTAGCACAGTGCAAATCGACTTTTTGGGCCAAAAAAACGTGTTTTTGCATTTTTTTTGCCAGAAAATTGAAATTTTTCTAGCACAGTGCAAATCGACTTTTTGGGCCAAAAAAACGTGTTTTAGCATTTTTTTTGCCTGAAAATTGAAATTTTTCTAGCACTGTACAAATCGACTTTTTGGGCCAAAAAAACGTGTTTTAGCATTTTTTTTGCCTGAAAATTGAAATTTTTCTAGCACTGTACAAATCGACTTTTTGGGCCAAAAAAACGTGTTTTAGCATTTTTTTTGCCTGAAAATTGAAATTTTTCTAGCACTGTACAAATCGACTTTTTGGGCCAAAAAAACGTGTTTTAGCATTTTTTTTGCCTGAAAATTGAAATTTTTCTAGCACTGTACAAATCGACTTTTTGGGCCAAAAAAACGTGTTTTTGCATTTTTTTTGCCTGAAAATTGAAATTTTTCTAGCACAGTACAAATCGACTTTTTGGGCCAAAAAAACGTGTTTTTGCATTTTTTTTGCCTGAAAATTGAAATTTTTCTAGCACAGTACAAATCGACTTTTTGGGCCAAAAAAACGTGTTTTTGCATTTTTTTTGCCTGAAAATTGAAATTTTTCTAGCACTGTACAAATCGACTTTTTGGGCCAAAAAAACGTGTTTTTGCATTTTTTTTGCCTGAAAATTTAAATTTTTCTAGCACTGTACAAATCGACTTTTTGGGCCAAAAAAACGTGTTTTAGCATTTTTTTTGCCTGAAAATTGAAATTTTTCTAGCACTGTACAAATCGACTTTTTGGGCCAAAAAAACGTGTTTTAGCATTTTTTTTGCCTGAAAATTGAAATTTTTCTAGCACTGTACAAATCGACTTTTTGGGCCAAAAAAACGTGTTTTAGCATTTTTTTTGCCTGAAAATTGAAATTTTTCTAGCACTGTACAAATCGACTTTTTGGGCCAAAAAAACGTGTTTTTGCATTTTTTTTGCCTGAAAATTGAAATTTTTCTAGCACTGTACAAATCGACTTTTTGGGCCAAAAAAACGTGTTTTTGCATTTTTTTTGCCTGAAAATTGAAATTTTTCTAGCACTGTACAAATCGACTTTTTGGGCCAAAAAAACGTGTTTTTGCATTTTTTTTGCCTGAAAATTGAAATTTTTCTAGCACAGTGTAAATCGACTTTTTGGGCCAAAAAAACGTGTTTTAGCATTTTTTTTGCCTGAAAATTGAAATTTTTCTAGCACTGTACAAATCGACTTTTTGGGCCAAAAAAACGTGTTTTTGCATTTTTTTTGCCTGAAAATTGAAATTTTTCTAGCACAGTACAAATCGACTTTTTGGGCCAAAAAAACGTGTTTTAGCATTTTTTTTGCCTGAAAATTGAAATTTTTCTAGCACAGTACAAATCGACTTTTTGGGCAAAAAAAACGTGTTTTAGCATTTTTTTTGCCTGAAAATTGAAATTTTTCTAGCACAGTGCAAATCGACTTTTTGGGCCAAAAAAACGTGTTTTTGCATTTTTTTTGCCTGAAAATTGAAATTTTTCTAGCACTGTGCAAATCGACTTTTTGGGCCAAAAAAACGTGTTTTAGCATTTTTTTTGCCTGAAAATTGAAATTTTTCTAGCACTGTACAAATCGACTTTTTGGGCCAAAAAAACGTGTTTTTGCATTTTTTTTGCCTGAAAATTGAAATTTTTCTAGCACAGTGCAAATCGACTTTTTGGGCCAAAAAAACGTGTTTTTGCATTTTTTTTGCCTGAAAATTGAAATTTTTCTAGCACAGTGCAAATCGACTTTTTGGGCCAAAAAAACGTGTTTTAGCATTTTTTTTGCCTGAAAATTGAAATTTTTCTAGCACTGTACAAATCGACTTTTTGGGCCAAAAAAACGTGTTTTTGCATTTTTTTTGCCTGAAAATTGAAATTTTTCTAGCACTGTACAAATCGACTTTTTGGGCCAAAAAAACGTGTTTTTGCATTTTTTTTGCCTGAAAATTGAAATTTTTCTAGCACTGTACAAATCGACTTTTTGGGCCAAAAAAACGTGTTTTTGCATTTTTTTTGCCTGAAAATTGAAATTTTTCTAGCACAGTACAAATCGACTTTTTGGGCCAAAAAAACGTGTTTTAGCATTTTTTTTGCCTGAAAATTGAAATTTTTCTAGCACAGTACAAATCGACTTTTTGGGCCAAAAAAACGTGTTTTAGCATTTTTTTTGCCTGAAAATTGAAATTTTTCTAGCACAGTACAAATCGACTTTTTGGGCCAAAAAAACGTGTTTTAGCATTTTTTTTGCCTGAAAATTGAAATTTTTCTAGCACTGTACAAATCGACTTTTTGGGCCAAAAAAACGTGTTTTAGCATTTTTTTTGCCTGAAAATTGAAATTTTTCTAGCACAGTACAAATCGACTTTTTGGGCCAAAAAAACGTGTTTTAGCATTTTTTTTGCCTGAAAATTGAAATTTTTCTAGCACAGTACAAATCGACTTTTTGGGCCAAAAAAACGTGTTTTAGCATTTTTTTTGCCTGAAAATTGAAATTTTTCTAGCACTGTACAAATCGACTTTTTGGGCCAAAAAAACGTGTTTTAGCATTTTTTTTGCCTGAAAATTGAAATTTTTCTAGCACTGTACAAATCGACTTTTTGGGCCAAAAAAACGTGTTTTAGCATTTTTTTTGCCTGAAAATTGAAATTTTTCTAGCACTGTACAAATCGACTTTTTGGGCCAAAAAAACGTGTTTTAGCATTTTTTTTGCCTGAAAATTGAAATTTTTCTAGCACTGTACAAATCGACTTTTTGGGCCAAAAAAACGTGTTTTTGCATTTTTTTTGCCTGAAAATTGAAATTTTTCTAGCACTGTACAAATCGACTTTTTGGGCCAAAAAAACGTGTTTTAGCATTTTTTTTGCCTGAAAATTGAAATTTTTCTAGCACTGTACAAATCGACTTTTTGGGCCAAAAAAACGTGTTTTTGCATTTTTTTTGCCTGAAAATTGAAATTTTTCTAGCACTGTACAAATCGACTTTTTGGGCCAAAAAAACGTGTTTTTGCATTTTTTTTGCCTTAAAATTGAAATTTTTCAAGCACAGTACAAATCGACTTTTTGGGCCAAAAAAACGTGTTTTAGCATTTTTTTTGCCTGAAAATTGAAATTTTTCTAGCAGAGTACAAATCGACTTTTTGGGCCAAAAAAACGTGTTTTAGCATTTTTTTTGCCTGAAAATTGAAATTTTTCTAGCACAGTGCAAATCGACTTTTTGGGGCAAAAAAAAGTGTTTTTGCATTTTTTTTGCCTGAAAATTGAAATTTTTCTAGCACAGTGCAAATCGACTTTTTGGGCCAAAAAAACGTGTTTTTGCATTTTTTTTGCCTGAAAATTGAAATTTTTCTAGCACTGTACAAATCGACTTTTTGGGCCAAAAAAACGTGTTTTTGCATTTTTTTTGCCTGAAAATTGAAATTTTTCTAGCACAGTACAAATCGACTTTTTGGGCCAAAAAAACGTGTTTTTGCATTTTTTTTGCCTGAAAATTGAAATTTTTCTAGCACTGTACAAATCGACTTTTTGGGCCAAAAAAACGTGTTTTTGCATTTTTTTTGCCTGAAAATTGAAATTTTTCTAGCACTGTACAAATCGACTTTTTGGGCCAAAAAAACGTGTTTTAGCATTTTTTTGCCTGAAAATTGAAATTTTTCTAGCAGAGTACAAATCGACTTTTTGGGCCAAAAAAACGTGTTTTAGCATTTTTTTTACCTGAAAATTGAAATTTTTCTAGCACAGTACAAATCGACTTTTTGGGCCAAAAAAACGTGTTTTTGCATTTTTTTTGCCTGAAAATTGAAATTTTTCTAGCACAGTGCAAATCGACTTTTTGGGCCAAAAAAACGTGTTTTTGCATTTTTTTTGCCTGAAAATTGAAATTTTTCTAGCACAGTGCAAATCGACTTTTTGGGCCAAAAAAACGTGTTTTTGCATTTTTTTTGCCTGAAAATTGAAATTTTTCTAGCACAGTGCAAATCGACTTTTTGGGCAAAAAAAACGTGTTTTAGCATTTTTTTTGCCTGAAAATTGAAATTTTTCTAGCACTGTACAAATCGACTTTTTGGGCCAAAAAAACGTGTTTTAGCATTTTTTTTGCCTGAAAATTGAAATTTTTCTAGCACTGTACAAATCGACTTTTTGGGCCAAAAAAACGTGTTTTAGCATTTTTTTTGCCTGAAAATTGAAATTTTTCTAGCACTGTACAAATCGACTTTTTGGGCCAAAAAAACGTGTTTTAGCATTTTTTTTGCCTGAAAATTGAAATTTTTCTAGCACTGTACAAATCGACTTTTTGGGCCAAAAAAACGTGTTTTTGCATTTTTTTTGCCTGAAAATTGAAATTTTTCTAGCACAGTACAAATCGACTTTTTGGGCCAAAAAAACGTGTTTTTGCATTTTTTTTGCCTGAAAATTGAAATTTTTCTAGCACAGTACAAATCGACTTTTTGGGCCAAAAAAACGTGTTTTTGCATTTTTTTTGCCTGAAAATTGAAATTTTTCTAGCACTGTACAAATCGACTTTTTGGGCCAAAAAAACGTGTTTTTGCATTTTTTTTGCCTGAAAATTGAAATTTTTCTAGCACTGTACAAATCGACTTTTTGGGCCAAAAAAACGTGTTTTTGCATTTTTTTTGCCTGAAAATTGAAATTTTTCTAGCACTGTACAAATCGACTTTTTGGGCCAAAAAAACGTGTTTTAGCATTTTTTTTGCCTGAAAATTGAAATTTTTCAAGCACAGTACAAATCGACTTTTTGGGCCAAAAAAACGTGTTTTAGCATTTTTTTTGCCTGAAAATTGAAATTTTTCTAGCAGAGTACAAATCGACTTTTTGGGCCAAAAAAACGTGTTTTAGCATTTTTTTTGCCTGAAAATTGAAATTTTTCTAGCACAGTACAAATCGACTTTTTGGGCCAAAAAAACGTGTTTTAGCATTTTTTTTGCCTGAAAATTGAAATTTTTCTAGCACTGTACAAATCGACTTTTTGGGCCAAAAAAACGTGTTTTTGCCTTTTTTTTGCCTGAAAATTGAAATTTTTCTAGCACTGTACAAATCGACTTTTTGGGCCAAAAAAACGTGTTTTTGCATTTTTTTTGCCTGAAAATTGAAATTTTTCTAGCACTGTACAAATCGACTTTTTGGGCCAAAAAAACGTGTTTTTGCATTTTTTTTGCCTGAAAATTGAAATTTTTCTAGCACAGTGCAAATCGACTTTTTGGGCCAAAAAAACGTGTTTTAGCATTTTTTTTGCCTGAAAATTGAAATTTTTCTAGCACTGTACAAATCGACTTTTTGGGCCAAAAAAACGTGTTTTAGCATTTTTTTTGCCTGAAAATTGAAATTTTTCTAGCACTGTACAAATCGACTTTTTGGGCCAAAAAAACGTGTTTTTGCATTTTTTTTGCCTGAAAATTGAAATTTTTCTAGCACTGTACAAATCGACTTTTTGGGCCAAAAAAAACGTGTTTTAGCATTTTTTTTGCCTGAAAATTGAAATTTTTCTAGCACTGTACAAATCGACTTTTTGGGCCAAAAAAACGTGTTTTAGCATTTTTTTTGCCTGAAAATTGAAATTTTTCTAGCACTGTACAAATCGACTTTTTGGGCCAAAAAAACGTGTTTTTGCATTTTTTTTGCCTGAAAATTGAAATTTTTCTAGCACTGTACAAATCGACTTTTTGGGCCAAAAAAACGTGTTTTTGCATTTTTTTTGCCTGAAAATTGAAATTTTTCTAGCACAGTACAAATCGACTTTTTGGGCCAAAAAAACGTGTTTTTGCATTTTTTTTGCCTGAAAATTGAAATTTTTCTAGCACTGTACAAATCGACTTTTTGGGCCAAAAAAACGTGTTTTTGCATTTTTTTTGCCTGAAAATTGAAATTTTTCTAGCACTGTACAAATCGACTTTTTGGGCCAAAAAAACGTGTTTTAGCATTTTTTTTGCCTGAAAATTGAAATTTTTCTAGCAGAGTACAAATCGACTTTTTGGGCCAAAAAAACGTGTTTTAGCATTTTTTTTACCTGAAAATTGAAATTTTTCTAGCACAGTACAAATCGACTTTTTGGGCCAAAAAAACGTGTTTTTGCATTTTTTTTGCCTGAAAATTGAAATTTTTCTAGCACAGTGCAAATCGACTTTTTGGGCCAAAAAAACGTGTTATTGCATTTTTTTTGCCTGAAAATTGAAATTTTTCTAGCACAGTGCAAATCGACTTTTTGGGCCAAAAAAACGTGTTTTTGCATTTTTTTTGCCTGAAAATTGAAATTTTTCTAGCACAGTGCAAATCGACTTTTTGGGCCAAAAAAACGTGTTTTAGCATTTTTTTTGCCTGAAAATTGAAATTTTTCTAGCACTGTACAAATCGACTTTTTGGGCCAAAAAAACGTGTTTTAGCATTTTTTTTGCCTGAAAATTGAAATTTTTCTAGCACTGTACAAATCGACTTTTTGGGCCAAAAAAACGTGTTTTAGCATTTTTTTTGCCTGAAAATTGAAATTTTTCTAGCACTGTACAAATCGACTTTTTGGGCCAAAAAAACGTGTTTTAGCATTTTTTTTGCCTGAAAATTGAAATTTTTCTAGCACTGTACAAATCGACTTTTTGGGCCAAAAAAACGTGTTTTTGCATTTTTTTTGCCTGAAAATTGAAATTTTTCTAGCACAGTACAAATCGACTTTTTGGGCCAAAAAAACGTGTTTTTGCATTTTTTTTGCCTGAAAATTGAAATTTTTCTAGCACAGTACAAATCGACTTTTTGGGCCAAAAAAACGTGTTTTTGCATTTTTTTTGCCTGAAAATTGAAATTTTTCTAGCACTGTACAAATCGACTTTTTGGGCCAAAAAAACGTGTTTTAGCATTTTTTTTGCCTGAAAATTGAAATTTTTCTAGCACTGTACAAATCGACTTTTTGGGCCAAAAAAACGTGTTTTTGCATTTTTTTTGCCTGAAAATTGAAATTTTTCTAGCACTGTACAAATCGACTTTTTGGGCCATAAAAAGGTGTTTTAGCATTTTTTTTGCCTGAAAATTGAAATTTTTCAAGCACAGTACAAATCGACTTTTTGGGCCAAAAAAACGTGTTTTAGCATTTTTTTTGCCTGAAAATTGAAATTTTTCTAGCAGAGTACAAATCGACTTTTTGGGCCAAAAAAACGTGTTTTAGCATTTTTTTTGCCTGAAAATTGAAATTTTTCTAGCACAGTACAAATCGACTTTTTGGGCCAAAAAAACGTGTTTTAGCATTTTTTTTGCCTGAAAATTGAAATTTTTCTAGCACTGTACAAATCGACTTTTTGGGCCAAAAAAACGTGTTTTTGCATTTTTTTTGCCTGAAAATTGAAATTTTTCTAGCACTGTACAAATCGACTTTTTGGGCCAAAAAAACGTGTTTTTGCATTTTTTTTGCCTGAAAATTGAAATTTTTCTAGCACTGTACAAATCGACTTTTTGGGCCAAAAAAACGTGTTTTTGCATTTTTTTTGCCTGAAAATTGAAATTTTTCTAGCACAGTGCAAATCGACTTTTTGGGCCAAAAAAACGTGTTTTAGCATTTTTTTTGCCTGAAAATTGAAATTTTTCTAGCACTGTACAAATCGACTTTTTGGGCCAAAAAAACGTGTTTTAGCATTTTTTTTGCCTGAAAATTGAAATTTTTCTAGCACTGTACAAATCGACTTTTTGGGCCAAAAAAACGTGTTTTTGCATTTTTTTTGCCTGAAAATTGAAATTTTTCTAGCACTGTACAAATCGACTTTTTGGGCCAAAAAAAACGTGTTTTAGCATTTTTTTTGCCTGAAAATTGAAATTTTTCTAGCACTGTACAAATCGACTTTTTGGGCCAAAAAAACGTGTTTTAGCATTTTTTTTGCCTGAAAATTGAAATTTTTCTAGCACTGTACAAATCGACTTTTTGGGCCAAAAAAACGTGTTTTAGCATTTTTTTTGCCTGAAAATTGAAATTTTTCTAGCACTGTACAAATCGACTTTTTGGGCCAAAAAAACGTGTTTTTGCATTTTTTTTGCCTGAAAATTGAAATTTTTCTAGCACTGTACAAATCGACTTTTTGGGCCAAAAAAACGTGTTTTTGCATTTTTTTTGCCTGAAAATTGAATTTTTCTAGCACAGTACAAATCGACTTTTTGGGCCAAAAAAACGTGTTTTAGCATTTTTTTTGCCTGAAAATTGAAATTTTTCTAGCACAGTACAAATCGACTTTTTGGGCCAAAAAAACGTGTTTTAACATTTTTTTTGCCTGAAAATTGAAATTTTTCTAGCACAGTACAAATCGACTTTTTGGGCCAAAAAAACGTGTTTTAGCATTTTTTTTGCCTGAAAATTGAAATTTTTCTAGCACAGTACAAATCGACTTTTTGGGCCAAAAAAACGTGTTTTAGCATTTTTTTTGCCTGAAAATTGAAATTTTTCTAGCACTGTACAAATCGACTTTTTGGGCCAAAAAAACGTGTTTTTGCATTTTTTTTGCCTGAAAATTGAAATTTTTCTAGCACAGTACAAATCGACTTTTTGGGCCAAAAAAACGTGTTTTAGCATTTTTTTTGCCTGAAAATTGAAATTTTTCTAGCAGAGTACAAATCGACTTTTTGGGCCAAAAAAACGTGTTTTAGCATTTTTTTTGCCTGAAAATTGAAATTTTTCTAGCACAGTACAAATCGACTTTTTGGGCCAAAAAAACGTGTTTTAGCATTTTTTTTGCCTGAAAATTGAAACTTTTCTAGCACAGTACAAATCGACTTTTTGGGCCAAAAAAACGTGTTTTTGCATTTTTTTTGCCTGAAAATTGAAATTTTTCTAGCACTGTACAAATCGACTTTTTGGGCCAAAAAAACGTGTTTTTGCATTTTTTTTGCCTGAAAATTGAAATTTTTCTAGCACTGTACAAATCGACTTTTTGGGCCAAAAAAACGTGTTTTTGCATATTTTTTGCCTGAAAATTGAAATTTTTCAAGCACAGTACAAATCGACTTTTTGGGCCAAAAAAACGTGTTTTAGCATTTTTTTTGCCTGAAAATTGAAATTTTTCTAGCAGAGTACAAATCGACTTTTTGGGCCAAAAAAACGTGTTTTAGCATTTTTTTTGCCTGAAAATTGAAATTTTTCTAGCACAGTGCAAATCGACTTTTTGGGCCAAAAAAACGTGTTTTTGCATTTTTTTTGCCTGAAAATTGAAATTTTTCTAGCACAGTGCAAATCGACTTTTTGGGCCAAAAAAACGTGTTTTAGCATTTTTTTTGCCTGAAAATTGAAATTTTTCTAGCACTGTACAAATCGACTTTTTGGGCCAAAAAAACGTGTTTTTGCATTTTTTTTGCCTGAAAATTGAAATTTTTCTAGCACAGTGCAAATCGACTTTTTGGGCCAAAAAAACGTGTTTTAGCATTTTTTTTGCCTGAAAATTGAAATTTTTCTAGCACTGTACAAATCGACTTTTTGGGCCAAAAAAACGTGTTTTAGCATTTTTTTTGCCTGAAAATTGAAATTTTTCTAGCACTGTACAAATCGACTTTTTGGGCCAAAAAAACGTGTTTTAGCATTTTTTTTGCCTGAAAATTGAAATTTTTCTAGCACTGTACAAATCGACTTTTTGGGCCAAAAAAACGTGTTTTAGCATTTTTTTTGCCTGAAAATTGAAATTTTTCTAGCACTGTACAAATCGACTTTTTGGGCCAAAAAAACGTGTTTTTGCATTTTTTTTTGCCTGAAAATTGAAATTTTTCTAGCACAGTACAAATCGACTTTTTGGGCCAAAAAAACTTGTTTTTGCATTTTTTTTGCCTGAAAATTGAAATTTTTCTAGCACAGTACAAATCGACTTTTTGGGCCAAAAAAACGTGTTTTTGCATTTTTTTTGCCTGAAAATTGAAATTTTTCTAGCACTGTACAAATCGACTTTTTGGGCCAAAAAAACGTGTTTTTGCATTTTTTTTGCCTGAAAATTGAAATTTTTCTAGCACTGTACAAATCGACTTTTTGGGCCAAAAAAACGTGTTTTTGCATTTTTTTTGCCTGAAAATTGAAATTTTTCTAGCACTGTACAAATCGACTTTTTGGGCCAAAAAAACGTGTATTAGCATTTTTTTTGCCTGAAAATTGAAATTTTTCTAGCACTGTACAAATCGACTTTTTGGGCCAAAAAAACGTGTTTTAGCATTTTTTTTGCCTGAAAATTGAAATTTTTCTAGCACTGTACAAATTGACTTTTTGGGCCAAAAAAACGTGTTTTAGCATTTTTTTTGCCTGAAAATTGAAATTTTTCTAGCACTGTACAAATCGACTTTTTGGGCCAAAAAAACGTGTTTTTGCATTTTTTTTGCCTGAAAATTGAAATTTTTCTAGCACTGTACAAATCGACTTTTTGGGCCAAAAAAACGTGTTTTTGCATTTTTTTTGCCTGAAAATTGAAATTTTTCTAGCACTGTACAAATCGACTTATTGGGCCAAAAAAACGTGTTTTTGCATTTTTTTTGCCTGAAAATTGAAATTTTTCTAGCACAGTGCAAATCGACTTTTTGGGCCAAAAAAACGTGTTTTAGCATTTTTTTTGCCTGAAAATTGAAATTTTTCTAGCACTGTACAAATCGACTTTTTGGGCCAAAAAAACGTGTTTTTGCATTTTTTTTGCCTGAAAATTGAAATTTTTCTAGCACAGTACAAATCGACTTTTTGGGCCAAAAAAACGTGTTTTAGCATTTTTTTTGCCTGAAAATTGAAATTTTTCTAGCACAGTACAAATCGACTTTTTGGGCCAAAAAAACGTGTTTTAGCATTTTTTTTGCCTGAAAATTGAAATTTTTCTAGCACAGTGCAAATCGACTTTTTGGGCCAAAAAAACGTGTTTTTGCATTTTTTTTGCCTGAAAATTGAAATTTTTCTAGCACAGTGCAAATCGACTTTTTGGGCCAAAAAAACGTGTTTTAGCATTTTTTTTGCCTGAAAATTGAAATTTTTCTAGCACAGTGCAAATCGACTTTTTGGGCCAAAAAAACGTGTTTTAGCATTTTTTTTGCCTGAAAATTGAAATTTTTCTAGCACTGTACAAATCGACTTTTTGGGCCAAAAAAACGTGTTTTTGCATTTTTTTTGCCTGAAAATTGAAATTTTTCAAGCACAGTACAAATCGACTTTTTGGGCCAAAAAAACGTGTTTTAGCATTTTTTTTGCCTGAAAATTGAAATTTTTCTAGCAGAGTACAAATCGACTTTTTGGGCCAAAAAAACGTGTTTTAGCATTTTTTTTGCCTGAAAATTGACATTTTTCTAGCACAGTACAAATCGACTTTTTGGGCCAAAAAAACGTGTTTTAGCATTTTTTTTGCCTGAAAATTGAAATTTTTCTAGCACTGTACAAATCGACTTTTTGGGCCAAAAAAACGTGTTTTAGCATTTTTTTTGCCTGAAAATTGAAATTTTTCTAGCACTGTACAAATCGACTTTTTGGGCCAAAAAAACGTGTTTTAGCATTTTTTTTGCCTGAAAATTGAAATTTTTCTAGCACTGTACAAATCGACTTTTTGGGCCAAAAAAACGTGTTTTAGCATTTTTTTTGCCTGAAAATTGAAATTTTTCTAGCACTGTACAAATCGACTTTTTGGGCCAAAAAAACGTGTTTTTGCATTTTTTTTGCCTGAAAATTGAAATTTTTCTAGCACAGTACAAATCGACTTTTTGGGCCAAAAAAACGTGTTTTAGCATTTTTTTTGCCTGAAAATTGAAATTTTTCTAGCACAGTACAAATCGACTTTTTGGGCCAAAAAAACGTGTTTTAGCATTTTTTTTGCCTGAAAATTGAAATTTTTCTAGCACAGTGCAAATCGACTTTTTGGGCCAAAAAAACGTGTTTTTGCATTTTTTTTGCCTGAAAATTGAAATTTTTCTAGCACAGTGCAAATCGACTTTTTGGGCCAAAAAAACGTGTTTTAGCATTTTTTTTGCCTGAAAATTGAAATTTTTCTAGCACAGTGCAAATCGACTTTTTGGGCCAAAAAAACGTGTTTTAGCATTTTTTTTGCCTGAAAATTGAAATTTTTCTAGCACTGTACAAATCGACTTTTTGGGCCAAAAAAACGTGTTTTTGCATTTTTTTTGCCTGAAAATTGAAATTTTTCAAGCACAGTACAAATCGACTTTTTGGGCCAAAAAAACGTGTTTTAGCATTTTTTTTGCCTGAAAATTGAAATTTTTCTAGCAGAGTACAAATCGACTTTTTGGGCCAAAAAAACGTGTTTTAGCATTTTTTTTGCCTGAAAATTGACATTTTTCTAGCACTGTACAAATCGACTTTTTGGGCCAAAAAAACGTGTTTTTGCATTTTTTTTGCCTGAAAATTGAAATTTTTCTAGCACTGTACAAATCGACTTTTTGGGCCAAAAAAACGTGTATTAGCATTTTTTTTGCCTGAAAATTGAAATTTTTCTAGCACTGTACAAATCGACTTTTTGGGCCAAAAAAACGTGTTTTAGCATTTTTTTTGCCTGAAAATTGAAATTTTTCTAGCACTGTACAAATTGACTTTTTGGGCCAAAAAAACGTGTTTTAGCATTTTTTTTGCCTGAAAATTGAAATTTTTCTAGCACTGTACAAATCGACTTTTTGGGCCAAAAAAACGTGTTTTTGCATTTTTTTTGCCTGAAAATTGAAATTTTTCTAGCACTGTACAAATCGACTTTTTGGGCCAAAAAAACGTGTTTTTGCATTTTTTTTGCCTGAAAATTGAAATTTTTCTAGCACTGTACAAATCGACTTATTGGGCCAAAAAAACGTGTTTTTGCATTTTTTTTGCCTGAAAATTGAAATTTTTCTAGCACAGTGCAAATCGACTTTTTGGGCCAAAAAAACGTGTTTTAGCATTTTTTTTGCCTGAAAATTGAAATTTTTCTAGCACTGTACAAATCGACTTTTTGGGCCAAAAAAACGTGTTTTTGCATTTTTTTTGCCTGAAAATTGAAATTTTTCTAGCACAGTACAAATCGACTTTTTGGGCCAAAAAAACGTGTTTTAGCATTTTTTTTGCCTGAAAATTGAAATTTTTCTAGCACAGTACAAATCGACTTTTTGGGCCAAAAAAACGTGTTTTAGCATTTTTTTTGCCTGAAAATTGAAATTTTTCTAGCACAGTGCAAATCGACTTTTTGGGCCAAAAAAACGTGTTTTTGCATTTTTTTTGCCTGAAAATTGAAATTTTTCTAGCACAGTGCAAATCGACTTTTTGGGCCAAAAAAACGTGTTTTAGCATTTTTTTTGCCTGAAAATTGAAATTTTTCTAGCACAGTGCAAATCGACTTTTTGGGCCAAAAAAACGTGTTTTAGCATTTTTTTTGCCTGAAAATTGAAATTTTTCTAGCACTGTACAAATCGACTTTTTGGGCCAAAAAAACGTGTTTTTGCATTTTTTTTGCCTGAAAATTGAAATTTTTCAAGCACAGTACAAATCGACTTTTTGGGCCAAAAAAACGTGTTTTAGCATTTTTTTTGCCTGAAAATTGAAATTTTTCTAGCAGAGTACAAATCGACTTTTTGGGCCAAAAAAACGTGTTTTAGCATTTTTTTTGCCTGAAAATTGACATTTTTCTAGCACAGTACAAATCGACTTTTTGGGCCAAAAAAACGTGTTTTAGCATTTTTTTTGCCTGAAAATTGAAATTTTTCTAGCACTGTACAAATCGACTTTTTGGGCCAAAAAAACGTGTTTTAGCATTTTTTTTGCCTGAAAATTGAAATTTTTCTAGCACTGTACAAATCGACTTTTTGGGCCAAAAAAACGTGTTTTAGCATTTTTTTTGCCTGAAAATTGAAATTTTTCTAGCACTGTACAAATCGACTTTTTGGGCCAAAAAAACGTGTTTTAGCATTTTTTTTGCCTGAAAATTGAAATTTTTCTAGCACTGTACAAATCGACTTTTTGGGCCAAAAAAACGTGTTTTTGCATTTTTTTTGCCTGAAAATTGAAATTTTTCTAGCACTGTACAAATCGACTTTTTGGGCCAAAAAAACGTGTTTTAGCATTTTTTTTGCCTGAAAATTGAAATTTTTCTAGCACTGTACAAATCGACTTTTTGGGCCAAAAAAACGTGTTTTTGCATTTTTTTTGCCTGAAAATTGAAATTTTTCTAGCACTGTACAAATCGACTTTTTGGGCCAAAAAAACGTGTTTTTGCATTTTTTTTGCCTGAAAATTGAAATTTTTCAAGCACAGTACAAATCGACTTTTTGGGCCAAAAAAACGTGTTTTAGCATTTTTTTTGCCTGAAAATTGAAATTTTTCTAGCAGAGTACAAATCGACTTTTTGGGCCAAAAAAACGTGTTTTAGCATTTTTTTTGCCTGAAAATTGAAATTTTTCTAGCACAGTGCAAATCGACTTTTTGGGCCAAAAAAACGTGTTTTTGCATTTTTTTTGCCTGAAAATTGAAATTTTTCTAGCACAGTGCAAATCGACTTTTTGGGCCAAAAAAACGTGTTTTTGCATTTTTTTTGCGTGAAAATTGAAATTTTTCTAGCACTGTACAAATCGACTTTTTGGGCCAAAAAAACGTGTTTTTGCATTTTTTTTGCCTGAAAATTGAAATTTTTCTAGCACTGTACAAATCGACTTTTTGGGCCAAAAAAACGTGTTTTTGCATTTTTTTTGCCTGAAAATTGAAATTTTTCTAGCACTGTACAAATCGACTTTTTGGGCCAAAAAAACGTGTTTTTGCATTTTTTTTGCCTGAAAATTGAAATTTTTCTAGCACTGTACAAATCGACTTTTTGGGCCAAAAAAACGTGTTTTTCCATTTTTTTTGCCTGAAAATTGAAATTTTTCTAGCACTGTACAAATCGACTTTTTGGGCCAAAAAAACGTGTTTTAGCATTTTTTTTGCCTGAAAATTGAAATTTTTCTAGCACTGTACAAATCGACTTTTTGGGCCAAAAAAACGTGTTTTTGCATTTTTTTTGCCTGAAAATTGAAATTTTTCTAGCACAGTGCAAATCGACTTTTTGGGCCAAAAAAACGTGTTTTAGCATTTTTTTTGCCTGAAAATTGAAATTTTTCTAGCACTGTACAAATCGACTTTTTGGGCCAAAAAAACGTGTTTTAGCATTTTTTTTGCCTGAAAATTGAAATTTTTCTAGCACTGTACAAATCGACTTTTTGGGCCAAAAAAACGTGTTTTTGCATTTTTTTTGCCTGAAAATTGAAATTTTTCTAGCACTGTACAAATCGACTTTTTGGGCCAAAAAAACGTGTTTTTGCATTTTTTTTGCCTGAAAATTGAATTTTTCTAGCACAGTACAAATCGACTTTTTGGGCCAAAAAAACGTGTTTTAGCATTTTTTTTGCCTGAAAATTGAAATTTTTCTAGCACAGTACAAATCGACTTTTTGGGCCAAAAAAACGTGTTTTAACATTTTTTTTGCCTGAAAATTGAAATTTTTCTAGCACAGTACAAATCGACTTTTTGGGCCAAAAAAACGTGTTTTAGCATTTTTTTTGCCTGAAAATTGAAATTTTTCTAGCACAGTACAAATCGACTTTTTGGGCCAAAAAAACGTGTTTTAGCATTTTTTTTGCCTGAAAATTGAAATTTTTCTAGCACTGTACAAATCGACTTTTTGGGCCAAAAAAACGTGTTTTTGCATTTTTTTTGCCTGAAAATTGAAATTTTTCTAGCACAGTACAAATCGACTTTTTGGGCCAAAAAAACGTGTTTTAGCATTTTTTTTGCCTGAAAATTGAAATTTTTCTAGCAGAGTACAAATCGACTTTTTGGGCCAAAAAAACGTGTTTTAGCATTTTTTTTGCCTGAAAATTGAAATTTTTCTAGCACAGTACAAATCGACTTTTTGGGCCAAAAAAACGTGTTTTAGCATTTTTTTTGCCTGAAAATTGAAACTTTTCTAGCACAGTACAAATCGACTTTTTGGGCCAAAAAAACGTGTTTTTGCATTTTTTTTGCCTGAAAATTGAAATTTTTCTAGCACTGTACAAATCGACTTTTTGGGCCAAAAAAACGTGTTTTTGCATTTTTTTTGCCTGAAAATTGAAATTTTTCTAGCACTGTACAAATCGACTTTTTGGGCCAAAAAAACGTGTTTTTGCATATTTTTTGCCTGAAAATTGAAATTTTTCAAGCACAGTACAAATCGACTTTTTGGGCCAAAAAAACGTGTTTTAGCATTTTTTTTGCCTGAAAATTGAAATTTTTCTAGCAGAGTACAAATCGACTTTTTGGGCCAAAAAAACGTGTTTTAGCATTTTTTTTGCCTGAAAATTGAAATTTTTCTAGCACAGTGCAAATCGACTTTTTGGGCCAAAAAAACGTGTTTTTGCATTTTTTTTGCCTGAAAATTGAAATTTTTCTAGCACAGTGCAAATCGACTTTTTGGGCCAAAAAAACGTGTTTTAGCATTTTTTTTGCCTGAAAATTGAAATTTTTCTAGCACTGTACAAATCGACTTTTTGGGCCAAAAAAACGTGTTTTTGCATTTTTTTTGCCTGAAAATTGAAATTTTTCTAGCACAGTGCAAATCGACTTTTTGGGCCAAAAAAACGTGTTTTAGCATTTTTTTTGCCTGAAAATTGAAATTTTTCTAGCACTGTACAAATCGACTTTTTGGGCCAAAAAAACGTGTTTTAGCATTTTTTTTGCCTGAAAATTGAAATTTTTCTAGCACTGTACAAATCGACTTTTTGGGCCAAAAAAACGTGTTTTAGCATTTTTTTTGCCTGAAAATTGAAATTTTTCTAGCACTGTACAAATCGACTTTTTGGGCCAAAAAAACGTGTTTTAGCATTTTTTTTGCCTGAAAATTGAAATTTTTCTAGCACTGTACAAATCGACTTTTTGGGCCAAAAAAACGTGTTTTTGCATTTTTTTTTGCCTGAAAATTGAAATTTTTCTAGCACAGTACAAATCGACTTTTTGGGCCAAAAAAACTTGTTTTTGCATTTTTTTTGCCTGAAAATTGAAATTTTTCTAGCACAGTACAAATCGACTTTTTGGGCCAAAAAAACGTGTTTTTGCATTTTTTTTGCCTGAAAATTGAAATTTTTCTAGCACTGTACAAATCGACTTTTTGGGCCAAAAAAACGTGTTTTTGCATTTTTTTTGCCTGAAAATTGAAATTTTTCTAGCACTGTACAAATCGACTTTTTGGGCCAAAAAAACGTGTTTTTGCATTTTTTTTGCCTGAAAATTGAAATTTTTCTAGCACTGTACAAATCGACTTTTTGGGCCAAAAAAACGTGTATTAGCATTTTTTTTGCCTGAAAATTGAAATTTTTCTAGCACTGTACAAATCGACTTTTTGGGCCAAAAAAACGTGTTTTAGCATTTTTTTTGCCTGAAAATTGAAATTTTTCTAGCACTGTACAAATTGACTTTTTGGGCCAAAAAAACGTGTTTTAGCATTTTTTTTGCCTGAAAATTGAAATTTTTCTAGCACTGTACAAATCGACTTTTTGGGCCAAAAAAACGTGTTTTTGCATTTTTTTTGCCTGAAAATTGAAATTTTTCTAGCACTGTACAAATCGACTTTTTGGGCCAAAAAAACGTGTTTTTGCATTTTTTTTGCCTGAAAATTGAAATTTTTCTAGCACTGTACAAATCGACTTATTGGGCCAAAAAAACGTGTTTTTGCATTTTTTTTGCCTGAAAATTGAAATTTTTCTAGCACAGTGCAAATCGACTTTTTGGGCCAAAAAAACGTGTTTTAGCATTTTTTTTGCCTGAAAATTGAAATTTTTCTAGCACTGTACAAATCGACTTTTTGGGCCAAAAAAACGTGTTTTTGCATTTTTTTTGCCTGAAAATTGAAATTTTTCTAGCACAGTACAAATCGACTTTTTGGGCCAAAAAAACGTGTTTTAGCATTTTTTTTGCCTGAAAATTGAAATTTTTCTAGCACAGTACAAATCGACTTTTTGGGCCAAAAAAACGTGTTTTAGCATTTTTTTTGCCTGAAAATTGAAATTTTTCTAGCACAGTGCAAATCGACTTTTTGGGCCAAAAAAACGTGTTTTTGCATTTTTTTTGCCTGAAAATTGAAATTTTTCTAGCACAGTGCAAATCGACTTTTTGGGCCAAAAAAACGTGTTTTAGCATTTTTTTTGCCTGAAAATTGAAATTTTTCTAGCACAGTGCAAATCGACTTTTTGGGCCAAAAAAACGTGTTTTAGCATTTTTTTTGCCTGAAAATTGAAATTTTTCTAGCACTGTACAAATCGACTTTTTGGGCCAAAAAAACGTGTTTTTGCATTTTTTTTGCCTGAAAATTGAAATTTTTCAAGCACAGTACAAATCGACTTTTTGGGCCAAAAAAACGTGTTTTAGCATTTTTTTTGCCTGAAAATTGAAATTTTTCTAGCAGAGTACAAATCGACTTTTTGGGCCAAAAAAACGTGTTTTAGCATTTTTTTTGCCTGAAAATTGACATTTTTCTAGCACAGTACAAATCGACTTTTTGGGCCAAAAAAACGTGTTTTAGCATTTTTTTTGCCTGAAAATTGAAATTTTTCTAGCACTGTACAAATCGACTTTTTGGGCCAAAAAAACGTGTTTTAGCATTTTTTTTGCCTGAAAATTGAAATTTTTCTAGCACTGTACAAATCGACTTTTTGGGCCAAAAAAACGTGTTTTAGCATTTTTTTTGCCTGAAAATTGAAATTTTTCTAGCACTGTACAAATCGACTTTTTGGGCCAAAAAAACGTGTTTTAGCATTTTTTTTGCCTGAAAATTGAAATTTTTCTAGCACTGTACAAATCGACTTTTTGGGCCAAAAAAACGTGTTTTTGCATTTTTTTTGCCTGAAAATTGAAATTTTTCTAGCACAGTACAAATCGACTTTTTGGGCCAAAAAAACGTGTTTTAGCATTTTTTTTGCCTGAAAATTGAAATTTTTCTAGCACAGTACAAATCGACTTTTTGGGCCAAAAAAACGTGTTTTAGCATTTTTTTTGCCTGAAAATTGAAATTTTTCTAGCACAGTGCAAATCGACTTTTTGGGCCAAAAAAACGTGTTTTTGCATTTTTTTTGCCTGAAAATTGAAATTTTTCTAGCACAGTGCAAATCGACTTTTTGGGCCAAAAAAACGTGTTTTAGCATTTTTTTTGCCTGAAAATTGAAATTTTTCTAGCACAGTGCAAATCGACTTTTTGGGCCAAAAAAACGTGTTTTAGCATTTTTTTTGCCTGAAAATTGAAATTTTTCTAGCACTGTACAAATCGACTTTTTGGGCCAAAAAAACGTGTTTTTGCATTTTTTTTGCCTGAAAATTGAAATTTTTCAAGCACAGTACAAATCGACTTTTTGGGCCAAAAAAACGTGTTTTAGCATTTTTTTTGCCTGAAAATTGAAATTTTTCTAGCAGAGTACAAATCGACTTTTTGGGCCAAAAAAACGTGTTTTAGCATTTTTTTTGCCTGAAAATTGACATTTTTCTAGCACTGTACAAATCGACTTTTTGGGCCAAAAAAACGTGTTTTTGCATTTTTTTTGCCTGAAAATTGAAATTTTTCTAGCACTGTACAAATCGACTTTTTGGGCCAAAAAAACGTGTATTAGCATTTTTTTTGCCTGAAAATTGAAATTTTTCTAGCACTGTACAAATCGACTTTTTGGGCCAAAAAAACGTGTTTTAGCATTTTTTTTGCCTGAAAATTGAAATTTTTCTAGCACTGTACAAATTGACTTTTTGGGCCAAAAAAACGTGTTTTAGCATTTTTTTTGCCTGAAAATTGAAATTTTTCTAGCACTGTACAAATCGACTTTTTGGGCCAAAAAAACGTGTTTTTGCATTTTTTTTGCCTGAAAATTGAAATTTTTCTAGCACTGTACAAATCGACTTTTTGGGCCAAAAAAACGTGTTTTTGCATTTTTTTTGCCTGAAAATTGAAATTTTTCTAGCACTGTACAAATCGACTTATTGGGCCAAAAAAACGTGTTTTTGCATTTTTTTTGCCTGAAAATTGAAATTTTTCTAGCACAGTGCAAATCGACTTTTTGGGCCAAAAAAACGTGTTTTAGCATTTTTTTTGCCTGAAAATTGAAATTTTTCTAGCACTGTACAAATCGACTTTTTGGGCCAAAAAAACGTGTTTTTGCATTTTTTTTGCCTGAAAATTGAAATTTTTCTAGCACAGTACAAATCGACTTTTTGGGCCAAAAA
Organism: Petrolisthes manimaculis; assembly: GCA_034508575.1. Classification (NCBI taxonomy): domain Eukaryota; kingdom Metazoa; phylum Arthropoda; class Malacostraca; order Decapoda; family Porcellanidae; genus Petrolisthes; species Petrolisthes manimaculis. The sequence goes on along the minus strand of JAWZYT010001439.1, from coordinate 44,894 downwards.
AACGTGTTTTAGCATTTTTTTTGCCTGAAAATTGAAATTTTTCTAGCACAGTACAAATCGACTTTTTGGGCCAAAAAAACGTGTTTTAGCATTTTTTTTGCCTGAAAATTGAAATTTTTCTAGCACAGTGCAAATCGACTTTTTGGGCCAAAAAAACGTGTTTTTGCATTTTTTTTGCCTGAAAATTGAAATTTTTCTAGCACAGTGCAAATCGACTTTTTGGGCCAAAAAAACGTGTTTTAGCATTTTTTTTGCCTGAAAATTGAAATTTTTCTAGCACAGTGCAAATCGACTTTTTGGGCCAAAAAAACGTGTTTTAGCATTTTTTTTGCCTGAAAATTGAAATTTTTCTAGCACTGTACAAATCGACTTTTTGGGCCAAAAAAACGTGTTTTTGCATTTTTTTTGCCTGAAAATTGAAATTTTTCAAGCACAGTACAAATCGACTTTTTGGGCCAAAAAAACGTGTTTTAGCATTTTTTTTGCCTGAAAATTGAAATTTTTCTAGCAGAGTACAAATCGACTTTTTGGGCCAAAAAAACGTGTTTTAGCATTTTTTTTGCCTGAAAATTGACATTTTTCTAGCACAGTACAAATCGACTTTTTGGGCCAAAAAAACGTGTTTTAGCATTTTTTTTGCCTGAAAATTGAAATTTTTCTAGCACTGTACAAATCGACTTTTTGGGCCAAAAAAACGTGTTTTAGCATTTTTTTTGCCTGAAAATTGAAATTTTTCTAGCACTGTACAAATCGACTTTTTGGGCCAAAAAAACGTGTTTTAGCATTTTTTTTGCCTGAAAATTGAAATTTTTCTAGCACTGTACAAATCGACTTTTTGGGCCAAAAAAACGTGTTTTAGCATTTTTTTTGCCTGAAAATTGAAATTTTTCTAGCACTGTACAAATCGACTTTTTGGGCCAAAAAAACGTGTTTTTGCATTTTTTTTGCCTGAAAATTGAAATTTTTCTAGCACTGTACAAATCGACTTTTTGGGCCAAAAAAACGTGTTTTAGCATTTTTTTTGCCTGAAAATTGAAATTTTTCTAGCACTGTACAAATCGACTTTTTGGGCCAAAAAAACGTGTTTTTGCATTTTTTTTGCCTGAAAATTGAAATTTTTCTAGCACTGTACAAATCGACTTTTTGGGCCAAAAAAACGTGTTTTTGCATTTTTTTTGCCTGAAAATTGAAATTTTTCAAGCACAGTACAAATCGACTTTTTGGGCCAAAAAAACGTGTTTTAGCATTTTTTTTGCCTGAAAATTGAAATTTTTCTAGCAGAGTACAAATCGACTTTTTGGGCCAAAAAAACGTGTTTTAGCATTTTTTTTGCCTGAAAATTGAAATTTTTCTAGCACAGTGCAAATCGACTTTTTGGGCCAAAAAAACGTGTTTTTGCATTTTTTTTGCCTGAAAATTGAAATTTTTCTAGCACAGTGCAAATCGACTTTTTGGGCCAAAAAAACGTGTTTTTGCATTTTTTTTGCGTGAAAATTGAAATTTTTCTAGCACTGTACAAATCGACTTTTTGGGCCAAAAAAACGTGTTTTTGCATTTTTTTTGCCTGAAAATTGAAATTTTTCTAGCACTGTACAAATCGACTTTTTGGGCCAAAAAAACGTGTTTTTGCATTTTTTTTGCCTGAAAATTGAAATTTTTCTAGCACTGTACAAATCGACTTTTTGGGCCAAAAAAACGTGTTTTTGCATTTTTTTTGCCTGAAAATTGAAATTTTTCTAGCACTGTACAAATCGACTTTTTGGGCCAAAAAAACGTGTTTTTCCATTTTTTTTGCCTGAAAATTGAAATTTTTCTAGCACTGTACAAATCGACTTTTTGGGCCAAAAAAACGTGTTTTAGCATTTTTTTTGCCTGAAAATTGAAATTTTTCTAGCACTGTACAAATCGACTTTTTGGGCCAAAAAAACGTGTTTTAGCATTTTTTTTGCCTGAAAATTGAAATTTTTCTAGCACTGTACAAATCGACTTTTTGGGCCAAAAAAACGTGTTTTAGCATTTTTTTTGCCTGAAAATTGAAATTTTTCTAGCACTGTACAAATCGACTTTTTGGGCCAAAAAAACGTGTTTTTGCATTTTTTTTGCCTGAAAATTGAAATTTTTCTAGCACTGTACAAATCGACTTTTTGGGCCAAAAAAACGTGTTTTTGCATTTTTTTTGCCTGAAAATTGAAATTTTTCTAGCACAGTACAAATCGACTTTTTGGGCCAAAAAAACGTGTTTTTGCATTTTTTTTGCCTGAAAATTGAAATTTTTCAAGCACTGTACAAATCGACTTTTTGGGCCAAAAAAACGTGTTTTTGCATTTTTTTTGCCTGAAAATTGAAATTTTTCTAGCACAGTGCAAATCGACTTTTTGGGCCAAAAAAACGTGTTTTAGCATTTTTTTTGCCTGAAAATTGAAATTTTTCTAGCACTGTACAAATCGACTTTTTGGGCCAAAAAAACGTGTTTTTGCATTTTTTTTGCCTGAAAATTGAAATTTTTCTAGCACTGTACAAATCGACTTTTTGGGCCATAAAAACGTGTTTTTGCATTTTTTTTGCCTGAAAATTGAAATTTTTCTAGCACAGTGCAAATCGACTTTTTGAGCCAAAAAAACGTGTTTTTGCATTTTTTTTGCCTGAAAATTGAAATTTTTCTAGCACAGTGCAAATCGACTTTTTGGGCCAAAAAAACGTGTTTTAGCATTTTTTTTGCCTGAAAATTGAAATTTTTCTAGCACTGTACAAATCGACTTTTTGGGCCAAAAAAACGTGTTTTTGCATTTTTTTTGCCTGAAAATTGAAATTTTTCTAGCACTGTACAAATCGACTTTTTGGGCCAAAAAAACGTGTTTTTGCATTTTTTTTGCCTGAAAATTGAAATTTTTCTAGCACAGTGCAAATCGACTTTTTGGGCCAAAAAAACGTGTTTTAGCATTTTTTTTGCCTGAAAATTGAAATTTTTCTAGCACTGTACAAATCGACTTTTTGGGCCAAAAAAACGTGTTTTAGCATTTTTTTTGCCTGAAAATTGAAATTTTTCTAGCACAGTGCAAATCGACTTTTTGGGCCAAAAAAACGTGTTTTAGCATTTTTTTTGCCTGAAAATTGAAATTTTTCTAGCACTGTACAAATCGACTTTTTGGGCCAAAAAAACGTGTTTTAGCATTTTTTTTGCCTGAAAATTGAAATTTTTCTAGCACTGTACAAATCGACTTTTTGGGCCAAAAAAACGTGTTTTTGCATTTTTTTTGCCTGAAAATTGAAATTTTTCTAGCACTGTACAAATCGACTTTTTGGGCCAAAAAAACGTGTTTTAGCATTTTTTTTGCCTGAAAATTGAAATTTTTCTAGCAGAGTACAAATCGACTTTTTGGGCCAAAAAAACGTGTTTTAGCATTTTTTTTGCCTGAAAATTGAAATTTTTCTAGCACAGTACAAATCGACTTTTTGGGCCAAAAAAACGTGTTTTTGCATTTTTTTTGCCTGAAAATTGAAATTTTTCTAGCACAGTACAAATCGACTTTTTGGGCCAAAAAAACGTGTTTTTGCATTTTTTTTGCCTGAAAATTGAAATTTTTCTAGCACTGTACAAATCGACTTTTTGGGCCAAAAAAACGTGTTTTTGCATTTTTTTTGCCTGAAAATTGAAATTTTTCTAGCACTGTACAAATCGACTTTTTGGACCAAAAAAACGTGTTTTTGCATTTTTTTTGCCTGAAAATTGAAATTTTTCAAGCACAGTACAAATCGACTTTTTGGGCCAAAAAAACGTGTTTTAGCATTTTTTTTGCCTGAAAATTGAAATTTTTCTAGCAGAGTACAAATCGACTTTTTGGGCCAAAAAAACGTGTTTTAGCATTTTTTTTGCCTGAAAATTGAAATTTTTCTAGCACAGTGCAAATCGACTTTTTGGGCCAAAAAAACGTGTTTTAGCATTTTTTTTGCCTGAAAATTGAAATTTTTCTAGCACTGTACAAATCGACTTTTTGGGCCAAAAAAACGTGTTTTTGCATTTTTTTTGCCTGAAAATTGAAATTTTTCTAGCACAGTGCAAATCGACTTTTTGGGCCAAAAAAACGTGTTTTAGCATTTTTTTTGCCTGAAAATTGAAATTTTTCTAGCACTGTACAAATCGACTTTTTGGGCCAAAAAAACGTGTTTTAGCATTTTTTTTGCCTGAAAATTGAAATTTTTCAAGCACAGTACAAATCGACTTTTTGGGACAAAAAAACGTGTTTTTGCATTTTTTTTGCCTGAAAATTGAAATTTTTCTAGCACTGTACAAATCGACTTTTTGGGCCAAAAAAACGTGTTTTTGCATTTTTTTTGCCTGAAAATTGAAATTTTTCAAGCACAGTACAAATCGACTTTTTGGGCCAAAAAAACGTGTTTTAGCATTTTTTTTGCCTGAAAATTGAAATTTTTCTAGCAGAGTACAAATCGACTTTTTGGGCCAAAAAAACGTGTTTTAGCATTTTTTTTGCCTGAAAATTGAAATTTTTCTAGCACAGTGCAAATCGACTTTTTGGGCCAAAAAAACGTGTTTTAGCATTTTTTTTGCCTGAAAATTGAAATTTTTCTAGCACTGTACAAATCGACTTTTTGGGCCAAAAAAACGTGTTTTAGCATTTTTTTTGCCTGAAAATTGAAATTTTTCTAGCACAGTGCAAATCGACTTTTTGGGCCAAAAAAACGTGTTTTAGCATTTTTTTTGCCTGAAAATTGAAATTTTTCTAGCACTGTACAAATCGACTTTTTGGGCCAAAAAAACGTGTTTTAGCATTTTTTTTGCCTGAAAATTGAAATTTTTCTAGCACTGTACAAATCGACTTTTTGGGCCAAAAAAACGTGTTTTAGCATTTTTTTTGCCTGAAAATTGAAATTTTTCTAGCACTGTACAAATCGACTTTTTGGGCCAAAAAAACGTGTTTTTGCATTTTTTTTGCCTGAAAATTGAAATTTTTCTAGCACTGTACAAATCGACTTTTTGGGCCAAAAAAACGTGTTTTTGCATTTTTTTTGCCTGAAAATTGAAATTTTTCTAGCACAGTACAAATCGACTTTTTGGGCCAAAAAAACGTGTTTTAGCATTTTTTTTGCCTGAAAATTGAAATTTTTCTAGCACTGTACAAATCGACTTTTTGGGCCAAAAAAACGTGTTTTTGCATTTTTTTTGCCTGAAAATTGAAATTTTTCTAGCACTGTACAAATCGACTTTTTGGGCCAAAAAAACGTGTTTTTGCATTTTTTTTGCCTGAAAATTGAAATTTTTCAAGCACAGTACAAATCGACTTTTTGGGCCAAAAAAACGTGTTTTAGCATTTTTTTTGCCTGAAAATTGAAATTTTTCTAGCAGAGTACAAATCGACTTTTTGGGCCAAAAAAACGTGTTTTAGCATTTTTTTTGCCTGAAAATTGAAATTTTTCTAGCACAGTGCAAATCGACTTTTTGGGCCAAAAAAACGTGTTTTTGCATTTTTTTTGCCTGAAAATTGAATTTTTTCTAGCACAGTGCAAATCGACTTTTTGGGCCAAAAAAACGTGTTTTTGCATTTTTTTTGCCTGAAAATTGAAATTTTTCTAGCACTGTACAAATCGACTTTTTGGGCCAAAAAAACGTGTTTTTGCATTTTTTTTGCCTGAAAATTGAAATTTTTCTAGCACTGTACAAATCGACTTTTTGGGCCAAAAAAACGTGTTTTTGCATTTTTTTTGCCTGAAAATTGAAATTTTTCTAGCACTGTACAAATCGACTTTTTGGGCCAAAAAAACGTGTTTTTGCATTTTTTTTGCCTGAAAATTGAAATTTTTCTAGCACTGTACAAATCGACTTTTTGGGCCAAAAAAACGTGTTTTTGCATTTTTTTTGCCTGAAAATTGAAATTTTTCTAGCAGAGTACAAATCGACTTTTTGGGCCAAAAAAACGTGTTTTAGCATTTTTTTTGCCTGAAAATTGAAATTTTTCTAGCACTGTACAAATCGACTTTTTGGGCCAAAAAAACGTGTTTTAGCATTTTTTTTGCCTGAAAATTGAAATTTTTCTAGCACTGTACAAATCGACTTTTTGGGCCAAAAAAACGTGTTTTAGCATTTTTTTTGCCTGAAAATTGAAATTTTTCTAGCACTGTACAAATCGACTTTTTGGGCCAAAAAAACGTGTTTTTGCATTTTTTTTGCCTGAAAATTGAAATTTTTCTAGCACAGTACAAATCGACTTTTTGGGCCAAAAAAACGTGTTTTTGCATTTTTTTTGCCTGAAAATTGAAATTTTTCTAGCACAGTACAAATCGACTTTTTGGACCAAAAAAACGTGTTTTTGCATTTTTTTTGCCTGAAAATTGAAATTTTTCTAGCACTGTACAAATCGACTTTTTGGGCCAAAAAAACGTGTTTTTGCATTTTTTTTGCCTGAAAATTGAAATTTTTCTAGCACTGTACAAATCGACTTTTTGGGTCAAAAAAACGTGTTTTTGCATTTTTTTTGCCTGAAAATTGAAATTTTTCTAGCACTGTACAAATCGACTTTTTGGGCCAAAAAAACGTGTTTTTGCATTTTTTTTGCCTGAAAATTGAAATTTTTCTAGCACTGTACAAATCGACTTTTTGGGCCAAAAAAACGTGTTTTAGCATTTTTTTTGCCTGAAAATTGAAATTTTTCTAGCACTGTACAAATCGACTTTTTGGGCCAAAAAAACGTGTTTTAGCATTTTTTTTGCCTGAAAATTGAAATTTTTCTAGCACTGTACAAATCGACTTTTTGGGCCAAAAAAACGTGTTTTAGCATTTTTTTTGCCTGAAAATTGAAATTTTTCTAGCACTGTACAAATCGACTTTTTGGGCCAAAAAAACGTGTTTTTGCATTTTTTTTGCCTGAAAATTGAAATTTTTCTAGCACTGTACAAATCGACTTTTTGGGCCAAAAAAACGTGTTTTTGCATTTTTTTTGCCTGAAAATTGAAATTTTTCTAGCACTGTACAAATCGACTTTTTGGGCCAAAAAAACGTGTTTTAGCATTTTTTTTGCCTGAAAATTGAAATTTTTCTAGCACAGTACAAATCGACTTTTTGGGCCAAAAAAACGTGTTTTTGCATTTTTTTTGCCTGAAAATTGAAATTTTTCAAGCACAGTACAAATCGACTTTTTGGGCCAAAAAAACGTGTTTTAGCATTTTTTTTGCCTGAAAATTGAAATTTTTCTAGCACAGTACAAATCGACTTTTTGGGCCAAAAAAACGTGTTTTTGCATTTTTTTTGCCTGAAAATTGAAATTTTTCTAGCACTGTACAAATCGACTTTTTGGGCCAAAAAAACGTGTTTTTGCATTTTTTTTGCCTGAAAATTGAAATTTTTCTAGCACTGTACAAATCGACTTTTTGGGCCAAAAAAACGTGTTTTAGCATTTTTTTTGCCTGAAAATTGAAATTTTTCTAGCAGAGTACAAATCGACTTTTTGGGCCAAAAAAACGTGTTTTAGCATTTTTTTTGCCTGAAAATTGACATTTTTCTAGCACAGTACAAATCGACTTTTTGGGCCAAAAAAACGTGTTTTAGCATTTTTTTTGCCTGAAAATTGAAATTTTTCTAGCACTGTACAAATCGACTTTTTGGGCCAAAAAAACGTGTTTTTGCATTTTTTTTGCCTGAAAATTGAAATTTTTCTAGCACTGTACAAATCGACTTTTTGGGCCAAAAAAACGTGTTTTAGCATTTTTTTTGCCTGAAAATTGAAATTTTTCTAGCACTGTACAAATCGACTTTTTGGGCCAAAAAAACGTGTTTTTGCATTTTTTTTGCCTGAAAATTGAAATTTTTCTAGCACTGTACAAATCAACTTTTTGGGCAAAAAAAACGTGTTTTTGCATTTTTTTTGCCTGAAAATTGAAATTTTTCTAGCACTGTACAAATCGACTTTTTGGGCCAAAAAAACGTGTTTTTGCATTTTTTTTGCCTGAAAATTGAAATTTTTCTAGCACTGTACAAATCGACTTTTTGGGCCAAAAAAACGTGTTTTTGCATTTTTTTTGCCTGAAAATTGAAATTTTTCTAGCACTGTACAAATCGACTTTTTGGGCCAAAAAAACGTGTTTTTGCATTTTTTTTGCCTGAAAATTGAAATTTTTCTAGCACAGTGCAAATCGACTTTTTGGGCCAAAAAAACGTGTTTTAGCATTTTTTTTGCCTGAAAATTGAAATTTTTCTAGCACTGTACAAATCGACTTTTTGGGCCAAAAAATCGTGTTTTTGCATTTTTTTTGCCTGAAAATTGAAATTTTTCTAGCACAGTGCAAATCGACTTTTTGGGCCAAAAAAACGTGTTTTTGCATTTTTTTTGCCTGAAAATTGAAATTTTTCTAGCACAGTGCAAATCGACTTTTTGGGCCAAAAAAACGTGTTTTTGCATTTTTTTTGCCTGAAAATTGAAATTTTTCTAGCACTGTACAAATCGACTTTTTGGGCCAAAAAAACGTGTTTTAGCATTTTTTTTGCCTGAAAATTGAAATTTTTCTAGCACTGTACAAATCGACTTTTTGGGCCAAAAAAACGTGTTTTAGCATTTTTTTTGCCTGAAAATTGAAATTTTTCTAGCACTGTACAAATCGACTTTTTGGGCCAAAAAAACGTGTTTTAGCATTTTTTTTGCCTGAAAATTGAAATTTTTCTAGCACTGTACAAATCGACTTTTTGGGCCAAAAAAACGTGTTTTTGCATTTTTTTTGCCTGAAAATTGAAATTTTTCTAGCACTGTACAAATCGACTTTTTGGGCCAAAAAAACGTGTTTTTGCATTTTTTTTGCCTGAAAATTGAAATTTTTCTAGCACTGTACAAATCGACTTTTTGGGCCAAAAAAACGTGTTTTTGCATTTTTTTTGCCTGAAAATTGAAATTTTTCTAGCAGAGTACAAATCGACTTTTTGGGCCAAAAAAACGTGTTTTAGCATTTTTTTTGCCTGAAAATTGAAATTTTTCTAGCACTGTACAAATCGACTTTTTGGGCCAAAAAAACGTGTTTTAGCATTTTTTTTGCCTGAAAATTGAAATTTTTCTAGCACTGTACAAATCGACTTTTTGGGCCACAAAAACGTGTTTTAGCATTTTTTTTGCCTGAAAATTGAAATTTTTCTAGCACTGTACAAATCGACTTTTTGGGCCAAAAAAACGTGTTTTTGCATTTTTTTTGCCTGAAAATTGAAATTTTTCTAGCACAGTACAAATCGACTTTTTGGGCCAAAAAAACGTGTTTTTGCATTTTTTTTGCCTGAAAATTGAAATTTTTCTAGCACAGTACAAATCGACTTTTTGGGCCAAAAAAACGTGTTTTTGCATTTTTTTTGCCTGAAAATTGAAATTTTTCTAGCACTGTACAAATCGACTTTTTGGGCCAAAAAAACGTGTTTTTGCATTTTTTTTTGCCTGAAAATTGAAATTTTTCTAGCACTGTACAAATCGACTTTTTGGGCCAAAAAAACGTGTTTTTGCATTTTTTTTGCCTGAAAATTGAAATTTTTCTAGCACTGTACAAATCGACTTTTTGGGCCAAAAAAAACGTGTTTTTGCATTTTTTTTGCCTGAAAATTGAAATTTTTCTAGCACTGTACAAATCGACTTTTTGGGCCAAAAAAACGTGTTTTAGCATTTTTTTTGCCTGAAAATTGAAATTTTTCTAGCACTGTACAAATCGACTTTTTGGGCCAAAAAAACGTGTTTTAGCATTTTTTTTGCCTGAAAATTGAAATTTTTCTAGCACTGTACAAATCGACTTTTTGGGCCAAAAAAACGTGTTTTTGCATTTTTTTTGCCTGAAAATTGAAATTTTTCTAGCACTGTACAAATCGACTTTTTGGGCCAAAAAAACGTGTTTTTGCATTTTTTTTGCCTGAAAATTGAAATTTTTCTAGCACTGTACAAATCGACTTTTTGGGCCAAAAAAACGTGTTTTAGCATTTTTTTTGCCTGAAAATTGAAATTTTTCTAGCACAGTACAAATCGACTTTTTGGGCCAAAAAAACGTGTTTTTGCATTTTTTTTTGCCTGAAAATTGAAATTTTTCAAGCACAGTACAAATCGACTTTTTGGGCCAAAAAAACGTGTTTTAGCATTTTTTTTGCCTGAAAATTGAAATTTTTCTAGCACAGTACAAATCGACTTTTTGGGCCAAAAAAACGTGTTTTTGCATTTTTTTTGCCTGAAAATTGAAATTTTTCTAGCACTGTACAAATCGACTTTTTGGGCCAAAAAAACGTGTTTTTGCATTTTTTTTGCCTGAAAATTGAAATTTTTCTAGCACTGTACAAATCGACTTTTTGGGCCAAAAAAACGTGTTTTAGCATTTTTTTTGCCTGAAAATTGAAATTTTTCTAGCAGAGTACAAATCGACTTTTTGGGCCAAAAAAACGTGTTTTAGCATTTTTTTTGCCTGAAAATTGACATTTTTCTAGCACAGTACAAATCGACTTTTTGGGCCAAAAAAACGTGTTTTAGCATTTTTTTTGCCTGAAAATTGAAATTTTTCTAGCACTGTACAAATCGACTTTTTGGGCCAAAAAAACGTGTTTTTGCATTTTTTTTGCCTGAAAATTGAAATTTTTCTAGCACAGTGCAAATCGACTTTTTGGGCAAAAAAAACGTGTTTTAGCATTTTTTTTGCCTGAAAATTGAAATTTTTCTAGCAGAGTACAAATCGACTTTTTGGGCCAAAAAAACGTGTTTTTGCATTTTTTTTGCCTGAAAATTGAAATTTTTCTAGCACAGTACAAATCGACTTTTTGGGCCAAAAAAACGTGTTTTTGCATTTTTTTTGCCTGAAAATTGAAATTTTTCTAGCACTGTACAAATCGACTTTTTGGGCCAAAAAAACGTGTTTTTGCATTTTTTTTGCCTGAAAATTGAAATTTTTCTAGCACAGTGCAAATCGACTTTTTGGGCCAAAAAAACGTGTTTTAGCCTTTTTTTTGCCTGAAAATTGAAATTTTTCTAGCACTGTACAAATCGACTTTTTGGGCCAAAAAAACGTGTTTTAGCATTTTTTTTGCCTGAAAATTGAAATTTTTCTAGCACTGTACAAATCGACTTTTTGGGCCAAAAAAACGTGTTTTAGCATTTTTTTTGCCTGAAAATTGAAATTTTTCTAGCACTGTACAAATCGACTTTTTGGGCCAAAAAAACGTGTTTTAGCATTTTTTTTGCCTGAAAATTGAAATTTTTCTAGCACTGTACAAATCGACTTTTTGGGCCAAAAAAACGTGTTTTTGCATTTTTTTTGCCTGAAAATTGAAATTTTTCTAGCACTGTACAAATCGACTTTTTGGGCCAAAAAAACGTGTTTTAGCATTTTTTTTGCCTGAAAATTGAAATTTTTCTAGCACTGTACAAATCGACTTTTTGGGCCAAAAAAACGTGTTTTTGCATTTTTTTTGCCTGAAAATTGAAATTTTTCTAGCACTGTACAAATCGACTTTTTGGGCCAAAAAAACGTGTTTTTGCATTTTTTTTGCCTGAAAATTGAAATTTTTCTAGCACAGTACAAATCGACTTTTTGGGCCAAAAAAACGTGTTTTTGCATTTTTTTTGCCTGAAAATTGAAATTTTTCTAGCACTGTACAAATCGACTTTTTGGGCCAAAAAAACGTGTTTTTGCATTTTTTTTGCCTGAAAATTGAAATTTTTCTAGCACAGTACAAATCGACTTTTTGGGCCAAAAAAACGTGTTTTTGCATTTTTTTTGCCTGAAAATTGAAATTTTTCTAGCACTGTACAAATCGACTTTTTGGGCCAAAAAAACGTGTTTTTGCATTTTTTTTGCCTGAAAATTGAAATTTTTCTAGCACTGTACAAATCGACTTTTTGGGCCAAAAAAACGTGTTTTTGCATTTTTTTTGCCTGAAAATTGAAATTTTTCAAGCACAGTACAAATCGACTTTTTGGGCCAAAAAAACGTGTTTTAGCATTTTTTTTGCCTGAAAATTGAAATTTTTCTAGCAGAGTACAAATCGACTTTTTGGGCCAAAAAAACGTGTTTTAGCATTTTTTTTGCCTGAAAATTGAAATTTTTCTAGCACAGTACAAATCGACTTTTTGGGCCAAAAAAACGTGTTTTTGCATTTTTTTTGCCTGAAAATTGAAATTTTTCTAGCACTGTACAAATCGACTTTTTGGGCCAAAAAAACGTGTTTTTGCATTTTTTTTTGCCTGAAAATTGAAATTTTTCTAGCACAGTGCAAATCGACTTTTTGGGCCAAAAAAACGTGTTTTAGCATTTTTTTTGCCTGAAAATTGAAATTTTTCTAGCACAGTACAAATCGACTTTTTGGGCCAAAAAAACGTGTTTTAGCATTTTTTTTGCCTGAAAATTGAAATTTTTCTAGCACTGTACAAATCGACTTTTTGGGCCAAAAAAACGTGTTTTTGCATTTTTTTTGCCTGAAAATTGAAATTTTTCTAGCACTGTACAAATCGACTTTTTCGGCCAAAAAAACGTGTTTTTGCATTTTTTTTGCCTGAAAATTGAAATTTTTCAAGCACAGTACAAATCGACTTTTTGGGCCAAAAAAACGTGTTTTAGCATTTTTTTTGCCTGAAAATTGAAATTTTTCTAGCAGAGTACAAATCGACTTTTTGGGCCAAAAAAACGTGTTTTAGCATTTTTTTTGCCTGAAAATTGAAATTTTTCTAGCACAGTACAAATCGACTTTTTGGGCCAAAAAAACGTGTTTTTGCATTTTTTTTGCCTGAAAATTGAAATTTTTCTAGCACAGTGCAAATCGACTTTTTGGGCCAAAAAAACGTGTTTTAGCATTTTTTTTGCCTGAAAATTGAAATTTTTCTAGCACTGTACAAATCGACTTTTTGGGCCAAAAAAACGTGTTTTAGCATTTTTTTTGCCTGAAAATTGAAATTTTTCTAGCACTGTACAAATCGACTTTTTGGGCCAAAAAAACGTGTTTTTGCATTTTTTTTGCCTGAAAATTGAAATTTTTCTAGCACAGTGCAAATCGACTTTTTGGGCCAAAAAAACGTGTTTTTGCATTTTTTTTGCCTGAAAATTGAAATTTTTCTAGCACAGTGCAAATCGACTTTTTGGGCCAAAAAAACGTGTTTTAGCATTTTTTTTGCCTGAAAATTGAAATTTTTCTAGCACTGTACAAATCGACTTTTTGGGCCAAAAAAACGTGTTTTTGCATTTTTTTTGCCTGAAAATTGAAATTTTTCTAGCACTGTACAAATCGACTTTTTGGGCCAAAAAAACGTGTTTTTGCATTTTTTTTGCCTGAAAATTGAAATTTTTCTAGCACTGTACAAATCGACTTTTTGGGCCAAAAAAACGTGTTTTTGCATTTTTTTTGCCTGAAAATTGAAATTTTTCTAGCACAGTGCAAATCGACTTTTTGGGCCAAAAAAACGTGTTTTTGCATTTTTTTTGCCTGAAAATTGAAATTTTTCTAGCACAGTGCAAATCGACTTTTTGGGCCAAAAAAACGTGTTTTAGCATTTTTTTTGCCTGAAAATTGAAATTTTTCTAGCACTGTACAAATCGACTTTTTGGGCCAAAAAAACGTGTTTTAGCATTTTTTTTGCCTGAAAATTGAAATTTTTCTAGCACTGTACAAATCGACTTTTTGGGCCAAAAAAACGTGTTTTTGCATTTTTTTTGCCTGAAAATTGAAATTTTTCTAGCACAGTGCAAATCGACTTTTTGGGCCAAAAAAACGTGTTTTTGCATTTTTTTTGCCTGAAAATTGAAATTTTTCTAGCACAGTGCAAATCGACTTTTTGGGCCAAAAAAACGTGTTTTAGCATTTTTTTTGCCTGAAAATTGAAATTTTTCTAGCACTGTACAAATCGACTTTTTGGGCCAAAAAAACGTGTTTTTGCATTTTTTTTGCCTGAAAATTGAAATTTTTCTAGCACTGTACAAATCGACTTTTTGGGCCAAAAAAACGTGTTTTTGCATTTTTTTTGCCTGAAAATTGAAATTTTTCTAGCACTGTACAAATCGACTTTTTGGGCCAAAAAAACGTGTTTTTGCATTTTTTTTGCCTGAAAATTGAAATTTTTCTAGCACAGTACAAATCGACTTTTTGGGCCAAAAAAACGTGTTTTTGCATTTTTTTTTTACCTGAAAATTGAAATTTTTCTAGCACTGTACAAATCGACTTTTTGGGCCAAAAAAACGTGTTTTTGCATTTTTTTTGCCTGAAAATTGAAATTTTTCTAGCACTGTACAAATCGACTTTTTGGGCCAAAAAAACGTGTTTTTGCATTTTTTTTGAATTAAAATTGAAATTTTTCAAGCACAGTACAAATCGACTTTTTGGGCCAAAAAAACGTGTTTTAGCATTTTTTTTGCCTGAAAATTGAAATTTTTCTAGCAGAGTACAAATCGACTTTTTGGGCCAAAAAAACGTGTTTTAGCATTTTTTTTGCCTGAAAATTGAAATTTTTCTAGCACTGTACAAATCGACTTTTTGGGCCAAAAAAACGTGTTTTTGCATTTTTTTTGCCTGAAAATTGAAATTTTTCTAGCACTGTACAAATCGACTTTTTGGGCCAAAAAAACGTGTTTTTTCATTTTTTTTGCCTGAAAATTGAAATTTTTCAAGCACAGTACAAATCGACTTTTTGGGCCAAAAAAACGTGTTTTAGCATTTTTTTTGCCTGAAAATTGAAATTTTTCTAGCAGAGTACAAATCGACTTTTTGGGCCAAAAAAACGTGTTTTAGCATTTTTTTTGCCTGAAAATTGAAATTTTTCTAGCACAGTGCAAATCGACTTTTTGGGCCAAAAAAACGTGTTTTTGCATTTTTTTTGCCTGAAAATTGAAATTTTTCTAGCACAGTGCAAATCGACTTTTTGGGCCAAAAAAACGTGTTTTTGCATTTTTTTTGCCTGAAAATTGAAATTTTTCTAGCACTGTACAAATCGACTTTTTGGGCCAAAAAAACGTGTTTTAGCATTTTTTTTGCCTGAAAATTGAAATTTTTCTAGCACAGTGCAAATCGACTTTTTGGGCCAAAAAAACGTGTTTTTGCATTTTTTTTTGCCTGAAAATTGAAATTTTTCTAGCACTGTACAAATCGACTTTTTGGGCCAAAAAAACATGTTTTAGCATTTTTTTTGCCTGAAAATTGAAATTTTTCTAGCACTGTACAAATCGACTTTTTGGGCCAAAAAAACGTGTTTTTGCATTTTTTTTGCCTGAAAATTGAAATTTTTCAAGCACAGTACAAATCGACTTTTTGGGCCAAAAAAACGTGTTTTTGCATTTTTTTTGCCTGAAAATTGAAATTTTTCTAGCACTGTACAAATCGACTTTTTGGGCCAAAAAAACGTGTTTTTGCATTTTTTTTGCCTGAAAATTGAAATTTTTCTAGCACAGGACAAATCGACTTTTTGGGCCAAAAAAACGTGTTTTTGCATTTTTTTTGCCTGAAAATTGAAATTTTTCTAGCACTGTACAAATAGACTTTTTGGGCCAAAAAAACGTGTTTTTGCATTTTTTTTGCCTGAAAATTGAAATTTTTCTAGCACTGTACAAATCGACTTTTTGGGCCAAAAAAACGTGTTTTTGCATTTTTTTTGCCTGAAAATTGAAATTTTTCAAGCACAGTACAAATCGACTTTTTGGGCCAAAAAAACGTGTTTTAGCATTTTTTTTGCCTGAAAATTGAAATTTTTCTAGCAGAGTACAAATCGACTTTTTGGGCCAAAAAAACGTGTTTTAGCATTTTTTTTGCCTGAAAATTGAAATTTTTCTAGCACAGTACAAATCGACTTTTTGGGCCAAAAAAACGTGTTTTTGCATTTTTTTTGCCTGAAAATTGAAATTTTTCTAGCACTGTACAAATCGACTTTTTGGGCCAAAAAAACGTGTTTTTGCACTTTTTTTGCCTGAAAATTGAAATTTTTCTAGCACAGTGCAAATCGACTTTTTGGGCCAAAAAAACGTGTTTTAGCATTTTTTTTGCCTGAAAATTGAAATTTTTCTAGCACAGTACAAATCGACTTTTTGGGCCAAAAAAACGTGTTTTAGCATTTTTTTTGCCTGAAAATTGAAATTTTTCTAGCACTGTACAAATCGACTTTTTGGGCCAAAAAAACGTGTTTTTGCATTTTTTTTGCCTGAAAATTGAAATTTTTCTAGCACAGTGCAAATCGACTTTTTGGGCCAAAAAAACGTGTTTTTGCATTTTTTTTGCCTGAAAATTGAAATTTTTCTAGCACAGTGCAAATCGACTTTTTGGGCCAAAAAAACGTGTTTTAGCATTTTTTTTGCCTGAAAATTGAAATTTTTCTAGCACTGTACAAATCGACTTTTTGGGCCAAAAAAACGTGTTTTTGCATTTTTTTTGCCTGAAAATTGAAATTTTTCTAGCACTGTACAAATCGACTTTTTGGGCCAAAAAAACGTGTTTTTGCATTTTTTTTGCCTGAAAATTGAAATTTTTCTAGCACTGTACAAATCGACTTTTTGGGCCAAAAAAACGTGTTTTTGCATTTTTTTTGCCTGAAAATTGAAATTTTTCTAGCACAGTGCAAATCGACTTTTTGGGCCAAAAAAACGTGTTTTTGCATTTTTTTTGCCTGAAAATTGAAATTTTTCTAGCACTGTACAAATCGACTTTTTGGGCCAAAAAAACGTGTTTTAGCATTTTTTTTGCCTGAAAATTGAAATTTTTCTAGCACTGTACAAATCGACTTTTTGGGCCAAAAAAACGTGTTTTTGCATTTTTTTTGCCTGAAAATTGAAATTTTTCTAGCACAGTGCAAATCGACTTTTTGGGCCAAAAAAACGTGTTTTTGCATTTTTTTTGCCTGAAAATTGAAATTTTTCTAGCACAGTGCAAATCGACTTTTTGGGCCAAAAAAACGTGTTTTAGCATTTTTTTTGCCTGAAAATTGAAATTTTTCTAGCACTGTACAAATCGACTTTTTGGGCCAAAAAAACGTGTTTTTGCATTTTTTTTGCCTGAAAATTGAAATTTTTCTAGCACTGTACAAATCGACTTTTTGGGCCAAAAAAACGTGTTTTTGCATTTTTTTTGCCTGAAAATTGAAATTTTTCTAGCACTGTACAAATCGACTTTTTGGGCCAAAAAAACGTGTTTTTGCATTTTTTTTGCCTGAAAATTGAAATTTTTCTAGCACAGTACAAATCGACTTTTTGGGCCAAAAAAACGTGTTTTTGCCTTTTTTTTTTTACCTGAAAATTGAAATTTTTCTAGCACTGTACAAATCGACTTTTTGGGCCAAAAAAACGTGTTTTTGCATTTTTTTTGCCTGAAAATTGAAATTTTTCTAGCACTGTACAAATCGACTTTTTGGGCCAAAAAAACGTGTTTTTGCATTTTTTTTGCCTGAAAATTGAAATTTTTCAAGCACAGTACAAATCGACTTTTTGGGCCAAAAAAACGTGTTTTAGCATTTTTTTTGCCTGAAAATTGAAATTTTTCTAGCAGAGTACAAATCGACTTTTTGGGCCAAAAAAACGTGTTTTAGCATTTTTTTTGCCTGAAAATTGAAATTTTTCTAGCACAGTGCAAATCGACTTTTTGGGCCAAAAAAACGTGTTTTTGCATTTTTTTTGCCTGAAAATTGAAATTTTTCTAGCACAGTGCAAATCGACTTTTTGGGCCAAAAAAACGTGTTTTTGCATTTTTTTTGCCTGAAAATTGAAATTTTTCTAGCACTGTACAAATCGACTTTTTGGGCCAAAAAAACGTGTTTTAGCATTTTTTTTGCCTGAAAATTGAAATTTTTCTAGCACAGTGCAAATCGACTTTTTGGGCCAAAAAAACGTGTTTTTGCATTTTTTTTTGCCTGAAAATTGAAATTTTTCTAGCACTGTACAAATCGACTTTTTGGGCCAAAAAAACGTGTTTTAGCATTTTTTTTGCCTGAAAATTGAAATTTTTCTAGCACTGTACAAATCGACTTTTTGGGCCAAAAAAACGTGTTTTTGCATTTTTTTTGCCTGAAAATTGAAATTTTTCAAGTACAGTACAAATCGACTTTTTGGGCCAAAAAAACGTGTTTTTGCATTTTTTTTGCCTGAAAATTGAAATTTTTCTAGCACTGTACAAATCGACTTTTTGGGCCAAAAAAACGTGTTTTTGCATTTTTTTTGCCTGAAAATTGAAATTTTTCTAGCACAGGACAAATCGACTTTTTGGGCCAAAAAAACGTGTTTTTGCATTTTTTTTGCCTGAAAATTGAAATTTTTCTAGCACTGTACAAATAGACTTTTTGGGCCAAAAAAACGTGTTTTTGCATTTTTTTTGCCTGAAAATTGAAATTTTTCTAGCACTGTACAAATCGACTTTTTGGGCCAAAAAAACGTGTTTTTGCATTTTTTTTGCCTGAAAATTGAAATTTTTCAAGCACAGTACAAATCGACTTTTTGGGCCAAAAAAACGTGTTTTAGCATTTTTTTTGCCTGAAAATTGAAATTTTTCTAGCAGAGTACAAATCGACTTTTTGGGCCAAAAAAACGTGTTTTAGCATTTTTTTTGCCTGAAAATTGAAATTTTTCTAGCACAGTACAAATCGACTTTTTGGGCCAAAAAAACGTGTTTTTGCATTTTTTTTGCCTGAAAATTGAAATTTTTCTAGCACTGTACAAATCGACTTTTTGGGCCAAAAAAACGTGTTTTTGCACTTTTTTTGCCTGAAAATTGAAATTTTTCTAGCACAGTGCAAATCGACTTTTTGGGCCAAAAAAACGTGTTTTAGCATTTTTTTTGCCTGAAAATTGAAATTTTTCTAGCACAGTACAAATCGACTTTTTGGGCCAAAAAAACGTGTTTTAGCATTTTTTTTGCCTGAAAATTGAAATTTTTCTAGCACTGTACAAATCGACTTTTTGGGCCAAAAAAACGTGTTTTTGCATTTTTTTTGCCTGAAAATTGAAATTTTTCTAGCACTGTACAAATCGACTTTTTGGGCCAAAAAAACGTGTTTTTGCATTTTTTTTGCCTGAAAATTGAAATTTTTCAAGCACAGTACAAATCGACTTTTTGGGCCAAAAAAACGTGTTTTAGCATTTTTTTTGCCTGAAAATTGAAATTTTTCTAGCAGAGTACAAATCGACTTTTTGGGCCAAAAAAACGTGTTTTAGCATTTTTTTTGCCTGAAAATTGAAATTTTTCTAGCACAGTACAAATCGAGTTTTTGGGCCAAAAAAACGTGTTTTTGCATTTTTTTTGCCTGAAAATTGAAATTTTTCTAGCACTGTACAAATCGACTTTTTGGGCCAAAAAAACGTGTTTTTGCATTTTTTTTGCCTGAAAATTGAAATTTTTCTAGCACTGTACAAATCGACTTTTTGGGCCAAAAAAACGTGTTTTTGCATTTTTTTTGCCTGAAAATTGAAATTTTTCTAGCACAGTACAAATCGACTTTTTGGGCCAAAAAAACGTGTTTTAGCATTTTTTTTGCCTGAAAATTGAAATTTTTCTAGCACTGTACAAATCGACTTTTTGGGCCAAAAAAACGTGTTTTTGCATTTTTTTTGCCTGAAAATTGAAATTTTTCTAGCACTGTACAAATCGACTTTTTGGGCCAAAAAAACGTGTTTTAGCCTTTTTTTTGCCTGAAAATTGAAATTTTTCTAGCACTGTACAAATCGACTTTTTGGGCCAAAAAAACGTGTTTTAGCATTTTTTTTGCCTGAAAATTGAAATTTTTCTAGCACTGTACAAATCGACTTTTTGGGCCAAAAAAACGTGTTTATGCATTTTTTTTGCCGGAAAATTGAAATTTTTCTAGCACTGTACAAATCGACTTTTTGGGCCAAAAAAACGTGTTTTTGCATTTTTTTTGCCTGAAAATTGAAATTTTTCTAGCACTGTACAAATCGACTTTTTGGGCCAAAAAAACGTGTTTTAGCATTTTTTTTGCCTGAAAATTGAAATTTTTCTAGCACTGTACAAATCGACTTTTTGGGCCAAATAAACGTGTTTTAGCATTTTTTTTGCCTGAAAATTGAAATTTTTCTAGCACTGTACAAATCGACTTTTTGGGCCAAAAAAACGTGTTTTAGCATTTTTTTTGCCTGAAAATTGAAATTTTTCTAGCACTGTACAAATCGACTTTTTGGGCCAAAAAAACGTGTTTTTGCATTTTTTTTGCCTGAAAATTGAAATTTTTCTAGCACTGTACAAATCGACTTTTTGGGCCAAAAAAACGTGTTTTTGCATTTTTTTTGCCTGAAAATTGAAATTTTTCAAGCACAGTACAAATCGACTTTTTGGGCCAAAAAAACGTGTTTTAGCATTTTTTTTGCCTGAAAATTGAAATTTTTCTAGCAGAGTACAAATCGACTTTTTGGGCCAAAAAAACGTGTTTTAGCATTTTTTTTGCCTGAAAATTGAAATTTTTCTAGCACAGTGCAAATCGACTTTTTGGGCCAAAAAAACGTGTTTTTGCATTTTTTTTGCCTGAAAATTGAAATTTTTCTAGCACAGTGCAAATCGACTTTTTGGGCCAAAAAAACGTGTTTTTGCATTTTTTTTGCCTGAAAATTGAAATTTTTCTAGCACTGTACAAATCGACTTTTTGGGCCAAAAAAACGTGTTTTTGCATTTTTTTTGCCTAAAAATTGAAATTTTTCTAGCACTGTACAAATCGACTTTTTGGGCCAAAAAAACGTGTTTTTGCATTTTTTTTGCCTGAAAATTGAAATTTTTCTAGCACTGTACAAATCGACTTTTTGGGCCAAAAAAACGTGTTTTTGCATTTTTTTTGCCTGAAAATTGAAATTTTTCTAGCACTGTACAAATCGACTTTTTGGGCCAAAAAAACGTGTTTTTGCATTTTTTTTGCCTGAAAATTGAAATTTTTCTATCACTGTACAAATCGACTTTTTGGGCCAAAAAAACGTGTTTTAGCATTTTTTTTGCCTGAAAATTGAAATTTATCTAGCACTGTACAAATCGACTTTTTGGGCCAAAAAAACGTGTTTTAGCATTTTTTTTGCCTGAAAATTGAAATTTTTCTAGCACTGTACAAATCGACTTTTTGGGCCAAAAAAACGTGTTTTAGCATTTTTTTTGCCTGAAAATTGAAATTTTTCTAGCACTGTACAAATCGACTTTTTGGGCCAAAAAAACGTGTTTTAGCATTTTTTTTGCCTGAAAATTGAAATTTTTCTAGCACAGTGCAAATCGACTTTTTGGGCCAAAAAAACGTGTTTTAGCATTTTTTTTGCCTGAAAATTGAAATTTTTCTAGCACTGTACAAATCGACTTTTTGGGCCAAAAAAACGTGTTTTTGCATTTTTTTTGCCTGAAAATTGAAATTTTTCTAGCACTGTACAAATCGACTTTTTGGGCCAAAAAAACGTGTTTTTGCATTTTTTTTGCCTGAAAATTGAAATTTTTCAAGCACAGTACAAATCGACTTTTTGGGCCAAAAAAACGTGTTTTAGCATTTTTTTTGCCTGAAAATTGAAATTTTTCTAGCAGAGTACAAATCGACTTTTTGGGCCAAAAAAACGTGTTTTAGCATTTTTTTTGCCTGAAAATTGAAATTTTTCTAGCACAGTGCAAATCGACTTTTTGGGCCAAAAAAACGTGTTTTTGCATTTTTTTTGCCTGAAAATTGAAATTTTTCTAGCACAGTGCAAATCGACTTTTTGGGCCAAAAAAACGTGTTTTTGCATTTTTTTTGCCTGAAAATTGAAATTTTTCTAGCACAGTGCAAATCGACTTTTTGGGCCAAAAAAACGTGTTTTTGCATTTTTTTTGCCTGAAAATTGAAATTTTTCTAGCACTGTACAAATCGACTTTTTGGGCCAAAAAAACGTGTTTTAGCATTTTTTTTGCCTGAAAATTGAAATTTTTCTAGCACTGTACAAATCGACTTTTTGGGCCAAAAAAACGTGTTTTTGCATTTTTTTTGCCTGAAAATTGAAATTTTTCTAGCACAGTGCAAATCGACTTTTTGGGCCAAAAAAACGTGTTTTTGCATTTTTTTTGCCTGAAAATTGAAATTTTTCTAGCACAGTGCAAATCGACTTTTTGGGCCAAAAAAACGTGTTTTAGCATTTTTTTTGCCTGAAAATTGAAATTTTTCTAGCACTGTACAAATCGACTTTTTGGGCCAAAAAAACGTGTTTTTGCATTTTTTTTGCCTGAAAATTGAAATTTTTCTAGCACTGTACAAATCGACTTTTTGGGCCAAAAAAACGTGTTTTTGCATTTTTTTTGCCTGAAAATTGAAATTTTTCTAGCACTGTACAAATCGACTTTTTGGGCCAAAAAAACGTGTTTTAGCATTTTTTTTGCCTGAAAATTGAAATTTTTCTAGCACTGTACAAATCGACTTTTTGGGCCAAAAAAACGTGTTTTTGCATTTTTTTTGCCTGAAAATTGAAATTTTTCTAGCACTGTACAAATCGACTTTTTGGGCCAAAAAAACGTGTTTTTGCATTTTTTTTGCCTGAAAATTGAAATTTTTCTAGCACTGTACAAATCGACTTTTTGGGCCAAAAAAACGTGTTTTTGCATTTTTTTTGCCTGAAAATTGAAATTTTTCTAGCACAGTGCAAATCGACTTTTTGGGCCAAAAAAACGTGTTTTAGCATTTTTTTTGCCTGAAAATTGAAATTTTTCTAGCACTGTACAAATCGACTTTTTGGGCCAAAAAAACGTGTTTTTGCATTTTTTTTGCCTGAAAATTGAAATTTTTCTAGCACAGTACAAATCGACTTTTTGGGCCAAAAAAACGTGTTTTTGCATTTTTTTTGCCTGAAAATTGAAATTTTTCTAACACAGTGCAAATCGACTTTTTGGGCCAAAAAAACGTGTTTTTGCATTTTTTTTGCCTGAAAATTGAAATTTTTCTAGCACAGTGCAAATCGACTTTTTGGGCCAAAAAAACGTGTTTTAGCATTTTTTTTGCCTGAAAATTGAAATTTTTCTAGCACTGTACAAATCGACTTTTTGGGCCAAAAAAACGTGTTTTTGCATTTTTTTTGCCTGAAAATTGAAATTTTTCTAGCACTGTACAAATCGACTTTTTGGGCCAAAAAAACGTGTTTTTGCATTTTTTTTTGCCTGAAAATTGAAATTTTTCTAGCACAGTACAAATCGACTTTTTGGGCCAAAAAAACGTGTTTTAGCATTTTTTTGCCTGAAAATTGAAATTTTTCTAGCACTGTACAAATCGACTTTTTGGGCCAAAAAAACGTGTTTTTGCATTTTTTTTGCCTGAAAATTGAAATTTTTCTAGCACTGTACAAATCGACTTTTTGGGCCAAAAAAACGTGTTTTAGCATTTTTGTTGCCTGAAAATTGAAATTTTTCAAGCACAGTACAAATCGACTTTTTGGGCCAAAAAAACGTGTTTTTGCATTTTTTTTGCCTGAAAATTGAAATTTTTCTAGCACTGTACAAATCGACTTTTTGGGCCAAAAAAACGTGTTTTAGCATTTTTTTTGCCTGAAAATTGAAATTTTTCTAGCACTGTACAAATCGACTTTTTGGGCCAAAAAAACGTGTTTTAGCATTTTTTTTGCCTGAAAATTGAAATTTTTCTAGCACTGTACAAATCGACTTTTTGGGCCAAAAAAACGTGTTTTTGCATTTTTTTTGCCTGAAAATTGAAATTTTTCTAGCACTGTACAAATCGACTTTTTGGGCCAAAAAAACGTGTTTTTGCATTTTTTTTGCCTGAAAATTGAAATTTTTCTAGCACTGTACAAATCGACTTTTTGGGCCAAAAAAACGTGTTTTAGCATTTTTTTTGCCTGAAAATTGAAATTTTTCTAGCACTGTACAAATCGACTTTTTGGGCCAAAAAAACGTGTTTTAGCATTTTTTTTGCCTGAAAATTGAAATTTTTCTAGCACTGTACAAATCGACTTTTTGGGCCAAAAAAACGTGTTTTAGCATTTTTTTTGCCTGAAAATTGAAATTTTTCTAGCACTGTACAAATCGACTTTTTGGGTCAAAAAAACGTGTTTTTGCATTTTTTTTGCCTGAAAATTGAAATTTTTCTAGCACTGTACAAATCGACTTTTTGGGCCAAAAAAACGTGTTTTTGCATTTTTTTTGCCTGAAAATTGAAATTTTTCTAGCACTGTACAAATCGACTTTTTGGGCCAAAAAAACGTGTTTTTGCATTTTTTTTGCCTGAAAATTGAAATTTTTCTAGCACTGTACAAATCGACTTTTTGGGCCAAAAAAACGTGTTTTAGCATTTTTTTTTGCCTGAAAATTGAAATTTTTCTAGCAGAGTACAAATCGACTTTTTGGGCCAAAAAAACGTGTTTTAGCATTTTTTTTGCCTGAAAATTGAAATTTTTCTAGCACAGTACAAATCGACTTTTTGGGCCAAAAAAACGTGTTTTTGCATTTTTTTTGCCTGAAAATTGAAATTTTTCTAGCACTGTACAAATCGACTTTTTGGGCCAAAAAAACGTGTTTTAGCATTTTTTTTTGCCTGAAAATTGAAATTTTTCTAGCAGAGTACAAATCGACTTTTTGGGCCAAAAAAACGTGTTTTAGCATTTTTTTTGCCTGAAAATTGAAATTTTTCTAGCACAGTACAAATCGACTTTTTGGGCCAAAAAAACGTGTTTTTGCATTTTTTTTGCCTGAAAATTGAAATTTTTCTAGCACTGTACAAATCGACTTTTTGGGCCAAAAAAACGTGTTTTTGCATTTTTTTTGCCTGAAAATTGAAATTTTTCTAGCACTGTACAAATCGACTTTTTGGGCCAAAAAAACGTGTTTTAGCATTTTTTTTGCCTGAAAATTGATTTTTTTCTAGCAGAGTACAAATCGACTTTTTGGGCCAAAAAAACGTGTTTTAGCATTTTTTTTGCCTGAAAATTGAAATTTTTCTAGCACAGTGCAAATCGACTTTTTGGGCCAAAAAAACGTGTTTTTGCATTTTTTTTGCCTGAAAATTGAAATTTTTCTAGCACAGTGCAAATCGACTTTTTGGGCCAAAAAAACGTGTTTTTGCATTTTTTTTGCCTGAAAATTGAAATTTTTCTAGCACTGTACAAATCGACTTTTTGGGCCAAAAAAACGTGTTTTTGCATTTTTTTTGCCTGAAAATTGAAATTTTTCTAGCACTGTACAAATCGACTTTTTGGGCCAAAAAAACGTGTTTTTGCATTTTTTTTGCCTGAAAATTGAAATTTTTCTAGCACTGTACAAATCGACTTTTTGGGCCAAAAAAACGTGTTTTTGCATTTTTTTTGCCTGAAAATTGAAATTTTTCTAGCACTGTACAAATCGACTTTTTGGGCCAAAAAACGTGTTTTTGCATTTTTTTTGCCTGAAAATTGAAATTTTTCTAGCACTGTACAAATCGACTTTTTGGGCCAAAAAAACGTGTTTTAGCATTTTTTTTGCCTGAAAATTGAAATTTTTCTAGCACTGTACAAATCGACTTTTTGGGCCAAAAAAACGTGTTTTAGCATTTTTTTTGCCTGAAAATTGAAATTTTTCTAGCACTGTACAAATCGACTTTTTGGGCCAAAAAAACGTGTTTTAGCATTTTTTTTGCCTGAAAATTGAAATTTTTCTAGCACTGTACAAATCGACTTTTTGGGCCAAAAAAACGTGTTTTTGCATTTGTTTTGCCTGAAAATTGAAATTTTTCTAGCACAGTACAAATCGACTTTTTGGGCCAAAAAAACGTGTTTTTGCATTTTTTTTGCCTGAAAATTGATTTTTTTCTAGCACAGTACAAATCGACTTTTTGGGCCAAAAAAACGTGTTTTTGCATTTTTTTTGCCTGTAAATTGAAATTTTTCTAGCACTGTACAAATCGACTTTTTGGGCCAAAAAAACGTGTTTTTGCATTTTTTTTGCCTGAAAATTGAAATTTTTCTAGCACTGTACAAATCGACTTTTTGGGCCAAAAAAACGTGTTTTTGCATTTTTTTTGCCTGAAAATTGAAATTTTTCTAGCACTGTACAAATCGACTTTTTGGGCCAAAAAAACGTGTTTTAGCATTTTTTTTGCCTGAAAATTGAAATTTTTCTAGCACTGTACAAATCGACTTTTTGGGCCAAAAAAACGTGTTTTAGCATTTTTTTTGCCTGAAAATTGAAATTTTTCTAGCACTGTACAAATCGACTTTTTGGGCCAAAAAAACGTGTTTTAGCATTTTTTTTGCCTGAAAATTGAAATTTTTCTAGCACTGTACAAATCGACTTTTTGGGCCAAAAAAACGTGTTTTTGCATTTTTTTTGCCTGAAAATTGAAATTTTTCTAGCACAGTGCAAATCGACTTTTTGGGCCAAAAAAACGTGTTTTTGCATTTTTTTTGCCTGAAAATTGAAATTTTTCTAGCACTGTACAAATCGACTTTTTGGGCCAAAAAAACGTGTTTTTGCATTTTTTTTGCCTGAAAATTGAAATTTTTCTAGCACTGTACAAATCGACTTTTTGGGCCAAAAAAACGTGTTTTTGCATTTTTTTTGCCTGAAAATTGAAATTTTTCTAGCACTGTACAAATCGACTTTTTGGGCCAAAAAAACGTGTTTTTGCATTTTTTTTGCCTGAAAATTGAAATTTTTCTAGCACTGTACAAATCGACTTTTTGGGCCAAAAAAACGTGTTTTTGCATTTTTTTTGCCTGAAAATTGAAATTTTTCTAGCACTGTACAAATCGACTTTTTGGGCCAAAAAAACGTGTTTTAGCATTTTTTTTGCCTGAAAATTGAAATTTTTCTAGCACTGTACAAATCGACTTTTTGGGCCAAAAAAACGTGTTTTAGCATTTTTTTTGCCTGAAAATTGAAATTTTTCTAGCACTGTACAAATCGACTTTTTGGGCCAAAAAAACGTGTTTTAGCATTTTTTTTGCCTGAAAATTGAAATTTTTCTAGCACTGTACAAATCGACTTTTTGGGCCAAAAAAACGTGTTTTTGCATTTGTTTTGCCTGAAAATTGAAATTTTTCTAGCACAGTACAAATCGACTTTTTGGGCCAAAAAAACGTGTTTTTGCATTTTTTTTGCCTGAAAATTGAAATTTTTCTAGCACAGTACAAATCGACTTTTTGGGCCAAAAAAACGTGTTTTTGCATTTTTTTTGCCTGAAAATTGAAATTTTTCTAGCACAGTACAAATCGACTTTTTGGGCCAAAAAAACGTGTTTTTGCATTTTTTTTGCCTGAAAATTGAAATTTTTCTAGCACTGTACAAATCGACTTTTTGGGCCAAAAAAACGTGTTTTTGCATTTTTTTTGCCTGAAAATTGAAATTTTTCTAGCACTGTACAAATCGACTTTTTGGGCCAAAAAAACGTGTTTTAGCATTTTTTTTGCCTGAAAATTGAAATTTTTCTAGCACTGTACAAATCGACTTTTTGGGCCAAAAAAACGTGTTTTAGCATTTTTTTTGCCTGAAAATTGAATTTTTTCTAGCACTGTACAAATCGACTTTTTGGGCCAAAAAAACGTGTTTTAGCATTTTTTTTGCCTGAAAATTGAAATTTTTCTAGCACTGTACAAATCGACTTTTTGGGCCAAAAAAACGTGTTTTTGCATTTTTTTTGCCTGAAAATTGAAATTTTTCTAGCACTGTACAAATCGACTTTTTGGGCCAAAAAAACGTGTTTTTGCATTTTTTTTGCCTGAAAATTGAAATTTTTCTAGCACTGTACAAATCGACTTTTTGGGCCAAAAAAACGTGTTTTTGCATTTTTTTTGCCTGAAAATTGAAATTTTTCTAGCACAGTGCAAATCGACTTTTTGGGCCAAAAAAACGTGTTTTAGCATTTTTTTTGCCTGAAAATTGAAATTTTTCTAGCACTGTACAAATCGACTTTTTGGGCCAAAAAAACGTGTTTTTGCATTTTTTTTGCCTGAAAATTGAAATTTTTCTAGCACTGTACAAATCGACTTTTTGGGCCAAAAAAACGTGTTTTTGCATTTTTTTTGCCTGAAAATTGAAATTTTTCTAGCACTGTACAAATCGACTTTTTGGGCCAAAAAAACGTGTTTTAGCATTTTTTTTGCCTGAAAATTGAAATTTTTCAAGCACAGTACAAATCGACTTTTTGGGCCAAAAAAACGTGTTTTTGCATTTTTTTTGCCTGAAAATTGAAATTTTTCTAGCACTGTACAAATCGACTTTTTGGGCCAAAAAAACGTGTTTTAGCATTTTTTTTGCCTGAAAATTGAAATTTTTCTAGCACTGTACAAATCGACTTTTTGGGCCAAAAAAACGTGTTTTAGCATTTTTTTTGCCTGAAAATTGAAATTTTTCTAGCACTGTACAAATCGACTTTTTGGGCCAAAAAAACGTGTTTTTGCATTTTTTTTGCCTGAAAATTGAAATTTTTCTAGCACTGTACAAATCGACTTTTTGGGCCAAAAAAACGTGTTTTTGCATTTTTTTTGCCTGAAAATTGAAATTTTTCTAGCACTGTACAAATCGACTTTTTGGGCCAAAAAAACGTGTTTTAGCATTTTTTTTGCCTGAAAATTGAAATTTTTCTAGCACTGTACAAATCGACTTTTTGGGCCAAAAAAACGTGTTTTAGCATTTTTTTTGCCTGAAAATTGAAATTTTTCTAGCACTGTACAAATCGACTTTTTGGGCCAAAAAAACGTGTTTTAGCATTTTTTTTGCCTGAAAATTGAAATTTTTCTAGCACTGTACAAATCGACTTTTTGGGCCAAAAAAACGTGTTTTTGCATTTTTTTTGCCTGAAAATTGAAATTTTTCTAGCACTGTACAAATCGACTTTTTGGGCCAAAAAAACGTGTTTTTGCATTTTTTATGCCTGAAAATTGAAATTTTTCAAGCACAGTACAAATCGACTTTTTGGGCCAAAAAAACGTGTTTTAGCATTTTTTTTGCCTGAAAATTGAAATTTTTCTAGCAGAGTACAAATCGACTTTTTGGGCCAAAAAAACGTGTTTTAGCATTTTTTTTGCCTGAAAATTGAAATTTTTCTAGCACAGTGCAAATCGACTTTTTGGGCCAAAAAAACGTGTTTTTGCATTTTTTTTGCCTGAAAATTGAAATTTTTCTAGCACAGTGCAAATCGACTTTTTGGGCCAAAAAAACGTGTTTTTGCATTTTTTTTGCCTGAAAATTGAATTTTTTCTAGCACTGTACAAATCGACTTTTTGGGCCAAAAAAACGTGTTTTTGCATTTTTTTTGCCTGAAAATTGAAATTTTTCTAGCACTGTACAAATCGACTTTTTGGGCCAAAAAAACGTGTTTTTGCATTTTTTTTGCCTGAAAATTGAAATTTTTCTAGCACTGTACAAATCGGCTTTTTGGGCCAAAAAAACGTGTTTTTGCATTTTTTTTGCCTGAAAATTGAAATTTTTCTAGCACTGTACAAATCGACTTTTTGGGCCAAAAAAACGTGTTTTTGCATTTTTTTTGCCTGAAAATTGAAATTTTTCTAGCACTGTACAAATCGACTTTTTGGGCCAAAAAAACGTGTTTTAGCATTTTTTTTGCCTGAAAATTGAAATTTTTCTAGCACTGTACAAATCGACTTTTTGGGCCAAAAAAACGTGTTTTAGCATTTTTTTTGCCTGAAAATTGAAATTTTTCTAGCACTGTACAAATCGACTTTTTGGGCCAAAAAAACGTGTTTTAGCATTTTTTTTGCCTGAAAATTGAAATTTTTCTAGCACTGTACAAATCGACTTTTTGGGCCAAAAAAACGTGTTTTAGCATTTTTTTTGCCTGAAAATTGAAATTTTTCTAGCACAGTGCAAATCGACTTTTTGGGCCAAAAAAACGTGTTTTAGCATTTTTTTTGCCTGAAAATTGAAATTTTTCTAGCACAGTGCAAATCGACTTTTTGGGCCAAAAAAACGTGTTTTAGCATTTTTTTTTCCTGAAAATTGAAATTTTTCTAGCACTGTACAAATCGACTTTTTGGGCCAAAAAAACGTGTTTTTGCATTTTTTTTGCCTGAAAATTGAAATTTTTCAAGCACAGTACAAATCGACTTTTTGGGCCAAAAAAACGTGTTTTAGCATTTTTTTTGCCTGAAAATTGAAATTTTTCTAGCAGAGTACAAATCGACTTTTTGGGCCAAAAAAACGTGTTTTAGCATTTTTTTTTGCCTGAAAATTGAAATTTTTCTAGCACAGTACAAATCGACTTTTTGGGCCAAAAAAACGTGTTTTTGCATTTTTTTTGCCTGAAAATTGAAATTTTTCTAGCACTGTACAAATCGACTTTTTGGGCCAAAAAAACGTGTTTTTGCATTTTTTTTGCCTGAAAATTGAAATTTTTCTAGCACTGTACAAATCGACTTTTTGGGCCAAAAAAACGTGTTTTAGCATTTTTTTTGCCTGAAAATTGAAATTTTTCAAGCACAGTACAAATCGACTTTTTGGGCCAAAAAAACGTGTTTTTGCATTTTTTTTGCCTGAAAATTGAAATTTTTCTAGCACTGTACAAATCGACTTTTTGGGCCAAAAAAACGTGTTTTAGCATTTTTTTTGCCTGAAAATTGAAATTTTTCTAGCACTGTACAAATCGACTTTTTGGGCCAAAAAAACGTGTTTTAGCATTTTTTTTGCCTGAAAATTGAAATTTTTCTAGCACTGTACAAATCGACTTTTTGGGCCAAAAAAACGTGTTTTTGCATTTTTTTTGCCTGAAAATTGAAATTTTTCTAGCACTGTACAAATCGACTTTTTGGGCCAAAAAAACGTGTTTTTGCATTTTTTTTGCCTGAAAATTGAAATTTTTCTAGCACTGTACAAATCGACTTTTTGGGCCAAAAAAACGTGTTTTAGCATTTTTTTTGCCTGAAAATTGAAATTTTTCTAGCACTGTACAAATCGACTTTTTGGGCCAAAAAAACGTGTTTTAGCATTTTTTTTGCCTGAAAATTGAAATTTTTCTAGCACTGTACAAATCGACTTTTTGGGCCAAAAAAACGTGTTTTAGCATTTTTTTTGCCTGAAAATTGAAATTTTTCTAGCACTGTACAAATCGACTTTTTGGGCCAAAAAAACGTGTTTTTGCATTTTTTTTGCCTGAAAATTGAAATTTTTCTAGCACTGTACAAATCGACTTTTTGGGCCAAAAAAACGTGTTTTTGCATTTTTTATGCCTGAAAATTGAAATTTTTCAAGCACAGTACAAATCGACTTTTTGGGCCAAAAAAACGTGTTTTAGCATTTTTTTTGCCTGAAAATTGAAATTTTTCTAGCAGAGTACAAATCGACTTTTTGGGCCAAAAAAACGTGTTTTAGCATTTTTTTTGCCTGAAAATTGAAATTTTTCTAGCACAGTGCAAATCGACTTTTTGGGCCAAAAAAACGTGTTTTTGCATTTTTTTTGCCTGAAAATTGAAATTTTTCTAGCACAGTGCAAATCGACTTTTTGGGCCAAAAAAACGTGTTTTTGCATTTTTTTTGCCTGAAAATTGAATTTTTTCTAGCACTGTACAAATCGACTTTTTGGGCCAAAAAAACGTGTTTTTGCATTTTTTTTGCCTGAAAATTGAAATTTTTCTAGCACTGTACAAATCGACTTTTTGGGCCAAAAAAACGTGTTTTTGCATTTTTTTTGCCTGAAAATTGAAATTTTTCTAGCACTGTACAAATCGGCTTTTTGGGCCAAAAAAACGTGTTTTTGCATTTTTTTTGCCTGAAAATTGAAATTTTTCTAGCACTGTACAAATCGACTTTTTGGGCCAAAAAAACGTGTTTTTGCATTTTTTTTGCCTGAAAATTGAAATTTTTCTAGCACTGTACAAATCGACTTTTTGGGCCAAAAAAACGTGTTTTAGCATTTTTTTTGCCTGAAAATTGAAATTTTTCTAGCACTGTACAAATCGACTTTTTGGGCCAAAAAAACGTGTTTTTGCATTTTTTTTGCCTGAAAATTGAAATTTTTCAAGCACAGTACAAATCGACTTTTTGGGCCAAAAAAACGTGTTTTAGCATTTTTTTTGCCTGAAAATTGAAATTTTTCTAGCAGAGTACAAATCGACTTTTTGGGCCAAAAAAACGTGTTTTAGCATTTTTTTTTGCCTGAAAATTGAAATTTTTCTAGCACAGTACAAATCGACTTTTTGGGCCAAAAAAACGTGTTTTTGCATTTTTTTTGCCTGAAAATTGAAATTTTTCTAGCACTGTACAAATCGACTTTTTGGGCCAAAAAAACGTGTTTTTGCATTTTTTTTGCCTGAAAATTGAAATTTTTCTAGCACAGTGCAAATTGACTTTTTGGGCCAAAAAAAGCGTGTTTTAGCATTTTTTTTGCCTGAAAATTGAAATTTTTCTAGCACTGTACAAATCGACTTTTTGGGCCAAAAAAACGTGTTTTTGCATTTTTTTTGCCTGAAAATTGAAATTTTTCTAGCACTGTACAAATCGACTTTTTGGGCCAAAAAAATGTGTTTTTGCATTTTTTTTGCCTGAAAATTGAAATTTTTCTAGCACAGTGCAAATCGACTTTTTGGGCCAAAAAAACGTGTTTTTGCATTTTTTTTGCCTGAAAATTGAAATTTTTCTAGCACTGTACAAATCGACTTTTTGGGCCAAAAAAACGTGTTTTAGCATTTTTTTTGCCTGAAAATTGAAATTTTTCTAGCACAGTACAAATCGACTTTTTGGGCCAAAAAAACGTGTTTTAGCATTTTTTTTGCCTGAAAATTGAAATTTTTCTAGCACAGTGCAAATCGACTTTTTGGGCCAAAAAAACGTGTTTTAGCATTTTTTTTGCCTGAAAATTGAAATTTTTCTAGCACTGTACAAATCGACTTTTTGGGCCAAAAAAACGTGTTTTTGCATTTTTTTTGCCTGAAAATTGAAATTTTTCAAGCACAGTACAAATCGACTTTTTGGGCCAAAAAAACGTGTTTTAGCATTTTTTTTGCCTGAAAATTGAAATTTTTCTAGCAGAGTACAAATCGACTTTTTGGGCCAAAAAAACGTGTTTTAGCATTTTTTTTGCCTGAAAATTGAAATTTTTCTAGCACAGTACAAATCGACTTTTTGGGCCAAAAAAACGTGTTTTTGCATTTTTTTTGCCTGAAAATTGAAATTTTTCAAGCACAGTACAAATCGACTTTTTGGGCCAAAAAAACGTGTTTTAGCATTTTTTTTGCCTGAAAATTGAAATTTTTCTAGCACAGTACAAATCGACTTTTTGGGCAAAAAAAACGTGTTTTTGCATTTTTTTTGCCTGAAAATTGAAATTTTTCTAGCACTGTACAAATCGACTTTTTGGGCCAAAAAAACGTGTTTTTGCATTTTTTTTGCCTGAAAATTGAAATTTTTCTAGCACTGTACAAATCGACTTTTTGGGCCAAAAAAACGTGTTTTAGCATTTTTTTTGCCTGAAAATTGAAATTTTTCTAGCAGAGTACAAATCGACTTTTTGGGCCAAAAAAACGTGTTTTAGCATTTTTTTTGCCTGAAAATTGAAATTTTTCTAGCACAGTACAAATCGACTTTTTGGGCCAAAAAAACGTGTTTTAGCATTTTTTTTGCCTGAAAATTGAAATTTTTCTAGCACTGTACAAATCGACTTTTTGGGCCAAAAAAACGTGTTTTTGCATTTTTTTTGCCTGAAAATTGAAATTTTTCTAGCACTGTACAAATCGACTTTTTGGGCCAAAAAAACGTGTTTTTGCATTTTTTTTGCCTGAAAATTGAAATTTTTCTAGCACTGTACAAATCGACTTTTTGGGCCAAAAAAACGTGTTTTTGCATTTTTTTTGCCTGAAAATTGAAATTTTTCTAGCACTGTACAAATCGACTTTTTGGGCCAAAAAAACGTGTTTTAGCATTTTTTTTGCCTGAAAATTGAAATTTTTCTAGCACTGTACAAATCGACTTTTTGGGCCAAAAAAACGTGTTTTAGCATTTTTTTTGCCTGAAAATTGAAATTTTTCTAGCACTGTACAAATCGACTTTTTGGGCCAAAAAAACGTGTTTTAGCATTTTTTTTGCCTGAAAATTGAAATTTTTCTAGCACTGTACAAATCGACTTTTTGGGCCAAAAAAACGTGTTTTAGCATTTTTTTTGCCTGAAAATTGAAATTTTTCTAGCACAGTGCAAATCGACTTTTTGGGCCAAAAAAACGTGTTTTATCATTTTTTTTGCCTGAAAATTGAAATTTTTCTAGCACAGTGCAAATCGACTTTTTGGGCCAAAAAAACGTGTTTTAGCATTTTTTTTTCCAGAAAATTGAAATTTTTCTAGCACTGTACAAATCGACTTTTTGGGCCAAAAAAACGTGTTTTTGCATTTTTTTTGCCTGAAAATTGAAATTTTTCAAGCACAGTACAAATCGACTTTTTGGGCCAAAAAAACGTGTTTTAGCATTTTTTTTGCCTGAAAATTGAAATTTTTCTAGCAGAGTACAAATCGACTTTTTGGGCCAAAAAAACGTGTTTTAGCATTTTTTTTGCCTGAAAATTGAAATTTTTCTAGCACAGTACAAATCGACTTTTTGGGCCAAAAAAACGTGTTTTTGCATTTTTTTTGCCTGAAAATTGAAATTTTTCTAGCACTGTACAAATCGACTTTTTGGGCCAAAAAAACGTGTTTTTGCATTTTTTTTGCCTGAAAATTGAAATTTTTCTAGCACAGTGCAAATCGACTTTTTGGGCCAAAAAAACCGTGTTTTAGCATTTTTTTTGCCTGAAAATTGAAATTTTTCTAGCACTGTACAAATCGACTTTTTGGGCCAAAAAAACGTGTTTTTGCATTTTTTTTGCCTGAAAATTGAAATTTTTCTAGCACTGTACAAATCGACTTTTTGGGCCAAAAAAACGTGTTTTTGCATTTTTTTTGCCTGAAAATTGAAATTTTTCTAGCACAGTGCAAATCGACTTTTTGGGCCAAAAAAACGTGTTTTTGCATTTTTTTTGCCTGAAAATTGAAATTTTTCTAGCACTGTACAAATCGACTTTTTGGGCCAAAAAAACGTGTTTTAGCATTTTTTTTGCCTGAAAATTGAAATTTTTCTAGCACAGTACAAATCGACTTTTTGGGCCAAAAAAACGTGTTTTAGCATTTTTTTTGCCTGAAAATTGAAATTTTTCTAGCACAGTGCAAATCGACTTTTTGGGCCAAAAAAACGTGTTTTAGCATTTTTTTTGCCTGAAAATTGAAATTTTTCTAGCACTGTACAAATCGACTTTTTGGGCCAAAAAAACGTGTTTTTGCATTTTTTTTGCCTGAAAATTGAAATTTTTCAAGCACAGTACAAATCGACTTTTTGGGCCAAAAAAACGTGTTTTAGCATTTTTTTTGCCTGAAAATTGAAATTTTTCTAGCAGAGTACAAATCGACTTTTTGGGCCAAAATAACGTGTTTTAGCATTTTTTTTGCCTGAAAATTGAAATTTTTCTAGCACAGTACAAATCGACTTTTTGGGCCAAAAAAACGTGTTTTTGCATTTTTTTTGCCTGAAAATTGAAATTTTTCAAGCACAGTACAAATCGACTTTTTGGGCCAAAAAAACGTGTTTTAGCATTTTTTTTGCCTGAAAATTGAAATTTTTCTAGCAGAGTACAAATCGACTTTTTGGGCCAAAAAAACGTGTTTTAGCATTTTTTTTGCCTGAAAATTGAAATTTTTCTAGCACTGTACAAATCGACTTTTTGGGCCAAAAAAACGTGTTTTTGCATTTTTTTTGCCTGAAAATTGAAATTTTTCTAGCACTGTACAAATCGACTTTTTGGGCCAAAAAAACGTGTTTTAGCATTTTTTTTGCCTGAAAATTGAAATTTTTCTAGCAGAGTACAAATCGACTTTTTGGGCCAAAAAAACGTGTTTTAGCATTTTTTTTGCCTGAAAATTGAAATTTTTCTAGCACAGTACAAATCGACTTTTTGGGCCAAAAAAACGTGTTTTAGCATTTTTTTTGCCTGAAAATTGAAATTTTTCTAGCACTGTACAAATCGACTTTTTGGGCCAAAAATACGTGTTTTTGCATTTTTTTTGCCTGAAAATTGAAATTTTTCAAGCACAGTACAAATCGACTTTTTGGGCCAAAAAAACGTGTTTTAGCATTTTTTTTGCCTGAAAATTGAAATTTTTCTAGCAGAGTACAAATCGACTTTTTGGGCCAAAAAAACGTGTTTTAGCATTTTTTTTGCCTGAAAATTGAAATTTTTCTAGCACAGTGCAAATCGACTTTTTGGGCCAAAAAAACGTGTTTTTGCATTTTTTTTGCCTGAAAATTGAAATTTTTCTAGCACAGTGCAAATCGACTTTTTGGGCCAAAAAAACGTGTTTTTGCATTTTTTTTGCCTGAAAATTGAAATTTTTCTAGCACTGTACAAATCGACTTTTTGGGCCAAAAAAACGTGTTTTTGCATTTTTTTTGCCTGAAAATTGAAATTTTTCTAGCACTGTACAAATCGACTTTTTGGGCCAAAAAAAAGTGTTTTTGCATTTTTTTTGCCTGAAAATTGAAATTTTTCTAGCACTGTACAAATCGACTTTTTGGGCCAAAAAAACGTGTTTTTGCATTTTTTTTGCCTGAAAATTGAAATTTTTCTAGCACTGTACAAATCGACTTTTTGGGCCAAAAAAACGTGTTTTTGCATTTTTTTTGCCTGAAAATTGAAATTTTTCTAGCACTGTACAAATCGACTTTTTGGGCCAAAAAAACGTGTTTTAGCATTTTTTTTGCCTGAAAATTGAAATTTTTCTAGCACTGTACAAATCGACTTTTTGGGCCAAAAAAACGTGTTTTAGCATTTTTTTTGCCTGAAAATTGAAATTTTTCTAGCACTGTACAAATCGACTTTTTGGGCCAAAAAAACATGTTTTAGCATTTTTTTTGCCTGAAAATTGAAATTTTTCTAGCACTGTACAAATCGACTTTTTGGGCCAAAAAAACGTGTTTTTGCATTTTTTTTGCCTGAAAATTGAAATTTTTCTAGCACAGTACAAATCGACTTTTTGGGCCAAAAAAACGTGTTTTTGCATTTTTTTTGCCTGAAAATTGAAATTTTTCTAGCACAGTACAAATCGACTTTTTGGGCCAAAAAAACGTGTTTTTGCATTTTTTTTGCCTGAAAATTGAAATTTTTCTAGCACTGTACAAATCGACTTTTTGGGCCAAAAAAACGTGTTTTTGCATTTTTTTTTGCCTGAAAATTGAAATTTTTCTAGCACTGTACAAATCGACTTTTTGGGCCAAAAAAACGTGTTTTTGCATTTTTTTTGCCTGAAAATTGAAATTTTTCTAGCACTGTACAAATCGACTTTTTGGGCCAAAAAAACGTGTTTTAGCATTTTTTTTGCCTGAAAATTGAAATTTTTCTAGCACTGTACAAATCGACTTTTTGGGCCAAAAAAACGTGTTTTAGCATTTTTTTTGCCTGAAAATTGAAATTTTTCTAGCACTGTACAAATCGACTTTTTGGGCCAAAAAAACGTGTTTTTGCATTTTTTTTGCCTCAAAATTGAAATTTTTCTAGCACTGTACAAATCGACTTTTTGGGCCAAAAAAACGTGTTTTAGCATTTTTTTTGCCTGAAAATTGAAATTTTTCTAGCACTGTACAAATCGACTTTTTGGGCCAAAAAAACGTGTTTTAGCATTTTTTTTGCCTGAAAATTGAAATTTTTCTAGCACTGTACAAATCGACTTTTTGGGCCAAAAAAACGTGTTTTTGCATTTTTTTTGCCTGAAAATTGAAATTTTTCTAGCACTGTACAAATCGACTTTTTGGGCCAAAAAAACGTGTTTTTGCATTTTTTTTGCCTGAAAATTGAAATTTTTCTAGCACTGTACAAATCGACTTTTTGGGCCAAAAAAACGTGTTTTAGCATTTTTTTTGCCTGAAAATTGAAATTTTTCTAGCACTGTACAAATCGACTTTTTGGGCCAAAAAAACGTGTTTTAGCATTTTTTTTGCCTGAAAATTGAAATTTTTCTAGCACTGTACAAATCGACTTTTTGGGCCAAAAAAACGTGTTTTAGCATTTTTTTTGCCTGAAAATTGAAATTTTTCTAGCACTGTACAAATCGACTTTTTGGGCCAAAAAAACGTGTTTTTGCATTTTTTTTGCCTGAAAATTGAAATTTTTCTAGCACTGTACAAATCGACTTTTTGGGCCAAAAAAACGTGTTTTTGCATTTTTTTTGCCTGAAAATTGAAATTTTTCTAGCACTGTACAAATCGACTTTTTGGGCCAAAAAAACGTGTTTTAGCATTTTTTTTGCCTGAAAATTGAAATTTTTCTAGCACTGTACAAATCGACTTTTTGGGCCAAAAAAACGTGTTTTAGCATTTTTTTTGCCTGAAAATTGAAATTTTTCTAGCACTGTACAAATCGACTTTTTGGGCCAAAAAAACGTGTTTTAGCATTTTTTTTGCCTGAAAATTGAAATTTTTCTAGCACTGTACAAATCGACTTTTTGGGCCAAAAAAACGTGTTTTTGCATTTTTTTTGCCTGAAAATTGAAATTTTTCTAGCACAGTACAAATCGACTTTTTGGGCCAAAAAAACGTGTTTTTGCATTTTTTTTGCCTGAAAATTGAAATTTTTCTAGCACAGTACAAATCGACTTTTTGGGCCAAAAAAACGTGTTTTTGCATTTTTTTTGCCTGAAAATTGAAATTTTTCTAGCACTGTACAAATCGACTTTTTGGGCCAAAAAAACGTGTTTTTGCATTTTTTTTGCCTGAAAATTGAAATTTTTCTAGCACTGTACAAATCGACTTTTTGGGCCAAAAAAACGTGTTTTTGCATTTTTTTTGCCTGAAAATTGAAATTTTTCTAGCACTGTACAAATCGACTTTTTGGGCCAAAAAAACGTGTTTTAGCATTTTTTTTGCCTGAAAATTGAAATTTTTCTAGCACTGTACAAATCGACTTTTTGGGCCAAAAAAACGTGTTTTAGCATTTTTTTTGCCTGAAAATTGAAATTTTTCTAGCACTGTACAAATCGACTTTTTGGGCCAAAAAAACGTGTTTTTGCATTTTTTTTGCCTGAAAATTGAAATTTTTCTAGCACTGTACAAATCGACTTTTTGGGCCAAAAAAACGTGTTTTTGCATTTTTTTTGCCTGAAAATTGAAATTTTTCTAGCACTGTACAAATCGACTTTTTGGGCCAAAAAAACGTGTTTTAGCATTTTTTTTGTCTGAAAATTGAAATTTTTCTAGCACTGTACAAATCGACTTTTTGGGCCAAAAAAACGTGTTTTTGCATTTTTTTTGCCTGAAAATTGAAATTTTTCTAGCACTGTACAAATCGACTTTTTGGGCCAAAAAAACGTGTTTTTGCATTTTTTTTGCCTGAAAATTGAAATTTTTCTAGCACTGTACAAATCGACTTTTTGGGCCAAAAAAACGTGTTTTAGCATTTTTTTTGCCTGAAAATTGAAATTTTTCTAGCACTGTACAAATCGACTTTTTGGGCCAAAAAAACGTGTTTTAGCATTTTTTTTGCCTGAAAATTGAAATTTTTCTAGCACTGTACAAATCGACTTTTTGGGCCAAAAAAACGTGTTTTAGCATTTTTTTTGCCTGAAAATTGAAATTTTTCTAGCACTGTACAAATCGACTTTTTGGGCCAAAAAAACGTGTTTTTGCATTTTTTTTGCCTGAAAATTGAAATTTTTCTAGCACTGTACAAATCGACTTTTTGGGCCAAAAAAACGTGTTTTTGCATTTTTTTTGCCTGAAAATTGAAATTTTTCAAGCACAGTACAAATCGACTTTTTGGGCCAAAAAAACGTGTTTTAGCATTTTTTTTGCCTGAAAATTGAAATTTTTCTAGCAGAGTACAAATCGACTTTTTGGGCCAAAAAAACGTGTTCTAGCATTTTTTTTGCCTGAAAACTGAAATTTTTCTAGCACAGTTCAAATCGACTTTTTGGGCCAAAAAAACGTGTTTTTGCATTTTTTTTGCCTGAAAATTGAAATTTTTCTAGCACAGTGCAAATCGACTTTTTGGGCCAAAAAAACGTGTTTTTGCATTTTTTATGCCTGAAAATTGAAATTTTTCTAGCACTGTACAAATCGACTTTTTGGGCCAAAAAAACGTGTTTTAGCATTTTTTTTGCCTGAAAATTGAAATTTTTCTAGCACTGTACAAATCGACTTTTTGGGCCAAAAAAACGTGTTTTTGCATTTTTTTTGCCTGAAAATTGAAATTTTTCTAGCACTGTACAAATCGACTTTTTGGGCCAAAAAAACGTGTTTTAGCATTTTTTTTGCCTGAAAATTGAAATTTTTCTAGCACTGTACAAATCGACTTTTTGGGCCAAAAAAACGTGTTTTTGCATTTTTTTTGCCTGAAAATTGAAATTTTTCTAGCACTATACAAATCGACTTTTTGGGCCAAAAAAACGTGTTTTTGCATTTTTTTTGCCTGAAAATTGAAATTTTTCTAGCACAGTACAAATCGACTTTTTGGGCCAAAAAAACGTGTTTTTGCATTTTTTTTGCCTGAAAATTGAAATTTTTCTAGCACTGTACAAATCGACTTTTTGGGCCAAAAAAACGTGTTTTTGCATTTTTTTTGCCTGAAAATTGAAATTTTTCTAGCACTGTACAAATCGACTTTTTGGGCCAAAAAAACGTGTTTTAGCATTTTTTTTGCCTGAAAATTGAAATTTTTCTAGCACTGTACAAATCGACTTTTTGGGCCAAAAAAACGTGTTTTAGCATTTTTTTGGCCTGAAAATTGAAATTTTTCTAGCACTGTACAAATCGACTTTTTGGGCCAAAAAAACGTGTTTTAGCATTTTTTTTGCCTGAAAATTGAAATTTTTCTAGCACTGTACAAATCGACTTTTTGGGCCAAAAAAACGTGTTTTTGCATTTTTTTTGCCTGAAAATTGAAATTTTTCTAGCACAGTACAAATCGACTTTTTGGGCCAAAAAAACGTGTTTTTGCATTTTTTTTGCCTGAAAATTGAAATTTTTCTAGCACAGTACAAATCGACTTTTTGGGCCAAAAAAACGTGTTTTTGCATTTTTTTTGCCTGAAAATTGAAATTTTTCTAGCACTGTACAAATCGACTTTTTGGGCCAAAAAAACGTGTTTTTGCATTTTTTTTGCCTGAAAATTGAAATTTTTCTAGCACTGTACAAATCGACTTTTTGGGCCAAAAAAACGTGTTTTTGCATTTTTTTTGCCTGAAAATTGAAATTTTTCTAGCACTGTACAAATCGACTTTTTGGGCCAAAAAAACGTGTTTTAGCATTTTTTTTGCCTGAAAATTGAAATTTTTCTAGCACTGTACAAATCGACTTTTTGGGCCAAAAAAACGTGTTTTAGCATTTTTTTTGCCTGAAAATTGAAATTTTTCTAGCACTGTACAAATCGACTTTTTGGGCCAAAAAAACGTGTTTTTGCATTTTTTTTGCCTGAAAATTGAAATTTTTCTAGCACTGTACAAATCGACTTTTTGGGCCAAAAAAACGTGTTTTAGCATTTTTTTTGCCTGAAAATTGAAATTTTTCTAGCACAGTACAAATCGACTTTTTGGGCCAAAAAAACGTGTTTTAGCATTTTTTTTGCCTGAAAATTGAAATTTTTCTAGCACTGTACAAATCGACTTTTTGGGCCAAAAAAACGTGTTTTTGCATTTTTTTTGCCTGAAAATTGAAATTTTTCTAGCACTGTACAAATCGACTTTTTGGGCCAAAAAAACGTGTTTTTGCATTTTTTTTGCCTGAAAATTGAAATTTTTCTAGCACTGTACAAATCGACTTTTTGGGCCAAAAAAACGTGTTTTAGCATTTTTTTTGCCTGAAAATTGAAATTTTTCTAGCACTGTACAAATCGACTTTTTGGGCCAAAAAAACGTGTTTTAGCATTTTTTTTGCCTGAAAATTGAAATTTTTCTAGCACTGTACAAATCGACTTTTTGGGCCAAAAAAACGTGTTTTTGCATTTTTTTTGCCTGAAAATTGAAATTTTTCTAGCACTGTACAAATCGACTTTTTGGGCCAAAAAAACGTGTTTTTGCATTTTTTTTGCCTGAAAATTGAAATTTTTCTAGCACTGTACAAATCGACTTTTTGGGCCAAAAAAACGTGTTTTTGCATTTTTTTTGCCTGAAAATTGAAATTTTTCAAGCACAGTACAAATCGACTTTTTGGGCCAAAAAAACGTGTTTTAGCATTTTTTTTGCCTGAAAATTGAAATTTTTCTAGCAGAGTACAAATCGACTTTTTGGGCCAAAAAAACGTGTTTTAGCATTTTTTTTGCCTGAAAATTGAAATTTTTCTAGCACAGTGCAAATCGACTTTTTGGGCCAAAAAAACGTGTTTTTGCATTTTTTTTGCCTGAAAATTGAAATTTTTCTAGCACTGTACAAATCGACTTTTTGGGCCAAAAAAACGTGTTTTAGCATTTTTTTTGCCTGAAAATTGAAATTTTTCTAGCACTGTACAAATCGACTTTTTGGGCCAAAAAAACGTGTTTTAGCATTTTTTTTGCCTGAAAATTGAAATTTTTCTAGCACAGTGCAAATCGACTTTTTGGGCCAAAAAAACGTGTTTTAGCATTTTTTTTGCCTGAAAATTGAAATTTTTCTAGCACAGTGCAAATCGACTTTTTGGGCCAAAAAAACGTGTTTTAGCATTTTTTTTTCCTGAAAATTGAAATTTTTCTAGCACTGTACAAATCGACTTTTTGGGCCAAAAAAACGTGTTTTTGCATTTTTTTTGCCTGAAAATTGAAATTTTTCAAGCACAGTACAAATCGACTCTTTGGGCCAAAAAAACGTGTTTTAGCATTTTTTTTGCCTGAAAATTGAAATTTTTCTAGCAGAGTACAAATCGACTTTTTGGGCCAAAAAAACGTGTTTTAGCATTTTTTTTGCCTGAAAATTGAAATTTTTCTAGCACAGTACAAATCGACTTTTTGGGCCAAAAAAACGTGTTTTTGCATTTTTTTTGCCTGAAAATTGAAATTTTTCTAGAACTGTACAAATCGACTTTTTGGGCCAAAAAAACGTGTTTTTGCATTTTTTTTGCCTGAAAATTGAAATTTTTCTAGCACAGTGCAAATCGACTTTTTGGGCCAAAAAAACGTGTTTTAGCATTTTTTTTGCCTGAAAATTGAAATTTTTCTAGCACTGTACAAATCGACTTTTTGGGCCAAAAAAACGTGTTTTTGCATTTTTTTTGCCTGAAAATTGAAATTTTTCTAGCACTGTACAAATCGACTTTTTGGGCCAAAAAAACGTGTTTTTGCATTTTTTTTGCCTGAAAATTGAAATTTTTCTAGCACAGTGCAAATCGACTTTTTGGGCCAAAAAAACGTGTTTTTGCATTTTTTTTGCCTGAAAATTGAAATTTTTCTAGCACTGTACAAATCGACTTTTTGGGCCAAAAAAACGTGTTTTAGCATTTTTTTTGCCTGAAAATTGAAATTTTTCTAGCACAGTACAAATCGACTTTTTGGGCCAAAAAAACGTGTTTTAGCATTTTTTTTGCCTGAAAATTGAAATTTTTCTAGCACAGTGCAAATCGACTTTTTGGGCCAAAAAAACGTGTTTTAGCATTTTTTTTGCCTGAAAATTGAAATTTTTCTAGCACTGTACAAATCGACTTTTTGGGCCAAAAAAACGTGTTTTTGCATTTTTTTTGCCTGAAAATTGAAATTTTTCAAGCACAGTACAAATCGACTTTTTGGGCCAAAAAAACGTGTTTTAGCATTTTTTTTGCCTGAAAATTGAAATTTTTCTAGCAGAGTACAAATCGACTTTTTGGGCCAAAAAAACGTGTTTTAGCATTTTTTTTGCCTGAAAATTGAAATTTTTCTAGCACAGTACAAATCGACTTTTTGGGCCAAAAAAAACGTGTTTTTGCATTTTTTTTTCCTGAAAATTGAAATTTTTCAAGCACAGTACAAATCGACTTTTTGGGCCAAAAAAACGTGTTTTAGCATTTTTTTTGCCTGAAAATTGAAATTTTTCTAGCACAGTACAAATCGACTTTTTGGGCCAAAAAAACGTGTTTTAGCATTTTTTTTGCCTGAAAATTGAAATTTTTCTAGCACTGTACAAATCGACTTTTTGGGCCAAAAAAACGTGTTTTTGCATTTTTTTTGCCTGAAAATTGAAATTTTTCTAGCACTGTACAAATCGACTTTTTGGGCCAAAAAAACGTGTTTTAGCATTTTTTTTGCCTGAAAATTGAAATTTTTCTAGCAGAGTACAAATCGACTTTTTGGGCCAAAAAAACGTGTTTTAGCATTTTTTTTGCCTGAAAATTGAAATTTTTCTAGCACAGTACAAATCGACTTTTTGGGCCAAAAAAACGTGTTTTAGCATTTTTTTTGCCTGAAAATTGAAATTTTCAAGCACTGTACAAATCGACTTTTTGGGCCAAAAAAACGTGTTTTTGCATTTTTTTTGCCTGAAAATTGAAATTTTTCTAGCACTGTACAAATCGACTTTTTGGGCCAAAAAAACGTGTTTTTGCATTTT
This sequence comes from Petrolisthes manimaculis, assembly GCA_034508575.1. Taxonomy (NCBI): domain Eukaryota; kingdom Metazoa; phylum Arthropoda; class Malacostraca; order Decapoda; family Porcellanidae; genus Petrolisthes; species Petrolisthes manimaculis. The sequence continues at coordinate 507 of JAWZYT010001439.1, read as the reverse complement.
TTTCCCCTGAAAATTGAAATTTTTCAAGCACAGTACAAATCGACTTTTTGGGCCAAAAAAACGTGTTTTAGCATTTTTTTTGCCTGAAAATTGAAATTTTTCTAGCAGAGTACAAATCGACTTTTTGGGCCAAAAAAACGTGTTTTTGCATTTTTTTTGCCTGAAAATTGAAATTTTTCTAGCACTGTACAAATCGACTTTTTGGGCCAAAAAAACGTGTTTTTGCATTTTTTTTGCCTGAAAATTGAAATTTTTCTAGCACTGTACAAATCGACTTTTTGGGCCAAAAAAACGTGTTTTAGCATTTTTTTTGCCTGAAAATTGAAATTTTTCTAGCACTGTACAAATCGACTTTTTGGGCCAAAAAAACGTGTTTTTGCATTTTTTTTGCCTGAAAATTGAAATTTTTCTAGCACTGTACAAATCGACTTTTTGGGCCAAAAAAACGTGTTTTAGCATTTTTTTTGCCTGAAAATTGAAATTTTTCTAGCACTGTACAAATCGACT
>JAWZYT010001438.1:372500-430030 GCA_034508575.1 Petrolisthes manimaculis | reverse complement strand
GTACAGTTAAGACTTGAGGTCTAATGAGGCAGTGTAGCCGCCTTTAGCAAATAAACGAATGAAACTATTGATTTCCAGGTACGAGTGATATGATCTACTACCTTGAGGGAAAAGTTACTGAATTCATAATGCCTTGCAGTGGACAAAGTTTTGGGTGTGTACTGCAATCCTTTTCCTATATACTCTGAGGCAGAAGGTTTGTTTTTTGTCTCTCTCTCTATCTCAATTATAACTCCTCAACGGCATTGGTAATTATTGCATTGCTACTTTACCAACCAGAAAGGAATTCGTGATAACAATAGGTTTTGTGATCCTGCAGCACTGATGGCGATACAGCAATGGTTTTTTTTTCCGAGGCGGACACATCAGTACAGATGGAATGGTGATGGTGGTGATGGTAATAATGATGATGTTAGGTGGAGAGGTGGTCAGGTCATTTGAGGGGGTAATTCCCTTTTTGCTACATTGGAGTGTCTTGATTCCTCCAAAGTAAAAGTATGCCAGGAAACACGACCAGATGAACAAAAATAATGGTGTTCTGTTGCTTGGAATAATTTGGAGGACACAAGTGGCTCCAGATTTTCCAACACAAAATTTCCCCCGTTATTGAAGTGTTGGTGTAAAGGGAATGGTGATGCAAGTAGTAGTAGTGTCGTGGTGATGGTGTGGAGGCGATGCAGTGGCTTTGTACTTATTTGTAGTGGTGATTGTTAAGTGGACTATCCATATAGCCTAGTATGGATAAAGTTGTTGTTGTTATGTCCAGCAAATGATGTCACGAAACAGCTTCCCTCAGTGTATAATATATTTTTTTTTTTTTTTTTTTTTTTTTTCCGTGGCATAGTGTGGAGAAATCAGTCGCCTCCATTTCACCGTTAAAGACATGCCCCCTTATAGAGATAATGATACTGGTGCCAGTGACAGTGCCAGTATTCAAATGGTTCTGTTCATAGTGTAGTTATTGGTTTTTAGAGATAATGTATAGTATTTACGTTTTATAATAAGGAAACATAGTAGGTACCTTGACTATGCTACATAATTTATTATATTTTGTTTAACCTGTGTAAAACTTGATTGTCATCATCCTATAATTTCTTAGCTTTTTAGGTAAATGCAATGCAGATAAAGACAAAATTATATCCAGCCTCTAAAAAGCAGCTGGCTTATCATCTACTGCACAATTTACGAATATATAAGCATGAATCTACTCATATCCTATAATAATGCATATCAGATGAGGAGGAGCCAATATATTATAGCAGGGTTAGAAAATAATAAAAATATAGTTCAGTGACAGCATAGCAAGCCTGAGCTAAATATAAACAGTGGTTGCTATGAGTCCAGCCAAGCCTCAAGCAGGGGTCGACAGTGTATAGCAGTACCGTTCTCTTGTACAGTAACGCACTTTAATTTGGTTCACGTGAGAAGAGGTTAGTCAACTAAGAAAAACCATGAGAGATTTAAAGTGTAATTCTATTAGCCCTCTCACCTCTTGTTGTACATCTTCAGTTGAGGTAAACACTTTTATCACTCTTTTTGTTCTGAATGTGGACATGTGCCTCATGCCCTTTATCGAGCCCCAAATTATCAGCACACACACACTGAAATACTCTAACACTTTCATGACGTCTAAATAGCTTTGATTTAGCTATTGTTCAGTTTAAAAAAAAAAAAAAAAAAAAAAACACGCACACGCACATGTATGAAGGCTAAATATAGTGAAGTATTAATGTGGATAGGTAGGGAGCAGCTAGTGTAACAGGTGGATGAGATAGGATGCCATAATGGGGTGGGCTGGGCTGGGCTGCATTGGCTGGGGTGGTTGAGTGATGGGTAGGAGTGGCTGTGTAAGTGGAGCGGGCGACGTGGTGTAGGTGGAGTAGCCTAGTGGTGGTGGTGGAATGTAACTGGACTCTGGACGCATAACTCTGAATACATCCACCTCCAGCATCAAGGAGTGTGTGCAAAAAAAAAAAAAAAAAAAAAAAAAACAGAAAAAAAAACGGAAAGAAAAGAAAAGTGCACGTGCAACATACAGTAAAAGTTTTCTAGGTCTAAGTGTAATTTTTTTTTTGGGGGGGAAGGGGTTTACTATGTGCCAACATTTCGGTCGATATGCATTTGGTTTAAATTAAGGGGGACATTTTATGTTGGTAAATCTGGAGTAGCTAAATCCGTCAAAAAATTATTCCAAGCATCTCTGAGAACACCATTTCATTTTGCTCTTCTGGTCCTGTTTCCTAGCATACATACTTTGGAGGAATCGAGGCACTCCAATGTATATATATATATATAAAAATAATTACCACCTTAATGTGCGTTAACGAACTGACAACTAGAGGGGATATAAAAATAGGTTTAACAACAGGACAATTATTAATGGAACAACCAAATATATAAAAAAAAATATTAATAAGCACAAAAATGACAAACAGAATCTCCTCAAAGTTGACAAGCGACTAAAACAAACAATCAATCAAATCACGTGACAATCAAGCACACAGGCAAACAAAAGCATGAAAAAAAAGATAAGTCTAACCAAAAGATAAACAAATAGAACAACCAACCAACCACCCAATCACCCAACTAACCAACCAAACAAACAAACAAACAAATACACCAACTGATAAACAAACACATGAAAAAAATGTAAGAGAAAATGAATATATGCATAAATTAGGACCCACCCTCCATCATGAAAGGACTATAGGATTGGTTAACTGGGCGAAAGGAGGGATGGGGAGAGGAGAGGGAGGGGGAGGAGGGTTATAGGAGAGGGGAGAAAAGAGGGGGAGGGGGAGGGGGAAGGGGGTATTCGAGGGCTAGTTAGGTGGTGTTGTGATGGGGGCTAGCTAGGGAGTGGTCGAGGCTAACTAAGGAGTAAAATATTGGTTAGGATCTGATGGGGTTGAAAGTGTGTGTGTGTGTGGAGGATAGGAGTGTACAGGATGAGGGGTGTGCTGTAGAGATAGAGTGTGAATGAGGTGTGAACTAGTTTGTGAGTGGAATGAGGTGAGGTGAGGTGAGGTAGGAGTAGCAGAGTTCGTAGTGAAATAATATGAGGTGAGTTTAGTTATGGCAGTGAGGGCTCCAGGTGTGTTGAGGGGGTTGGGTGAGGCTGTGGTTGTGATGGGATGCTGGATGAGAGGAGGAATGAGGGTGATGGGGGAAGGGGCCAGGGAAGGGACCGAGGGATGATGCGGTATCTGGCGAAGTACATGTTAATTCCGACCTTCCTGCTTACATGCAAATGAATACGATTTCTATCTCAAACAGCAGCAGCTACTGTAATGTGGAGCGGGTGGGCCTCGGATGGGATAAGGAGTGAGGGTGGAATAAGAAGAGGGGTGAAGTGGGGAAGAGTGCGAGGAATGTGATGAAGGTTGACGTGAAGTATATAATGCAATGAGGGTTCGGAGAAGGGATAGTATGAGGGACTGGCTAAGGGTTTGTGGACTAATGAGTGAAATTACAGTGAAAGTCGCTGTGAGAGCAAAGGGTAGAATGAAAACTAGCCAGGAATGAGTTGGGGAAGAGCTTAGTTACTAACTGAAATAATCTATTTTTCTTCAGTTAGTAGATTCAAAGTCGCTGCAAAGACAAAACACAAAGTTGACCAGTTGTGTTTGTGAGATAGTCAAGGAGTCCTGGAGTGCAGTAGAGTTAGGGAGAGATAAACAGAGTAACAAGTAAACCAAAGCAAGAAGATAGAGATCCATTCAAAATAATATAATATAGAGTGAGTTTGGCAAAGGTTTAGGGCATCTAGAATGGTCGTTTCAAAATGTGATGAATTCATAGGTATACGAGCCAGGCTGATGGTAGGCCGGATAATAACAAGGATTGGAGAGAACAAGACTAAAAACAATAATAGGATAAATAGGAGATTGGTGGGCTTGGCAAGATATGAATACGGGCCAATCAGAGCGTTATAGGTGAGGATGAGAATCAGGCAATAGTTAGACCAAAGAGATCGCTAAGTGTAGATCAGAGTACTGGGCAGGGAAAGAAGGTAAGGGACGAACAGAGGGCTAACTAGTGTATATAGGGAAGGTAAGGGAAGGGCAGAGGGCTAACCAGGGTATATATAGGGAAGGTAAGGGACGGGCAGGGAGGCTAGGGGGAGGGGGGAGAGGAGAGGGCTATTGTAGGGCCAGATCATCCCTCTCTTCTATCGTTCATCGCAACTCAGGAAGGCTTTTGTTACCCCGAACCGACCATGAAGCCTATCGCGGCGGCGGCTACACGAAGGAGGCATTTGTTTTACATTCCCGGGCTTATATAGGGCGGGGGCGGGGCGGGGGGGGGGGAAGGGAAGGATAGGGTAGGGTAGGGTAGGAGGGTGGAGGAGAAGCACAGGATGAGTAAGGGTAGGATGAGGGAGAATTGGTAGTGGAGGGAAGGATAGGGTAAGAGGATGGAGGAGAAAACACAGGATGAGTAAGGGTGTAAGGGTATAGGTAGGATGAGTAAGGGTGTAAGGGTATAGGTAGGATGAGTAAGGGTGTAAGGGTATAGGTATAGGTAGGATGAGAGAGAATGGGTAGCAGTGGAGTGGGAATGAGACAGGATGCCAGCCAGGATGCCGTGGGTTAATTGGGTAATCTTGAGAGGGGAATTGGGTACTTGGGAATGAGTTAGATAATTAATTAAAGGAGGTGACTACATAATGGAACACTATGGAGGAATCGGTATATAGGCTACCCTCATTATTACTCACCTTCACATCCCCTCGAGTATTCTATGTAACAAACCTCTGTAAAATGATAATCTCTTAATTCAAGGGATACTATCTATGCTATGGTGTTGGTTAATCTGGAGCGACTGATTCCTCCAAACAAACTATTCCAAGCAACAGGACACCATTATATTTGTCCATCTGGTCTGGTCCTGTTGTTTCCTGGCACACCTTTTTGGAGGAATGAAAACACTCCAATATACCAAAAGGATATTAACCAAATCCCTTATAAACTGTTACCGTATATATTTATTTATTTTTTACCTTCATCTCTCCTCGGTGGGCAGAGAAAGGTGTTTAGTAAGGGGATAGTATACTTTTGTTACTCTGGAGTGCCTTGATTCCTCCAAAGTATGCCATGAAACAGGACCAAATGAACAAAAATTAATGGTGTCATGTTGCTTGGAATAGTTTGGAGGAATCAGTTGCTCCAGATTTACCCCCTCTGTACTATATATACCCCCTTAAGATTATTTATTATCGCCGGGCTCCAGTCGTCAGCGGGTTTTATTTTGTTACACTTATAACTCCTTTACTTATTACGGCTGCTGTGAGGATTATTCCCAAAATTAATGCATTCCTTAGATGCCGAGGGAAACCGGTTTTTTTCGGGGTTGGATCCTTCATGAGAGCTCTCCTTTCTTACTTTTTCTCTCTGCGTCTGTCTGTCTCTCTCTCTCTCTCTCTCTCTCTTTCTCTCTCTCTCTCTCTCTCTCTCTCTCTCTCTCTCTCTCTCTCTCTCTCTCTCTCCTCTCTCTCTCTCTCTCTCTGTCTGTCTGTTTGTCTATCTCTCTGTCTGTTTGTCTCCCTGTCTGTCTGTCTGTCTGTCTCTCTATCTCTCTCTATCTCTCTCTCTCTCTCTCTCTCTCTCTCTCTCTCTCTCTCTCTCTCTCTCTCTCTCTCTCTCTCTCTCTCTCTCTCTTCTCTCTCTCTCTCTCTCTCTCTCTCTCTCTCTCTCTCTCTGCTAGTGATGGTGCTTATTAAAGAGGGCATAACGAGGCTCTCCACAGATACGTATCAAAAGGAAGGCTGCTGGAAACTGGAAGATGAACTGGAATGGAGGAAGGTGGGGGGGTGGAGGAGGTGGAAGGGGGGGTGGAGTGTTGTGGTGGAGTGGGGTGGGGTGGAGGTGGTGTTGTGGGTGGTAGAGTGGGGTGGTGGAAAGGATGGAGGAGTGGTGTGGAGTAGAAGAGTTGTAATGGAAAGGGTGGAGGGGGTGGAGTAGGAGTTAGTTATATAAATGGGAGTGATAGGGTGGTGGAGTGGGGGTGAGGGAGTGGGAGGGAGAGCAAGGGTGTAGGAGAAGCTGTGAGGTAGAAAAAGTGGTGTTGGTTGAAAATATAGTAAATATTTTGTTAGTTATTAGATATTGATCTATAGTGTGTGTGTGTGTGTGTGTGTGTGTTCTGTACGAGATTGTGTGTGTGTTCTGTATGAGACTGTGTGTGTGTGTGTATTCTGTATGTGTGTGTTCCGTACGAGACTGGTATAAACAGGAATAGCAAAGAATAATAACGAAAAGTGTGATTAATTAAAATGCAATAAACAATTTTTAAAAGGTAGAAAAAAAAAAACACAAATCATCATATGTAAGAAAGAGAGGTGGAAACAGAGGTAGGAGGAGGAAGAGGAGGAAAAATAATAAGGAACAAATAATCAAATAATCAAAACAAGAACGAGATTTAGTCCAGGAAAAAGCAGAAAGGGTGGAAAGAAAAGAAAATGGGAAGGAGGAGGAGGAGGAAGAGGAAGAAGATGACATTGATAAAACATAGAGGTGGGAAGGAGAATGTCATGTGTAAGATGGAAGAGAAACATGGATGATGGAGTAAGAAGAACGACAATGATAACACGCGAGAGAAGAGGTGATGGAAGATGGAGAGAGAGAGAGACAGAGAGAAAGAGAAAGAGAGAGAGAGAGAAAAAACGGAAGAAGGGAAAATATTCGAAAAAGGGTAAAAGACTTAGAGACAGACGAGTAACAAGAGATGGACGAACAGAACAGTGATATAAATTGACACGAGACAAACACAAGTGAGCCACAACGAAGTAGAATATCAAACTTACACCGAAAGAATGAAACAAAAACTAAGAAATAATAATAGGCTGATAGAACAAAGACGAAAGACCAAGACAAAAATAAAAAAATGCACAGAAAATAATAATAAGCAGATAAAACGAAGATGAAAGAAGATGATAAGTATAAATAAAAAAACGCAAAGAAAATAATAAAAGCAGATAGAAAGACGACGAAAAAAAATATAAAGTATCAAGACAAAAACGCAAATAAAATAAAAGAAGCAGATAGAAAGACGACGAAAGAAAATAAAAAGTATATAGACAGTGTGCAAAGACATAAAAAACACGCGAAAGCTAAGACGAATGAGAGTAATAAAGAATAATAAAAGAATAAAAGGGAGTACAGAGAGAGAGAGAGAGAGAGAGAGAGAGAGAGAGAGAGAGAGAGAGAGAGAGAGAGAGAGAGAGAGAGAGAGAGAGAGAGAGAGAGAGAGAGAGAGAGAGAGAGAGAGAGAGAGAGAGAGAGAGAGCGTTTGAAACATAAAATAAAATTAAGAGTACCAAGAATTATAGGGTATATACAAGATGTAAATAAAAATAAGAGTTCAGGTTGGAATGAATGAATGAAAAAACGATGAATTGAAAAGAAAAGTGTTGGTGGGGGCACGAAAAAGGATAAAGAAGTGCAGAAGGGAAAGAGTATTCAATAAAAAAAAAAAAAAAAAAAAAAAAAAAAAGATGAAAAAGGACAATAAAATAAAGAAACCATTGCAGGAACAAAAGAGTGTATAGCATATAATATGATACAAGGACGAATGAGTGCAACTGTGATTGATTATAAATGATCAAAATAGTAACATAATATCGAGTACAAGAATGAAGACGTATAAACGACAAAAAATACAAAATGCAGAGTCCAGCGAAGGAGTACAAGACATTAAAAAAAAGAAACATTGAGTGCAGAGTCCAGTGAACGAGTAGAAAAACTAAAGTGCAGAGTCCGTCGAACGAGCAGAAAAACATAAACCAAGCATAAGAGTGCAGGGCCAAGTGAGCGAAAACCAAAATTAGTGTAGGGTAGCGGTGGCGTGCTATCGAGTCCAGGGCCCCTCTCAAGATTTATGGCGGCAGGGTATCAGCTTCAGCCAGGCGTGTCTTAGGCCTCGACCGCCACCACCACCTCCACCACCGCCGTCGTTCCTGCAATCACCGGTTGTTGACCCTCCGCTAGTGGTCGGTCTGGTCAGCCTGGTGTAATAGCCGACCACTACTACTAGAAGCAGCAACAACAACAGCAGCAATAAAGGCACGAGAGGGAAGATAGAGGAAGTTAGAGGCTAGTTTGAAGAGGGGCATCATGAGGGTGGGTTGTTGAGTAAGGGGTTGGTTATTGTAGTGGTTGTTGTTGTTGTTGTTGTTGTTGTTGTTGGTGGTGGTGGTGGTGGAGAGTGGTGTTTGTGGGTAGTGTTTGACTCTATGGAAACTACAAACGAGTAAGATAGATTGAGTGTCGTTTGAAGGTGTTCGTTTTGTTGACGGTGGTGTTGGTCATGAGTTTGGCTCTTTTTTTTTCATTAACTCTACGACAACCAGAAACACAGGAATTAATTCAGAAGTTATTCAAATGAGGTGAGAAGTAGTGATCTGGTTGGACAGAGAGATGAAATAACCAAACAGCAGCAACACTCTAAGAATGCTGAAATATTTCGCAAGGAAGCAAAACACACAATAGCCAATACCGAATGGTGTAGTGAGAATTTATAATGAAAGTATTAAGCACAGACGTTTAAGGACCCTGTAATCGTGTATGGGAACTGGAGGCTTCTGTTTCCTCCTGACCCTGCCATAATACAAGCTCCTTCCATATTAGTGGTGGTTCGTGGCAATATTTTAAAGATGCGCTAGACTCCAATTTTTTTTTACTACATCACGGGGTCCCTTAAATAACTATCCATAGCAGCGAGTGAATAGGTGGCCAGGGAAGCCAAGGAACCACACACTACCAACAGAGGTGGAGTGTATGGGAAGGTAATGAGGATGGGAGAGAGAGTAGAGGTGGGCGGGAAGGGGCAGAATATGTACCTAGGTGTGGAGTGAAGGGAAATGATGATCCTGTTGGGTGATAAGAAGGGTGTATTGTTGAGATGAGGGTGGGAGGGAGTCGGGGGGGGGGGAGGGGGGATGTATGGGAGGTAACGGGCGGTGGAGCAGGAAGGTGGGTGGGCGGATAATGGAGAAGGTAGGGGAGCTGAGTGGGTGGAGATAACGGGGCAGTGTGGACGAAGTAAAAAGTGGAAGAGGATAAGAGAGTAGAGTGAAGATAGCAACTTAAAGTGGTTGGTTGGAGGGAAGGGTCAGCTATAGGGAGATACACCTGTAGGTTCGAAAGAGGATGGGGAGAGGAGTAGTGAATAATTTGAAGTACCAGACTTGGACGTAAGGAAAGGCGAACTTGTGGGAAGGATGGAGGAAGCATGTAGGGGAGGCCGAGGTAGATTAAACTTAGCAGGAGTGATGAGGCATAGTAGAAGTATTAAAGAAATATGAATAGAGTGCATGTAAAAGTGAAACCTATTTAATAAGAAGACAGGAACATATATATAGGGTGAATGAAGAAGTAGCAGTCTAGATAGTTGAGGAAGCGCTGCAAAAGTTAATAATACAAGAGAACGCTTGTATAGACAGATGTGCATCATTCCTTGGCAGTACAGTGGGAGATGGTACTTCAGTGCTTCAGAATACTCTAAAAGATGATTATATAATTATGTGCAATGTAGAGATGATCATGTGGAAATGGATAGTCAAAATTTCAAGGAGTGATAAATTTATAATCATAATTCTACGGATCCTTCACCACATATTTTGCAGCCAGAAATTTTACAGATTTCAAGAGGATATATCGAGAAACTTTGGTAATTTGCAGACGGACAACAGGCAAACATGACGGCAGACAGACACAGACAAATAGAGCGAGGAATGAAATAGGAGAGTGATCAGGGAATATAACCATTTTAAGTTGATTTATGACGTGTACAGTACAGGCTATGAAACTGTCCCTCCTTATGGTGTAGGAAAATACACAGTGATATAATATTCCTCCCTCAAAAGCATGGATAATTTTAACTTATTCTCAACAAACACAGAGTTAAAGTTTACCTTCACTACTACCAGAGCCTTTGTTGGACAAGTGGAGGTGACCAGAAAAGTGTATGAAGGTGCATTTCTAAGTGGATATGATCAAACAAGTGGAGGTGGTCTTAAATGCAAGTGGTCGCGAGACAAGAGCAAGTGTCCAGACAAATGGAAGAGACCGTACAGAATGAGGCGAGACGAAGTGGCTGGTAAACAGACTTAAGGGCACTCGTAGCGTAACCAGTGGTGGTGTTGTGGGCAGTGTTGCAGGAGCAGGTGGTTGGCGGGTGACGTGCAATTCTTGTAATGGATGTGGCTCCCTTCACTGATTGCCTGCTGCCCCTCACGCCCCTCCCTCCTTTCTCTTGCCCCTTATGCCTCTCTCTCTTGCCCCTCACGCCCCTCCCTCCTTTCTCTTGCCCCTTATGCCTCTCTCTCTAGCCCCTCACCCACCTCCCTCCTTTCTCCTGCCCCTTATGCCTCCTCTCCTGCCTCTCGCTCACCTCCCTCCTTTCTCCTGCCCCTTGCCCACCTCCCTCCTTTCTCCTGCCCCTCTCTCCTTCATTCTTCCTCTCTCCTTCCTCCTACCCCTCTCTCCTTCCTCCTGCTCCTCTCTCCTTACTTCTGCTCCTCTCTTCTTCCTCCTTCCCCTTTCTTTTGCCCCTCACGCCCCTCTCTCCTAGCATATAATAGACCTTACTTTTCAGTTAATCATTTATTCACATCTTCACTCTCTGTTTCCAGCACTCACTCACGCATTGTCTTCCTAATTTGGTAGGTTTCCTTCTTCTTACCTGCATTCCTCCTTCCCCCAACCCCATTTTCCTTCCCTTCCTTCCTATAGCTCCCCTGCTTCTTTCCTTCCCTCCCTTCCTTCCTCCCGTCCCTGCCACTTTCCCTCCCTTCCTTCCTCCCGTCCCTGCCACTTTTCTTCCCTTCCTTCACACCTCCCCTGTCACTTCCTTCCCTGCTCTGTCACCACCTACAACAACATTGACCCGAGGAGAGTATATATGACCTCATCACGTCTCACCTCCCGTCACCGCCATCATTATCACTCAACACTGACTTATTACATCGTCTCTGCAACATGTACTTAACCTGCAGCTTTAGTTTATACCGGGTACCTCAATGAATGGGTCCCTTATATACTTCTTCCACGCCATGGCTTGTGTCTGGGGCAAAGGAGTCAAATGGAGGGGACGTCTTGTTGGAACTTTTTTTTTTTTTTTTTTTTTTTTTTTATACGCGACTCCATCGATTTTCGTTGTGTCTAGTTTGATCTTCTACGAGTAATTTAAAGATGAGGAGTATAAGATAAGCATTATTTACTTATTAAGGCATGCAAAACGGAAACCCGCAATAATCTTGATTTGATATTTTTATCCATATTATTTTGTGAGTTCAAAAAAAGTTGTATCCCTTGCGGTCACCCCTTCAAGGTTTATTTAAATAATGTATTACTATTGGAAACATCTCCAGTACTACAGCCATCCAGGAATATGAATATCGTTCAGGGGATATTGGTATTATCGAACCAACTTACGGAACCGTATAATATCCATAATGGAAGCTGATATTTATTTATTCGAAGGGTTTGAGATTCACTAATTTCTTCCTGAGATGAGTGTACTATAGTGGAAGGTACAGTTGCCCAAGGAAAGACTGCAACCAAATTTGGTGGTGTGTGGCAATATCTGGCAGCTGCTCCATGGTAAACACTCGTATCTTATCAATGGATCACTTAAACCTACAACTTTTGTAAGGATGAATGTAATTAGCTGAAGCCAATAACATCCATCCATACAAAGGTTGTAGGTTCTATAAGTGATCCATTGATAAAATACGAGTGTTTACCATGGAGCAGCTGCCAGATATTGCCACACATCAGCAAATTTGGTTGCAGTCTTTCCTTGGGCAAATGTACATGTACACTTCCTCCAAGTGTACAATCATAAAGAAAAAAGTCTTGGCTGCCTCAAGAGATTAGGTAAATATGTTGGCCTGCGGTGGTGTATGTTTTTACACGTCAACACCTGAGGGAGGTACTGGCTTTAAGGGGGAAGTACATGTTTGGTAAATCTGAAGCAACTGATTCCTCCAAACTATTCCAATCCAACCAACAGGCCACCATTATTTATGCTAATCTAGTCCTGTTTCCTGGCATAGTTTGGAGGAATCAGTAGTCCTTCAATTCACCAACACGAATCGATCTCCCCCTTTAAACATGTGGGCAATGCTTTAATGAAGAGTCTTAGCGCCCCTTCGAACCTTAACCACTCCTATTTTTCTCTTCTCAACTTTATCTCCTTTTCTTCGTTTTTCTTTGTGTTTGATGTTGATTCTCTCCGTCTCAGTAGTACAAAGTTGTTCTGCCCTGACACAATATTCGTTCTTCTTCCTCCTTCCCTTTACAATCAAGACACTCAGGGAAACTCTATTATTTATCAAGCTTAAGGACCCTGTGATGTAGTCAGAAAATTGGAGTTCTAAGAGTCCTTCAAATATTGCCACGAAACACCACCTATATGGAAGGAGCTTGTTTCATGGCGTGGTGAGGAGGAATCAGAAGCCTCCAGTTTTCATAGTCGATCACAGGGTCCTTAAGGGGAGAGTATAGTTTAGATTATGTTAGTTACATTATGACTGTGTTAGTTTAGAGTATAGCAGATTCATTATAATACATACATACATATATACATACATACATAGAGCAATAATATTTTGGTATATAATCTTAGAGTCCCGGTATCTCTCTGACACGAAATGAACCAGGTATCTTAACAAAGGGAATACCAAAATAAAACCACGCATTGTCCACCTAACAATAACTTTCGCGGTATTCTCATATAAAAATTATACAGACACTCAGGGTCATTCCTCAGACCTCACCCTGTCAACCTGATCCTACACCCAGGCACAATATTACCTCTCTTCCATTTCTTCATTTTTTCCTTTTAATTCATTACATTCCCCCCTCCCCCCGTCCCTCCTTCCCTCCCTTTCCCTCCTTCCCTCCCTTTCCCTCCTTCCCTCCCTTTCCCTCCTTTCCTCCCTTTCCCTCCTTCCCTCCCTTTCCCTCCCTTTCCCTCCTTTCCCCCTCTCCTTATCCTTCCTTTCCCTCCGTCCCTCCGTCCCTCCTTTCTCATCCCGTGAAGGTGCAGGATAACCAGACAATGATAATGGCTCGTCTTGGAACCCGGCACTAAAAACCTCATGCAGGTCACACCATTCAGACCCTCTAATTGGTAATGGGGACAACAGGTATACGAGTAACTTTATAGCGTCCACCAGTTCCCATGTGTACCAGCCGCAATTACAGTGTGTCACGGGTATACAGTGTTGCAACCTCATGGAGTGTTTCATCCCCAGGCAATGTTACAACAACCAACCACATCAGGTATTATATATATTATATCCCCGTGAAGGATTACTGCCATAACAAATATTTAACCATTTTCATCATCCCATATTCTTTTTACCTCAGCGAAAAATGATTGGTGGAAGATAACATACAAACAATGATATTAATAAATAAAAATATTGATGTATTAGCAAAATCAGCCGATAAACAGTGACCACAAATGTTTTTGGGTGTCGATATTTGGGCCAGTATTTATAAAAGATTTTTGTATTTTTTAAGGGAAGATTCTCTTGTTGGTACTTTAGAAGGGTACTGATTCCTCCTAACTACTGTATACCAGAAAACAGACGTGCTCAATGGTACAGTACTAAGAGGGAATTTGTTTCATAGCATAGTTTGGAGGAATCACAGACCTTCCAATTTAACAACAAAAGAATGTCCCCTTAAGTCATTTATAAAACACAAGACATCGACGTTGCTATTGTGTTTATGTATAAGATTAAAATTGGTGTATAATCAATAATCCATAAAATGAATAATGATTAACTTACTATCAAAGAAATGTTAGATATAGTTTAAGATCTTTCATGAATAAGGATTCTAATGTACACACACAACACAACACAACACACACACACACATACACACACACACACACACACACACACACACACACACACACACACACACACACACACACACACACACACACACACACACACACACACACACACACACACACACACACACACACACACACACACACACACACACTTTAACACACACACACACATACACACACTTTCACACACACACACACACACATGCTATCCTCCATCATGCTACACCTTGCCATCATCTCTGACCTTTGATGGCTTCCCTCTCACGCCCCTCGATGATTGACACCTCATGCTAATAGTAATGTTTGTACCGATAAATCCAATCACATCGTCTTGATTCATTTATGTATCTGTCATCGTCAACTTGGGGTGTGGATAAGTGTTTTTGCTAATGATAAGGCATGTTGTGTCTCGTCTCGTTTCTACTCCACCTCTTTTAGACAGATATAATGTAAGTCCTGTCCTCCAGTATAACTTGTATCCTTTAGGTATCCGTTTACTGTGTGCTTCTGGGAGAATTATATTGTAACCTGTGAGTGAAAGGGAAGCTTGACCCCATACGATAAAGACCCATAACGAGACATAGTATACAATCTCACCTACATTTAAGGATGTTTACCCCGTCTCTAAACGTGTTAAGGGAAAAATGAAAAAATAAAAGAAAAATATACTCAAATCGTCCAGATCGGCGCACAGTTAAACGAACCCAACAGCGCCTCCTGCAGTCACTGATGAAGCTGTCAGATGTTGTGTTTTGCTTCAATATGTATCAGGGTCCCAGACGTGTGGAAGTGATAGGGTTCGCCTGGTGTTGTGTTGTTGTCGAATTGAAGATGTTGATTCCTCCGTCCTGTACCATAAAACTGTATATATAAACAGAGGGGATGTTTCGCGACATATGTTGGAGGATTCAATAGCGTTCAGTTAATCCACAAATCATGGTCCTCTTAATGTGACACGTGTCGGGGGGCGGGAGTGAGTTGGTGGGTGAGGAGTGTGGATGTCGGCTGGTGAGGGAGGGGTGTCTGTGTGATATAGGGGGGGGGTGTCTGTAGGGGGGGAAGGGGCCTGATCTGACCTGGTGTGATGGTAGTACTCCGAGTCTGATATTACTGGATCCATAATGTTGCCTGGGAAGCGATACCTACTGATTCCTCCAAGCCATGCCACGAAACATTTGTCATTAGTATGGGCGCTGTTTTGAGGCCGAGTTTGGAGGAATGGGAAGCCACCAGGTTTGAGCCGCAGGAAACTTAATGGATACGACTGTGGGTGGTCTGGATTTAAGTGGTGATGAGGCTTTGCTGGAGGGTGATGTAGTTCTAGGTGGTGAAAACAGGTGAAGGTTCGGTTTGCCTAAGGCTTTATTTAAAGAAAAAAGGAAAGAGAATGAGGAAGTGGAACAGGGAGGGGAAAAATAACCTAGCTGTTTATTTATTGCTACCCTGAGCCAAAGGGTAACATATATATTCCACGCGGCGAATATCTCAAAGGATTCCCATGGCAGAAAGACGTCATATAAATGTTTCAATCCTACGTGTACACATAAACTCTCACATATACCCCCCCCTACTACGGTGTCAGCCTCTATATATGCACTAAGTGGGGAAATAAGCAATACCAGGCGTTTCGAAGCTTTCTGCTGCTCACACTCTAGTCAAAAATTATGTATCACGAGTGTACGGTACTGACGCCTTGCCAACCTCACTGTGAAACATGAACTCGTGACGTTTAAAAATGAAGCTCTTACTGAAACTCAAGTCATACAGGGGCCACATTACTTAGTGCTTCTGTTTTACACGTCAAGTCTTCATGGTTCATCTTGAGGCTTCAATACCTTAGTCCGTGGATGTAGAGTATATTTAACACACAAACAGGAATATATATACACTCAGTCACTCCTCATCCCCAGATTCCCCACACACCACTCACTCCTCATCCCCCACACCCCTCACTCCTCATTCTCAAACACCACTCACTCCTCATCCCCACACACCACTCACTCCACATCCTCCACACTATACACTCCTCATCCCTCACACTTCTCACTCCTCATCCCCACACCATACACTCCTCATCCCTCACACTTCTCACTCCTCATTCTCAAACACCATACACTCCTCACCTCACTCCTCATCACCCACACCACCAATTGTTCCTTCCCTTTCTCCTTCTGTATTGATAATTTTGACCTGTTATTAAGTGCGATGAAAAGAGGGAGGGAAGAAGAAAAATGGTTCCCTTGCAATAAATTGGTGATGAGAGGATAAGGCTCCGTGTTTAGTGTTGTAGCAGCTAATGGAACGAGGCCTGGCTGGGGAAATATAGTGGGAGCAGATAATATGTGACGCCCCCCGAATAGCAGAGGCCAACCAACCCCATCAACCAACCAAAACCATCAACCAACCAACCCCATCAACCAACCAACCCCATCAACCAACCAACCCCATCAACCAACCAACCCCATCAACCAACCAACCCCATCAACCAACCCACCAACCAACCCCATCAACCAACCCACCAACCAACCCCATCAACCAACCCACCAACCCCATCAACCAACCAACCCCATCAACCAACCCACCCCATCAACCAACCAACCAACCAACCCCATCAACCAACCAACCAACCCCATCAACCAACCAACCAACCCACCCCATCAACCAACCAACGTCATTAAGGGAATCCACCTTTTATGTTCAACTTGGAGTCAATGTAGGCCCCCAAACTCAGCAAGAAAACACATTCCCTGTAGAATTTCATATGGAGGGGTTCTGTTTCCTGGCACAGTTTGGAGAAATCAAAAACCTTCCAGATTCCCATAATAGGTTACTCCCATTAAATTGCTGCTGAGCCAATTCTGTTCTAAACTATTGTGCTGTATATTGTTGTCCCTTCCATGCAGCATTCATGGGGACTTTGCTAGATAAGAGGGGCGTAAGAGCCATGTCACGTGAAACTGTTGACAACATTGTAGATATTTTCACTCGATGTGTTCCATAGTTCATTAACTCTCCACTTGCCAAATCTGTTACATTCCAGCAGAAGGCAATAATTCTCACCTTGTTTTGTTTTGATTATCTTCTCTTTCCAACATTACTGTAAGATGTTGTGTTGAACCTTTAATCAACTTTTTAACAACGGAGTGCTTCCCTTGACGTATGAAATTATTAAGTTTAGTCCATGTATATTGTATATAAAAAAACACACCTCATGAGTGCTTCCCTTCCATAGAAATCAGTTAGGGTGCTTCCTATATATACCCTTCCTATCCAGAGTCAGGAAGCGGAGGTCTGTTGTAGGGGGAGGGGTGATGCTCGTTAGGGTGGATGTAACACGGTGAATTGGGCGGGGGGAAGGTGTTTAGGGTGGGTCCAGGTGGGTGTAGTTATAGGCAAGGAAGAAGAGAGTGAGGTGGATAATGTAGTTAGGTAAGGCAAGGAAGGAGAGACGATGAGGTGGATGTAGTTAGGCAAGGAAGGAGAGAGGATGAGGTGGATGTAGTTAGGCAAGGAAGGAGAGAGGATGGGATAGATGGATAGTTTGGATGGTGGTGAGCAGTTAGGATGTGGTGTGAGTGGAGGATGCATGGATGGCTAGGATGGGATTTGGTGGAGATATTCACGGTGAGGTGAGGTGAGGTGGATGCAGGTAGGGTAGATGGGGGATGGGTAGTTAGGATGGGAAGGGTAGTTAGGATAGGAGGAGTAGGTAACATAAAATGAAGTATAGGTGGGGGATGATTTGGTATAGATAGTTGTAGTATGGGTGGGAGGTGAAGGTAGATAGAATAAAGTGAGTTAAGATAATAAAGGTGGAGGAGATGGATATAAAACAATTATACTGTATCTTAAAAAAAAAATATATATGCTATCGAAATATTTAAATATAATAAAACATTGATAACGTGTAACATTGTTTATGATATTATGTTGTGAAAACGTTTACTTCCTCCTGTCAAGTCAAGCATAATAATAACTATATTTATGTTGCTGAAAGATTATCGGGACTGTTTTCTTTTGTAGGAGATTATCATAAATTGCTGTGATGTGAAATTATTTATTGTTACAAGGTTCTTACACTGCCACCACGTTTACACCTTATCAGATCCTTCATACCAAAACACAGATGTACAGTTGAGGACAAAAGTTCTTACCACCTACTCATTTATAACCTCGTATATTTTCAGACAGATTTTGATGCTGTAGGTTTGTGGTGGTATGCATGTGTATATGTGCAGTTGACACAAAAATACTCATAGCATCAAAATCTGTCTGAAAATATACGAGTTTAGAAATGAGTAGGTGGTAAGGAATTTTGTCTGCAACTGTACATTTTCCAACTAAATAATTCCAATTGTGGTGTTTATTCAAAGTTACGGTAGTAGCTCTTGAAAAAAAGGAAATGCCATTGCTCACAGTTACAGTACAGTAGCTCTTGAACACACAGCCAGAAAGAACCTTTATTGGTGTTTGGTGTGAGTGAGTCCTTCCTGGTGCTCGATTACAACCCACTATTGCTATAAAGATATGAATGAACCATTAAGCCAGACGGAGCGGCAGTAGTTTCACCACCACACGACAATCAGGCATCTCAAGCTAATAATTCTGAGGCGTAAATAGGTTTTTGCTCCCCTTGTCCGGCAGCAGGCGCTCTAGAAAAAAAAAGAAAAGAGAGAGAGAGACAGATAGAGAGAGAGAGGGAAAATACAGAGAATAATAAATTGTATGCTAGAGGTCCTCCTAAGTCAGACCTAACTGTGGGTAAGGGCCATTGTTCTCGTGTGACCTTGTAAGAGAGGGCATGTTATCTGAGGATCAAACAAACGTGTGGTGGTGGTGGTGTCCCGTTGCAAAGGTTGGTTGGATTGGCAAGAGATGTTTGGGTAATTAAATGTTGCAGTTGTTACATGTATTGAGTAAGGGAATCCTCAAGTGGTGCAGGTGTTACACAGAGGAGTTGTTCAGCACTGAAGTGATATTAATAGTTCAGTGATTGGGTCATAGGATGTAAAAACGAGTGACTGATTTAAAGGCAATAACTTATTTTGTTCAAGTATAAATGAGGTTGGTTAAAAGAGGTTTAATGATATAATGTTAGGTTCAGGCCCGGCTTGAGGGTGTTGATTGGATTCTGTATGTCTGTATGTCTGTATGTCTGTATGTCTGTATGTCTGTCTGTGTGATTTATTAAGTGTTGCAGGTAAATCCGGGGGAGGGAGGAATGGTATGGTAACGAAGCGATGGATGGAGGCAATGTTTGGAAGATTAATTAAGTGTTAAAGTCTTGTACTGAGTGCTAGAATGATCAAGTGTCCCATGCAGGTGTTGTAGTACTTGGGAGAGTGTTTGTGGTTGTAGATTTAGGTGTGGTAAGAAATGCACTGAATGATTCAATTATCTAGTGTAACAGATGCAGCAAAGGAAAATGGTTCTGTAATGAAGTGTTTGTTGGCTTGAGGATTGGTTGGGTATAATTGGGTGTTGGAGAGATGCCCTTACTATTATGAGGTTATAAACTATTGTAATGTCTATATTCTGTCACGTCATCATTTCTTTATTATTTACACTGCATGGTTGTGATGAGTGACTGAGAGTGGAAGGATTGGTGTGGATAAAGGCAGAGGAGGGATGGGGACGGGAGCGAAGATAGAGGGGATAGTTGCAGGAGGAGAGTAGGTTGTGTCATGGAGAGAGCACAGTGAGTGGGACGTGGGAGTGAGGATGGGAGGACAGAGTGAAATAAGAATGCGAAGTTGCGATTCATGTTATCTGTAGATGGGAATTGGCTAAGAGGCGAGTAAGACCAAGGAATGCTGATGGTAGGATTGGTAAGCTGATGGTGATGACGGGAGTTAGTGAGTTGTGGTATGGAACAATTGACATGCAGTGGTGAAGTTGTAGGCAAAGTACTGTACAGGCCATGCAGGAGTAGACATGGAGGGGGTCTTGGTATGGAGTGGAGTGCATTAATATAGTGGTGGGTATATGGTTTGGTGGTAGGGTAGTCGAGGGAGAGGAACAGTGAGGTAGATGAGGTTTGGAAGAGGATCAACATGGAAGGAATGAAACACTGGATGAAGAGCATGACGAGAGAAAGATTGATAGGAATAATATAAACATTAGTAAAGAGAGCATGAAAAGTCTTTGGAAAGGAGGCGCCAGATTTTGAGTCCCATTGATTTTATGGTGGACTGAAAGATGGCACTGCAGTACACACATAGATATACACTCTCAGTACACACTCATAAACCGTACCTTATAAACTAATCTGGATGAAGGATCCGTGATGGCCAAGACCCATTCTGGAAGGAGGTTCGTAGTGATCATCACATGGAATACCGAAAGGAAACAAATCAAGGAAACTTTCGAAAGGGTATTAGTCATTCACCAAATCATATCTTTTGAATTAATTATATATCGTTAACATAGTAATATATTGGAATTAAGCAATTCCGAAATACTTATGATGAATAATAAGACTATCGTAAACTTTCCAGAATGAAAAGTTTTAAGGAATATGAGAACTTCTTAAAATCCCTGGAAGCCTCAGCTAAAGTTTCAGGTAATGAATAACTAGCCAATAATAATATTTTGTTTTCGAAATCTTGTGGTTACAGTAAGAAAAGTTTTGATTCCCTCAGTCCTGCATGGGCACACACACACACACACACACCCACGGGAGAAAAACAGTAATATAATCTGATAAATAGACCACAGGTATTGGCAGATAGAGTGAGGGACAGTAGCCAACCATGTCGACCTCCACATGCAGTTATCATATTGCAGGGAACAACGGAAAGGTTCCCTGGGGTATATATAGCCTACTTATTACAGATATGAAATGCACTTCATTAACTCATACAGTTACTCTGCTTATCATAATTTATATTGTTGAACACATCTTTGCAACACAGGTTACACACGAATATTGATGCTTGGTCGTTTCTTTCCTGTTTAATGTATTCCTGATTATTATGTCTTACCGATGATGAGATATTTAAATGTCCACCGTCGGAAACTTTCCCTCTAAAGTATACCGGAATGATGTGCTCCATATTCTTACATACGACTTGTGGACTTGTTAACTATAAGACCCAATTTAAATTTTGGTTTTCTTCGAATGGACATCCCTGTATTGCTTGGAGTGATATGAGCAATACTTTATTTTATGATAACCAAAGACATGTTATAAATCTCATATACAACTCAAGATATGAGCTAAAATATTGCTGATGACTACATTGTGAGTACACACATCTTAATCGACTTGGGCCTTGTTTACTGTGACTGACTGACTGACTGAATGAATGAATGAATGATTTAATGAATGACTGCTGAATTAATGACTGCTGAATTAATGACTGCTGAATTAATGAATGAATGATCGATTTAATGAATGATTGATAGATTTAATGAATGAATGATTGATTTAATGAATGACTGAATGAGTTAATGAATGACTGAATGAGTTAATGAATGACTGATCGATTTAATGAATGATTGATTGATTTAATTACTGACTGAATGAGTTAATGAATGACTAAACGAAAGAGGGAATATAAATCAGACCCTACACAATAACACGGAACAAATAAAGATGGAGAGAGAAAAAATAATACCTCCACTACGTCCGCATGACTGCTGAAAAACGAACGAACGAACGAACGAACGAACGAACGAACGAACGAACGAACGACTATGCTGTTTACATACGACCGATCCTATCAAGGAATATATTGAGGGACGTATAACTCGCTGGTGGTACAGGATCATTGGGAGTATTGTCAGGTGAAGATTTACGAGGTGCAAAGAAGGGGTAGCTGTACGTAAATTCTCTCACCCTCTTATTTTCACAGGCAGACAGACAGCAGGAGACTTGTGTTAAGGGCCCAGTGTTCGTGTATTATTAATAATTGGCGGCTTCTGATTCCTCCTGTCTATACCACGAAACAAGCACCTTCCATATAGGTGGTGCTTCGTGGCAATATTTGAAGGACTCATTTATCTCCAATTATTTGACTACATCACAGGGTCCTTAAATAAGGGAGTGATTCACCTCTGTTACATTGGAGTGCCTTGATTCCTTCAAACTATGCCAGGAAACAAGACCATGCAGATGAACATAAATAAGGGTGTTCTGTTTGTTGCTTGGAATAGTTTGGAGGTGTGTGTGCTTGCGTGCATGTATAGGTGGAGTAGGTAGTCGGTGGTGTAGTTGAAAGAGAAGCAAGAGAAGTGGATGTAAGGGTGGGTGATGGTGGAATGTGGGATGAATGTGGATGTATACTGATGCAGTGTACATATATGATAGGTGGAGTAGTGGTTCTGTTGGTTGAGGGCAAGATGATAGGAGCAAGGGAAGTGGAGCAGGAGAGAAAGTGAGGGTTGAACAGTAGAAAAAGAAGATGAAGGGAATAGGATGTTGAAGCAAAGTAGAGGAGAAGACAAGACAGTGGAGAGAAGAGAAGAGGGTTGGTTGATAAAGAAGGGTGATTGAGGGAATAGGATGATGATGCAAAGTGGAGGAGAAGACAAGGATGTGGAGAGGATGATAATGCAAAGTGGAGGGGAAGGCAAGGATGTGGAGAGGACACAAGGCAGGGTGATGATGTGTGTGTGGGTGGAGGAGTGAGCAAGGAGATGAGTCCCGCTAGGATGATATGTATCGGGAAGGGGAGTGGTGAGGCTACAGGATGGCTGGCTATATAAACACCAGTAGTAGTAGTAGTAGCAGTAGTTTATAGTATAGTAGTAGTAGTAGTAGTTTATAGTACAGTAGTATTAGTAGTAGCAGCAGTAGTTTATAGTATGGTAGTAGTTTATAGTATAGTAGTAGTAGTAGTTTATAGTATAGTAGTAGTAGTAGTAGTCCAAGTGGCAATACAGTCATTATCAGCTTTACTATACTGGACTTTATCGAATAACGTTGCAACAACAGTGGTATAATGGCATGTGGTATTGTTTACAAAATATAAAGCATTAATATTATAATGACAGAAGCAACCACAACATTAGTAATAAAAACAGTCTCTATTTCTATCTATTTCTTATCTGTCTATCTATCTATCTATTTATTTCTATCTATCTAAGCACAAGAGGCCAGCGGAACACAAGTTTTGAACAGACTATAGTAGCAATAATTTGTATAGCAACTGTGAAAATATTATCCAGTATATTGGGAGAAATATCGGATGAAGAAAAAAACCCTCATCCCTGCCAGGATCAGCAGTGGGGAGAAAAACAGAAGCAACAAGATGGACAGCAGCAGGCAAGGCGAAGAGGCAGTAGCGGGATAAGCTCGTCAGCAGGGGCGGGATCAGCAGGGAAATCAGGGGTCTTGAGTACAGTGAATAGCAGGTGGAGGGGTACCGGAATCAGAAGGATCAGAGAGAGTTTAAGAAGGTGTACCAGGAAAGGCAGTATATAGTAGACAGACGCGAGGGTATTGTACTATAGCAGTTGGAAGGTCAGAAAGAGAATAATAGTATTAGCGAGGTATATAACAGCAGAAAAAGTAACGGGAATTTTATTAGTAGAGATATGGAACGAGTATCAAAAGAAGCAACAGTAAAAATAACAATAGTAAAAATATTAATAACAACAGTAAAAATAATATCATAAGCAGCAGCAATGTAGGCAATGGGACAGGAGGAGATAAAAATGAAAGATTAGAAGAGAGTGCAGCAGGAGGAACAGTATATAGCAGGAGAGGAAACAACAGCTGGAGGAAAAGCTAGCAGAAGTAGAAGCAGTAAAAGAGAAAACTGAAGAGGGAAAAGCAGCAATTAAGGGGTGCAGCAGGAAAAGAGAAAGCAGTATATAGAAGGGAAGGCAATGGATGGGGGAACAGCAAGACGAGAGATCAATAGAGGGAATAAGACGAGGTAGTAAGAGAGGAAGCAGTAAATAGAAAAGGAGGGAGCAGTAAAAGAGAAAGCAGTAGATAGAAAAGGAGAGAACAGTAAAAGAGAAAGCAGTAGATAGAAAAGGAGGGCACAGTAAGATAGAAAAGGAGGGAACGGTACAAGAGGAAACAGAAGATAGAAAAGGAGGGCACAGTGAAAGAAAAGAGAAGCAGCAGCAACAACAACAACAAGTGGTCTCAGTAATTGTCCTGGTGTACATCCATCAACAGAGCAGTTCAGTGACCGAGAGTGACCCTGGTGGTATGTTGGCCAGCCGCGGGTCACCAATTAGGGTAGCACCGCCCCCTCCTCTACCCCCTCCCCTCCCCCCCACCCACCTCCCCTCTTACTGACCCCTCCTTACCCTCCTCCATCACTGACCCCTCTCTTCCACCCCCACACATGCACACTGACCGACCCCCATCATCATCTCCACCCACACTGACGCCTCCCAACTTCGTCCCATCCTTCTCCGACACTAATCAATCAATCAATCACTCCCTCCCTCACTCACTGACCATTCTCTTCCATGCATGTATCTGTTGACCCTCTCTTCTTCCCGTAACTTTTCCCGTACTGATACTTTCCTTTCACTCGTGTGCTGACGTCTTCCTCTTCCCACACTGACTCCTTCCCTACTTCGTATATTCTCATTTTTTTTTTTTTTTTTATCATTGACTACTCCTCCCTTTCCCTCCAAGTTGACCTCATCCATGCACCTCCTGTCCTGTCCACTACTATTCCTCCCGTGCTGAACTGAATGATCCCTCTCCCAAGGTGTGTGCTCCCCTTGTCTCTTCACCCTCTCCCATTTACCCTCCCTTCTATCTACATTGACCCCCTTCCCTTCCCTTCCTTTCCCTTCTCTTCAATTCCCTTCCCTTCCCTTCCCTTCTCTTACATCTACATTGACTCCCTTGCCCCTGCCTTCCTCCCATATTAACCCCTCAATTTTTCCTTGAGGCTGACCCCTTCCTTTCGCATCACTAATGACCACGTAATGACACCTTCCTACTGTCCTCTCTTTTTTTTTTTTTTTTTTTTTTTACGTGTTTCAGAGGATATCTTTTCTCGAATCGATGGTAACATAAGGATACCATTTTCACACCTAGTTTTTCGAATTTGTTATTGTGCTATGAATGATTTCACTTACTCTAAGTAGTTCCATAAACAGTCACTCAGTACAGTGCTGTGTTAATTTTGGGTTCAGTTGAAGAGATCAGTAGCCTCCAATTTGACGACTACCGTACAGTATGTTTCGGGCCTTTTAATTAAAATATATGCTGTTCTGTGATTGAATCCTGTCCAACAAGGTAAATCGTGGACATTTCAGCTAAACAACAGATTACCTAACTCGTGTCTATCCAGCAGCTGTTCTGTCTTTCTTTTCTGTTTATTTAATTTGTGTAAAGCTATTATTTAGTTATTCTCCGTCCATATATCGATCTGTCTCCTGTCTGAATTAGCTGCGTCTGTCTATTTTCCAAGTAGTATTTGCCCTGCAGTATAGTAGAGCGTTACACACACACACGCACGCAGACAGACATTCATGCATGCACGCGCACACACACACACACACAAACACAAGCAGACATCTAAGATCATTACAGTAGTACCTCACCGAACCCATGTGGCTCAACCCAACAGAGGCAGCGGAGAAAACTGGGCACCACGCACCATCTGTCACTGCCCGAGCGAGAGAAAACCCAGGATGAGGGAGATGGACAGTGCTGGAGATGAGAGCCGGGGAGGGAATAACAATGAGTCCCACCTTCCACAAATGAAGAGTACAAAGCTTACGTGTAGAAGAATAGACAGGGAGAATTTGAACACACAGCCAGACACTCAGTATGCATGACGCCTTGTACAGTCACACGCACAAGTTTCACATTGTATCTCCCTCTGCCTACACAACGACTGTATAATACCTTTTGTAAATATTTAAGTGTAGGAGAGCCGATATTGACAACCATGTTAATAATACACTACACTAAAATGAATCTTTAATCTATCACTATTTCATCAGAGTTTAATTAAGTATGGAAGAAAGGAATATATATATAACTTTTGAACACTACAGCCACAGTTTACACTCAGTCATTTTCTCTTCGCAGATTCATAAAGTATTCTCCACGAACTAAGTATTCTCCACGAACTAAGTATTCTCCACGAACTAAGTATTCTCCACGAACTAAGTATTCTCCACGAACTAAGTATTCTCCACGAACTAAGTATTCTCCACGAACTAAGTATTCTCCACGAACTAAGTATTCTCCACGAACTAAGTATTCTCCACGAACTAAGTATTCTCCACGAACTAAGTATTCTCCACGAACGAAGTATTCTCCACGAACTAAGTATTCTCCACGAACTAAGTATTCTCCACGAACTAAGTATTCTCCACGAACTAAGTATTCTCCACGAACTTACTTCTCAGGTATTCCTTACTTGTTGGACGGCTTAGATATCTTATTATGTAATAAATGTGGGTGGCAGATATAGAGGTTGTTGTTGTTGTAGTTGTTGTTGTTGTTGTTGTTGTCACTCCGTTGACTTCATTAATTCTATCCCCTTTGGCTACTTATTATATGTATCCCAATGATTATTCCATTCATACTACACGACGGAGTAAATCACGGTATTTATTCAACTAAGAAATTATAATAAATTTCCTGGAACAGGGGAGATTACGTAATATAAAAAATATATATATACTATAATTAAAGCATACTTTGCACCTTAATTTAAATCTGTGTCTACGAAGGGATTATATCGCTCAGTTTAAATCCAATTACTTGAAGAGCCAATACTATATGTCAGTGTCAACCTGTTGCTCTGTTTGCATAAAGAAGAAGTTTTTACCCGTGGAGTCGGATTCCATCACATAAATATACGGAGTCTGGGATGGACTTAGATATTTGTACTTACCTGCAGTGTGTGTGTGCGTGTGACTATGTGCACTGTGCGTGTGTGTACATACATTTGCTACTGTGAGCGACCACCGAGTTACACATGAAAGCCAAGCGATACATTTGTCACTCTGGGATTCTTTGTCTGATAATGAGATCAATGAACAACTAGTGACTAAGCTGCTAGCCTGAGTTTTATTCGATATACTAATAATGTCAAAGTGTAAGTTCATATTAATATTATAAGCCTTGGGGCATTTGCCGTCAGTCACTTAACATAATGCGTAAATAATTAAATTTTGTGGCCATTCAAAAACTATTGTCGGACAATAATTACAGCTGGTGTTGTGTATTCATGAGTATATATATTATGGTTAGAGTTTTCACAAAACAAATTATATCATAATCATAACCCATTAATTCCCTGGCTCAAATTTTTTTTTGAGGTAATGCGCTTACACACACACACACACACACACGCGCGCGCGCAAACACACACACACACACGCACACACGCACACACACACACACACACACACACACACACACACACACACACACACTCACATATAGATATATTTAAAATAAAAAAGTTACTAGCTATTTTGTTGTGTGTGTGTGTGTGTGTGTGTGTGTGTGTGTGTGTGTGTGTGTGTGTGTGTGTGTGTGTGTGTGTGTGTGTGTTTGTGTGTGTGTGTGTGGCCAGCCAGCCTCTTATTAACACATTATTCCGAAAGCCTTTAATTACTTTGCCGGTCATACTCGTAGCTGTGGGCATCAACTTGTAACTTGGCTGCAGCTCCACAATATATTAGTTGTTGTTACAGGTAAAAAATTATCCTAAGGGCTTCGTTGATGGTACTGTTAGTGCCTCCAACAAGAGTCCTCCCACCTTCAGGTTTCTTCAGGCTGTTTTAATACAAAATAATTTACAATCAGACACAATCTTCAGTGTTCCTCGTCTGGCTTTAGGTCATTCCTCTTCTATATAAGACTTACTAATCTATAAAGCAGAATAAATCTTTGCCATCTTCTCCTCTTCTTCTTCTTTTTCTTCTTCTTCTCTCCAGACCTGCTTTATGGTCATTGGAAAGACCAGCCAATAAGTAATGGTTTGTTGATTTTATCTGTGTCACGCGATGCCTGTCTTCCCTGAGGACAGAGGCCACCTTGCCTTTGTCTGACACCTGTCCAGTCACAATCATATAATCTTCCTTAATTATGTAAGGCAGGCGAGAAGTTTGGTTATGCTTCATTAATTTGGCAATACTGCATTAGCATTCCTACACTAGTTTTGAATAATGAAGCATACAGTGCATTATCTCGTAGTACAGTGTAGGAATACTGTCACCCTTTGGCAGTGTTTTCTTAAGTGGTAAAAGTTGGCCTCCTGCAATGTCCACACACACCATGTATGTATCTCATCCACGTCACAAAGAGAAAATAGAGTTCGTGGTTCATCTTATAAGAAGAATAATTAATGGGTTTGGTAGTAGATATCAAGACCGTCTACTGTGCTTCTTATAGTGTAGATCAAGAAGCGTATAAGAAAACTCAACGATACTAGACTGTTGTTTCTTTCGGCGTGATGTTCGTCTGGAGGTTACCGACAATCAGATCTCAATCACGGTTCACCTGAGCGGCCCCGGAGCCAGACAGACGCAGCAAGGCACAGCAAGAATAATTAGATAATGAACTGAGGCCGATACCATCTTGCAGTCATCCTCCACCGTATCATTTTGTAACTGATGGACAATTTCCACTAATTGGCTCGCAACACAGATGGAGGTAATTTTCGGTACGGCATTTAAGCTTCTGTTACAATTAGCAAGATAGGGGATGCTCACTCGGCGAAAATATATCCCAGTCTGCACCTCTCATTACTGGGGTTAATGAAGGGTGGGGTGAGATGAGGCGGCCAATGGTGGAGTGGGGCAGGGCAGGGCAGGGCAGGGCAGGGCGGGGCAGGGCAGGGCGGGGCATTGCGAGGCGTGATGCAGGACGTCGTGGTAGCCAATGAACAGGCGTATGGAAGGGTGTGTTAGGGCACGGGGGTAAATCAGAGCCAGCACTAATCAGCACCATAAGTTGAGGCATCCACTAATCAGTGTCATAAGATAAGTGTCATAAATTAAGGCAGGGACTAATGTGCACCTTAAGTTTAGGCAAGCACTGATCATTCCCTAACGCTAAAGCAAGCACTAGTAATGCAAAGACATCACAAATCTGTACTGTTAGTTTAGGCAGCAACTAATGACTCTCTGTAAGAACCAGAGTGATAATTTATGCGTGTGTGAGTTCCCAGATGTTCTCTCTAAATATGGGAAAATTATAGTTATGTAAAAAGTGGTGATATAGTGATTGTCGATGCCTGTTGTTGGACAGTAATGGTGGTGCCAGAGTCCTCACACATCGGGTCTCGTCCTTTGAAAAACTAGAGTAAGATAACATCGGTAAGGTTTTTGAGTGTCACTGAGGTTATGGAAGAGAGGGCAAGATTTGGGTACACGAGTAATCAAGAACCGAGTTTATTTTGTACACCTCATTGGATTCAGATCATGTGACTCACTGCAAAGAGAACACCGTAATGAGTATCTTGGATAATACTAGGCAATGAGTAAAGTGTCAAGTATTGGGTACAGAGAAATCAGGGAGTCTGCTTCTTTGTATACTCGTAAATTACATTAGATCCAGAACAGATAACATCAGCAACTATTTCTTGTCACTCAGAGCTTGGGGAATACTTTCTTGAACCAGACTCGACTAGTGTGTATATTTAGTCCTAGATCTTCCTGACCTGTGCTATTTATACACTCTAGAAAAATGGTATAATAATTACATTGGGGAAAAAGTCAATATACATCACTGAAGTACAAGATGGTCCTTACATCCTTCTTCAATACTAAACATGGAGGCAGGAGTTACAATAATTGGAAACCTTCTCCTGAGCCATCTGACCAACCTCTATGTCAATTGATCATAATAATATTAATCTCAGTTTCAGATGAGAATGTACTATATACAAAATGTCACGTTTTGCTCAGTCTTTCATTAGTGAAACATTCAGTATATTAAAAAATTCTGTGCAGATCATTATTGTTAATATTATTGTTGATGTTGTTGTTATTATTATTGTTATTATTGTTATTGTTATTGTTATTGTTATTATTGTTATTATTGTTATTATTGTTATTATTGTTATTGTTATTATTGTTATTGTTATTATAGTTATTATTGTTATTATTGTTACCCTGCACACCTCGTCACTGCTTTAAGATCCCCTTTATGGTCAGTGTTTATAATACGGAGGGTAAAAAACTTGACTTTTTGACTTAGGCTGTACATACCCGAGGCTTTGCAGTACCTGATGCAGCGGACAGATATATCACTCTGGACGGACACCAACGCACAATTAAGCACCATTCCGGCGAGAGAGATACCAGATGAAACCAGCACCTTTCCCGGGGGGGGGGGGGCTGTGGTGGGCTGGCTGGCTGGCTGGGGCGTGAGGCAGGCGGTGGCATATTCCTTCTCAAGTCGATACTAGTATAAACAGTCTCTGCCATTTGACGGTATGAAACGCCTCCTGTCCTATTACATATTTCGTTGTTTGGGTAGGAAATGGATAAGGTGTGTGTGTGTGTGTGTGTGTGTGTGTGTGTGTGTTCTTGAATGTGCATCTCAATACCACCACCACCAGCACAACCACCACTACCACTACAACCACCACCACCACAACCACCATCACCAAAACCACTATTTTCCTTCCTCAATGATGAATTATCGTAGGGGCTGAGGTCAGGAACAAGAGAGAGAGAGAGAGAGAGAGAGAGAGGAGAGAGGCGAGAGGCGAAGAGCAGGAGTCAACGGGAAGGAAGACGAGAGAGAGAGAGAGAGAGAGAGAGAGAGAGAGAGAGAGAGAGAGAGAGAGAGAGAGAGAGAGAGAGAGAGAGACTATAAAGGAAAAGGGCAAGATGAGGTGTGGTGAGGAAGAGGAAGACGACGATAACGAAGAAGAGAAAGAGGAGTAGGAAAAAAGAAGAGAATAGAAGGAGGGGAAGAAAGAGGATGGTAGATAGTGGAGAGGGACCAAAGGAGGGGAGATTAAAACAGGAGGGGAGAGAGGGAGGGAGAGGAGAAGGGAGGGTAGGGGAGGGGAAGGGAGGGATTTAATTGAATGGTGAGTGAGGATTTATAACCAATTTTCAAATAGAGATATATTGGTTCAGTGTTAATGAATGTGATCAATTGTGATATTAGCGGAGGTGGAGGGGGGATGGGGAGGGGAGGGGAGGGGAGGGGAGGGATGGGGAAAGGTGTGGGAGGAGGAGGGGGGAGTGAGGTTGAGGGGTGAGGGAGGTTACGAGATGGATGGGGAGTGGGGTGAGGGATGGGTGACGCGGGTATACATACATACATACTGTACATACATACACACTGTACATACATACACACTGTACATACATACACACTGTACATACATACACACTGTACATACATACACACTGTACATACATACACACTGTACATACATACACACTGTACATACATACACACTGTACATACATACACACTGTACATACATACTGTACATACATACATACTGTACATACATACACACTGTACATACATACACACTGTACATACATACTGTACATACATACACACTGTACATACATACACACTGTACATACATACACACTGTACATACATACACACTGTACATACATACACACTGTACATACATACATACTGTACATACATACACACTGTACATACATACACACACACACACATACACACACACACACATACATACATACATACATACACCGTGGCTGGCTACTTAATGAAGGTTCTGTGAGGCAGGGTCGTGCGCCAGTGGTCCAGCCTAATCATACCCACCCGCTTTATCTATCATACCCAGGACGCTTATCTATCATACCCTTCCCCCCTCCCACGTCCCCCTCCCCCACCACCCTCAGCCCATCATCCTCCTGCCCACCAACAACCACTCCTTTATCTATCCTACCTTTCCTCCCCTCCCTCAGCCCATCATCCTCCCCTTTATCTATCCTACCCTTCCCCCCTCCCCCCCCTCCCCCCCCCCACCACCACCTACCACCCCTTTATCGATCATACTTGGGTTCTTATCATTCTCATTAACAACAAACCCTGGACGCCTTATAGGGAGGGCCGCGGTCAGACTCTTTCCCCCCACCACGTCACGAGGGGGAACTATGGGTGGTTGTGTGTGTGTGTGTGTGTGGATGGATGGATGGATGTGGGTGGGTGGGTGTGGTGGTTGTTGTGTGTGTGTGTGTGTGTGGATGGATGGATGGATGTGGGTGGGTGTGGTGGTTGTTGTGTGTGTGTGTGTGGATGGATGGATGGATGTGGGTGGGTGGGTGTGGTGGTTGTTGTGTGTGTGTGTGTGTGTGTGGATGGATGGATGGATGTGGGTGGGTGTGGTTGTTGTTGTGTGTGTGTGTATGTATGTGGGTGTGTGTGTGTGGTGGTTATTGTTGTTGTTGTTGGGTGGGTGGGTGTGTGTGGCGTATCTTTTTTCTCTTTTTTTTATGGTGTACATCTTCAATAAATAGATTGTGATAAATGATGCTTCTTAAGATGGTGGGTTAATTAGTGGATCGTGATATAAGATTGTTTTTTTTTTTGCATTTAATTTATTACGGATTATTGTCATTATTATTATTATTATTATTATTATTATTATTATTATTATTATTATTATTATTATTATTATTATTATTATTATTATTATTATTATTATTATTATTATTATTATTATTATTATTATTATTATTATTATTATTATTATTATTATTATTATTATTATTATTATTATTATTATTATTACATTTCGTATGTTTCTCTGTGGTTAGGGGCTACAAAATTAATATGTTGGCGTATTTGTATTCGTAGACTTTGGTCACTGTAAATGCTGTGTTTAATTTGATTTGTTTCTTGTCTAATCATTTTTCCATATATAACTAGTAATCTGTCAGTGAGGTTTCCTTTGTTAGTTTTAGGTGACTTTCCGCTGCTCGTTTGACAAGGGAAATGTACTGAAATGTTCACTGAGTGTGGCTCAATAATTCACTCGATGGCTGCCTTATCAGATTAGAAGACTGACGTGGTTACTACAATTATGTGGATACTTTGCTGTAGTACTGTACGTAAGGAATACTTGGCAACATTTACTCTATTTACAAGATAAGTGTGTCCAGTGTGGAGACGTGACCAACAGTGGTGAACGGTCGCCAGGAATATTGCCACAACTCTGCATGACGCTCGTGCCTGCCTCAGGACCTTACCTTCATGATCCTTATCAGGTCCACGACGGGGTGGGGAGGGGAAGGTTAGTGAGTTGTGCTGGTATATACTGCCATCATTACCACCTGTCTGGCGTACGGCACGGGGAGAAGGCCACCTGGTGGAGGACTTCTTTCCTCTCATTTTATAATATATTTTGTGGGTTAACTCTGGGTATTGGTTCTTGCTGATGCACATTCATCTGTATAATTATAATCAAAGGGTGGCAGTGTGGATATAACGACGGACTGCACATTTCAAGGGCCCAGGGTCGAATTCAGGTCAAACGTATTTCTTTTCCGAGATAGTCTGATGGTCCTTGCTGTTCTTCAAGTATATCATGGCTACGCCGACACGTCAAGAAAATATATAACCCCTACATCGTCCTCAACTCATAGCATAGAAGATACCCAACCATATTCCAAGATGCTGTGAGCGTCGGTATAGCTGCACTCCTGATAGTGACGTGCATAAATAAGATGTCGTCATCTAGTGGGGCAGAGGAGAAGTAATCAACATTATGAAGCTCCACTGTTTCATCTAGTCCGACACTCAATAATCTAGGCACCTCGTAAGAGTCACAGGTTACTGACAGCCTCCAGTCCTGAGCTTGAAGTATATCTAAAAGTCATAAAGGTTGCAATTGCTACATAATTTATAAAAATAAATGTGATGTACAAAAGAGGAGACGAATGAGGAAATGAATCTTTAAAGAAATACTGTGAACTTCCAAGCAGCAACATATATATTGGTCCGAACGAGAGTAGATAGAATGATGTAAATAATGTGGTTAATCTTGTCGGATCTGCAGTATGTTAGGATAGAGCTGGAGGTGAAGGAGCAAGAAGAAGTAAACTAAACTGAAGAGGGAAGGAAGAACACTCGTAAACACTTCTATAACTCACCTGTTTTTTATTGTATATACTCCAAGCACCTGTTGTCGCTTCTTCACTCCTGTCCTTCTATTCTCCCTTCTCCCTTCACACTCTTCTTCCCTCTCCCTTCACACTCTATTCTCCCCTCTCCCTTCACACTCTATTCTCCCCTCTCCCTTCACACTCTATTCTCTCTCCTCTCTCCTTCTCTCACATTCCCTGCTCTATTTCATTCCACTTCCCACCAGTCAGTCTCCTTTCCCAAGTTTCTCTCTCCACCTCCTCAACTCTCTCCTCTCACTTCTAAACTACCCTACATATTTTCTTCCTCCTTTTCACAAATCTTTAGTCCTCCTCTCCTTTTTTTCTCACCATTCCCTCCATCCATCCACTCTTCCACTCTTCTTTTACTCTTCGCAAGCATTCTCTCCACACTCTCCCTGCCACCAACCAACCCTCTCTCCCTCCCTCACCCCCAGATACCCTTCCCTACCCTACAGTATACAAGCTCACAAATCCTTCTGACAACATTAAAGCGTTCTATCGGCGTTCATCACACAGTGCCTAACCGTTCTCTCTGCATGCATCATAAATATTATAACCCTCAGACAACGCTGGCAGTACAGTATACATTCAGGTTGTAAGTGTTCCAATCCCTTCTGCTTCCCTCTGTCTATTGTTGACCTCATCTTCTTTATCCAGTTTTAGTTATTGCGGAGAATTGTACAGTCGCCTCCAAAAATTTCGAGACACTACCTGCTAGAGTCTAGCAGGTAATGCCTCGAAATTTTTGGAGGCGTCTTATAGCAGGTAGTCTCGAAAATTTGGAGGCAACTGTACCAGTTGATATAATTTTCACTAATGTATTTGGAAAGGGTTCTAAGTTCAGCTTCTGATAATATTGCCTTATGTAATCCTTATCTTTCTGTACTTTCCTTCCTCATCCTTCCTTCTCTTCCTTTACCTTTTCTTCCCCGTCCCCACTTCCTCTTCATAATATTTTTTTGTCTTTCTCATCTTCCTCCTCCTCCTCCTCCTTCAGCGTCCACGGTGCTGCAGGAAGCCTAATAACTACACCCAATATAATTTTCTCTCTTATAAGCGACACGTTGATTACGACACTTTATATTTATAGTGGGTGCATGCATGGGGCTGGGAGTACGACCACCACTACCACCACCACCACCACCATCACCCCTTCCCACCCACCCTCCATATTTAGTCCACGGCGCGCGACATTCCCGATCCTGCTGTGAGTACTGACTTAGGCAATCCTGAGAAAAAGAGGAGGATGAAAAGGAAAAGGAAAAAAGGTATTAGGAAATGGAGATAAAGGATGGAGGAAGAGGAAGAGGAACAGGACACAATGAAGGATGTGGAAAAGAGGTATGAGGAAGTGGAGATAAAGGATTGAAAATGAGGAAGAGGAAACGATCAAGGACGTGATCAAAGAGTAGGAGAGCCAACTATACAACGCAGTATAATGTATAATCTAAAAGGACTCAAACCGAACGCCCTAGGGACTGCCACGAATAGTAGTAGTAGTAGTAGTAGTAGTAGTAGTAGTAGTAGTAGTAGTTGTAGGTTTTATCTGTGGTTGTACTGTATCTGAATCCCATCTCACTAATGCCAAGGTATTTGTCTGATGTTGATGTTGTTTTGGTTCCTGTTCAGGGGGGAACATCAATATACTTTTGTCAGTCGGGTCATGTTTCCTGGCATAATTTGGAGGAGTCAAGGTGTTGTATTGTACACACCAAATATATTCTACCCTCTTAAAGCTATTTAGGTTACTGGCCTCGCTGTGGTGATGGGCGAATATATAGGCTATTCAGACAATTGTTGTTTCCACAGGATCCAAACAGCAGAACAACCGAATGGCATTTATGTCAATCACGATTTGATAAATGTCAGTGAATGAAAACGTACTACAGAGTCTTTCAGAACAAAAGTGGTGTAAAAGTCCTACAATATTGCCATGTTTGTTGATAATTCAGTGTTATTCCGAGGCCATCTGCAGCCAGTGTGACATCATCTTGGCCATCTCTTACGGTGGCTCAGGTCTGAAGTCTCTGTCAGTACAAATTAATGTTCACAGTGATTTTTTTATTGGCTCTGTAATATAAGGGAAGCTCGTGTTAAGAAAATCTTTAACAACGGTGTCCTAAGATGATAACTGTATTGGAAAGCGGGTTATATGATAAAGTCTTCAGTTTATGGTATAATCTTAATTGAAACCACATTGTGATGGATAAGCGTAGAAAATGTGGAACTTGCAGAGAAGACAATCATTATTCTATTATAAGCAACATAAATAACAAACATTGTTATTTATTAATAGACAAATAAAAAAATCTAAAATATATAAGAAAGTAACGTTGCATGTGAAATAAATTTGAGTTCTACTTCGTGTAAACAAAATCAATGATGGAGATACAGCTATGATTATGAAATCATAGTTGATGCTGTCAATTTATGAGCGTGGCATTACAAAAATGAGGGAATAATGAAATTTGGAGTAAATTTCCTCGAATGATAGAAACTAAAATAACAATTTGTTAGATATTAATAAATCACATGACGTCAGTGAAATATGAATTTTGTGTCTTCCATTAAAAAGAAAATACAATATTCTTGCAATGAGGACAATGAAGAAAGCTAAACCTTACAATTTAACTACAAATGAAAACTGCGTTCCATTAAAGGCGTTCAAGATGAAAGCTTCGTCAAACATTTATGACTACAAGAAAAACAATGTTCTTCATTAGAGGTTTTTAATGGAATTGCATCATTTACCGAGACTTATAATGAGATAATAATAAAACCCACACCAGACAACGAAAACATCATTTGTACAACACACAACGAAAATGGCTTCTAGTAATGAAAATAGTATATACTGTATATATATATATATATATCTATACAACATGAGTAACAGAGTGTATATTGTTGTTGTAGGTTCATAATGAAAGCTAGACAAACACTGAATGATCAGGTATGGTTATGAAGCACTAATCACTTTGAAACAATAATCAATGTGAGTCAGACTGTTTTTATTTATCAATTCAGATAATAATTGATGGCAGCTGTAATCATCATCAACTTGATTCTTTTTCCTTCTCCTCAGTCTCTTCCTCTTCCTCCTACCCCTCCCCCCTTTCTCTCTCTTTTTCCATTACTCATCTCGCCCATTTCTTTATTTTTTTCCATCATCACTACCATTTCTCTGTTTATTCCTTGTTTATTCCTCCATTTCACACATATTCCTTATAATCTTCTTTTTTTATCTACATCCCTTCTTTCTTTTCCTCCTCTCTTCGTCCATATTCCATCTTATTTTTTTCTACTAGTCATGCTATTCCTTTCTTGATTTTTATCCTTTTCTCTCTCCCTCCATCTTATTTTCTGTCTTGCTATTTCTTCCTTTCTCCCCTTCCTTGCCCCTTCTCCCTGCCTATGCCTTGCCCCGTCCTGACCCACCGTGCTTCCCTGTCTTGCCTCCTCTCACCCTGACCCTATATATATATGCCCCTTACCTTGCCCTCACACCCATATTCTCTCCTCTACCCTGCATGCTACCCAGTCTTATTACCCATGTCTCCCTCCCTGCCTGCCTGCCCGAACCTTCTATACTGTCCCGTCCCTCCACTGACCTCTTTCTTATCTTTCACCAGCCCTTCCTTTCCACTTTTCTAAATCCAATTATTCATCTCAATTCTTCTACCTGTCTTTTATTCATTTATCTAGCCCTATCATTCTAGATCACTTAATCCACATCAACCACACACACACACACACACACACACACACAGAGAGACACACACAGACACAGACACAGACACAGACACACTCACACACACATATGTCCGGGTGAGCAGAAGCAGATTTCCTAAATTAATGATAGTAAAGAAGACTTGCATCGAGCCCTTAGTTTTAAACGAGAATATAAGAGAGACAGAGATAATTTAAGCCTTGGAGGCATCATTGTAAGTAAGTTACGAGGGATTATAGAAGGTAAATAAGCCGAGAATGATGCCAAGTTACTTGATAATATTATGTTAAGGTGTACTTCTTATTCATGTAGTATTAGTTGTTTAAGGTTTATCATTAAAAACACCGTTCTAATGCTAATTTTAAGACTGAATATAACAATAACCATGCTCTGATTTTAATAACAATACTTCTAAGATAGATTTAACAGGCAGTGTCTAACAAAAATATAATAATTAAAACTGGTTGATAATTATAATAATAATTGTATATTGTTGTTCGTATACCAAACCAGACT
Organism: Petrolisthes manimaculis; assembly: GCA_034508575.1. Taxonomy (NCBI): domain Eukaryota; kingdom Metazoa; phylum Arthropoda; class Malacostraca; order Decapoda; family Porcellanidae; genus Petrolisthes; species Petrolisthes manimaculis. The sequence goes on along the minus strand of JAWZYT010001438.1, from coordinate 391,842 downwards.
TTGGGCCTTAGGTGTTGTGTAGAGGGTGTAGTGTAGTGAGGAGGTGTGTAATCCAACAGAATGTATAGTGTAGTGGGATAGAAAGTAAAGTGTAGAAGGGCCAGGTGTAGAAAGAGTAGTGTAGTAGTGGGCACGAGGAATGAAGTGTAGTGGGCACAAGGTAGTGGTTCACGAGGCAGGCAGGCAGGCAGGCAGGCAGGCAGGCAGGCAGGCAGGGTAGTACCTCTGGGAGTGGAGCCTGTCCTAAGTGTCGGCAAATCACCGTGATGGATGACCTTCATTAAAAAATATATAATGACTCTGAGTTCCCTGGCGCTCACATCTACTGCTTTCCTGGCGCACACGACAGCCCCAAGCCTCACCTCACACGGACACTCTAGAAGCGACCTAAATCCACGGCGGCAGAGGGGTGAGAATTGACCAACAAAATGGTGGTGGGTGTTGGGTGTTGTGGCCGTGCATCTCGAAGGGGTAATTTCTTTTGTTTCCAGCTGCCCTGAATGTCTAGCACCTCTGGAAGGGTAGGGAGGCAGGGAGGGAACCAACCAACCAGGGGAGGTGATGCTCTAAACTTGACGCCTCGTATAATGGAAGGTGTATGTACTAGAATGACAACCCAGGCATACAATGGAAAGCCAAGGCAGTCAGGGAACCGTGAAGGGAGATGAAATTAGGGGATGTATAGAACCAGGTGGACTCCAGGGAATAGACGAACGGGTGTCATTACAATGTTGAGAAAATTGGACTTGTTGTTGATGATTATGGTGGGGGTGGTGGTGATGATGATGATGATGATGATATGGTAGTGATGATATGGTGATGTTGGTGGTGGTGATGGTGATGGTGATGATGATATGGTGATGTTGGTGATGGTGATGATGATGGTGATAATGATGGTGATGATGGCCGTGTGTTGTCCAAGTCTACCTTTTATAAGTAATGACCCATTCTTAAATTCCCCTTTCTCAGGCTTCAATGAGGAATAACAGTGTATTAGTAGAGTAAAGCACTGGTAATCCTCATTCCTTACAATACATGAGAGACCCCTGTTCAACTCACACCCTTTATCTTATTCTCTCACAGTCCCTCCCTAGTCATTCTCCTCTCTCTCTTTTTCTCTCTCTTTCTCTCTCTCTCTTCTCTCTCTTCTCTCTCTCTCTCTCTCTCTCTCTCTGGTCCCTAAAGACTAAACTCCTGACGAGGTATTACGATAAACATATATTATTTTTACATTCTGCATAAAATAATATTCGCTGTGCATATTTTCCTTGTTAATAGGTGATGTCCTCGGATTAGTAAATATTCTGTGACTGCAGGTATGACTGGGAACTGCATGTGTGTTTGTTTTGTGTACCTCACCTGTAGGTAAACTCCTTCACAGCTCCTTACTCACTGCCACCAACTCATCAGATAGAGTCATCATGCGTGCTAAAATAATATTAATATCCAGACAATACGGCGTCCAAGCTTTGAAGGCGAAAATGTGGTTTGATAATTAGGTATAGGAAAGCAAGAGAGTCGGATATAGTATATTGTACTGGGATTGTTACCTCATGTCAGTTTAGTACATAATGATAACATAGCGATAGGGTGTGTGTGTGTGAGAGGGAGAGAGAGAGAGAGAGAGAGAGAGGGGGAGAGAGAGAGAGAGTGGTAGTTGAACAAAAGGAAGAGAGGGAGGAAGGGAAGGAGTGGAGAGATGTGATATGAAGGTAAGGAGGACGGAAGGAGGGAGGGATAATGGGAGAAGTGGAGTAAGCGAGCGGTGGGAGAGCAAGGGAGGGAGGGAGGGAGGGAGTGAAGGAGATGGATAGGATTGGGAATAAGTGGGATAGGAGGAAGATCTACTGTAGGAGTAAGGGAGTGAGTGAAAGAGGGAGGGATGAGGTCAGTGGGTTAGGGGGAAGTGGAATAAGAAGAGTGAATGGAAGTATGTGTGAAGGTCAGAGAGAAAACAAATATATTTAAGGAAAGGAAAGGTAGGATTGAGGGAGGCAGGCGAGCAGGAGAGGTGAAGAGGAAGGGGATAGTGATCAGAGAAAAGGATTGGTGTCAGGACGGAAATATACGAAAGATACAAACATAAACAGAACCATAATGAGGCAGACAAACAGAGAGACAGGCTGAGTGTCATATATACAGATAAACAAGTACAGTACTGATTGCTAACAAGTTGAGTACAAAGTGTTAGAGATTAAAGAGAGAAATGCTTGCACTAATGTGTGTGTTCGTAAGTGAGTATATGCGTGTAAGGGCATGGGTCTTTGTACATGTATGCCTGCCATGTGCACATCTGTATGTGTGTGTGATGTGTACGCGAGTGTGTGGAAGGGAAGCAGGGGTCAGCCAAGCCAGGGTCGTGTACGTGAACTTCATTCCCTCTCGATGACTCTTACACTTCCAGGGGCAGGGAGGGAAGCACAGGCACGCTGGAGAGGCCGCCATTATGGACGTGATCCAACCCCAACTCTGCTTTATCACCGTCCCACTTTACCATTACCTTGTACAGTAGAGCGGTGTGAGGAGCAACACACACTCACCATACACAGGCCAGGAGTTTAAGGTTTAGGCTAAATGCTTGTTTTGTGGTGGAGTAACTTTGGTTCAATGCAAAAATGAACATTTGATTATTTTAATTATGTTCATGTTGGTGATGATAATGATGATGGCAGGGATAATGATAATGATAATGATGGTGGTAGTGATTGCGTTGGTGGTGATGTTGAGAATAATGACGCCTTTTCATGACGCCATGATGCAACACAGAAATCATCAGTCACATCACGTCGCGTCAGGAAGGTTGATGAAAAATGATTCCAGAGAACGATTATTTTTATTTGAGGATGAAAGAAAACTGCCTTGGGCCTGGAAGGTACTGTAGGACGAGGGAAAAGGTGACAGAGAGGTGGGACATACAGCACGAAGGAAACTGTAGGAGAGGTGGGACAATTGAAGGATTGAAAGGAGTGGATGGGGTTGTAGGGGCGTCAAAACCTTTATAGCCATACTCATATCCCTTCTATAGGGGAGAGAACGACAAAAATAAGGAGCCCGAGCTTTAAATTACTTATGAGAAATATCACGATACATGATTTCCGGAAAGCCGGGTGTGAGGGAATTAGAGATGGATAAAGGTGAAGTGAAAGTAATTTAGGATATGTATTAATTGTAATACAACCAGTACTTTCAAACGGGGATCAACAGGAATGTCAACTTTTGCAATCAGTGACCTCAGTTAAAAATCACGTCCACATGATATTAGGTTCTAATTGTGATGAGGTTCATTTTAACTTGATGCTTTTACAATTGGCGTGGCTTATTAATCTAGAGGGTGAAATGTGATGTACTGTACACGCCGTCAGTAACACCGTATAACACCACGGGATCTACGAAGTGCAATAAAAAACAAAACACTTCTGACAAATGAAATAGGCACAACCATTTCCTCCGAACTGGTTCATACACTACAGTCTTAGCCCAAACACCTCGGATAATGAAAGGGATGATGAATGTATGTATGTATGGCTATAAAGAAACCTATGCACAAGAAAAAAACAAAACAAAACAATGAATATGACGACTTGGAAACCTTTGGAGCTCCTCGTCCAATCTCTGGCCTGTCACCTCCAGAATGGGCCTAGTGACAAATCGACAAACATGATTACAATTTCGCGCCACAAACCAACCGAGGGCGTCCGGTATTCATTAGGAAGGTGGGAAGGTGTTGTTGGATTCAGTCACTCAGTCAGTCAGTCAATCAGTCAGTCAGTCAGTCAGTCAATCAGTCAGTCAGTCAGTCAGTCAGTCGCTGCTATAAGTTTTTCTCATGCCCTTTTTGTAAGTTGTCAAATATGGTCATAATCAAAATCACTGTTGCCCTTTTAATGCAACAGATAAAAGAAGGAAATAATAGATCATCGAAAGTAAATTTGTAAAATAGTTGTTTTCTATTTTTTGTGGCTCAACGTAAAGATTACCAAACAAAGTGAGAAAAGCAACAGTGAAAAAACAAACTATAAGTAAGTCATTGTGTTGTTCAAGGTCAAGTATTTAAAAGACAGTGGTGTGTGAAAGAAAGAGATGATTCATACATTTATATGATATTGAAGTCTGGGTTGAGGTCGACACACAACTTGCATTCCCCGTTGTGAAGTGTGTAGTGAGTGTGTCAATGTGTTGTAGGTGTATTAGTGGTAATAAGTATTCTTTAACTATACAAAAAAACACTATACTCATCCGCTACGTAAAATATAATGCCCATTTGCCCATTAACATGTTTCGAGATGAAGTAATACATATCTACCAAGTTAATGCATTAAGAATGTCATAGGTTTAAAGTTATTTTCTCTCGCAGTGTTGTATTTAGTGTTATAACTTGCTTCACTTATCAAAAAAATAATTAGATATAAATATAATCTCTGGATACCACCACACACCAGTTCCTTGGCAACAAGTTGTTCTGATGCATGAATTAAAGTCGCTATAACTTTCAATTTATACATCTCTTTCCAGCACGAACTAAGTTGTGATGTTAATCTACAAAAAGCGGCTTCTTGCTTTTTCTTCTCTCTGGCTGGCTGGTTGCTGCACATTAATCTGATCTTTCCTAGTATTCATAATATACCCTGAGTACTCATAATTCTCCCTATTGGACTCCTCTCATATTTTGCCTCCTTGATAATGGTAAATATTAGTACTCTTTATTGCCTACAGATAATCTCTAAGCCTGCTATCAGAAAGTTTTACATTGGAGTTTTACAGTTATATGTTGAAGCTCATCTGAATCACCTTGCCAGTGTGGTATTATTAACTCGAATCGGGTTTCTAACGTAATAATTGCTTTTGTAATTTTTTTCCCATTGCAATTTGTGTTTAGATAAATACAGTGCAAAATTTTCCGTGCACAGGCAACGGATCCACCAACCTTGCCAGCAAAATTGTACCTGTGCCAATCCTGTTTTGAGATGCTGTGTTTTATGTTCTCTGTGCAAGTCCCAAGAAGATTAGAAAATATGATCTCAAAGAATGAAACTCCACCTAGTGTTGTGTTATATATTTTCTGTCCAAGACCCTAAAAGCTTATATATATATATATCATAGTGTAAGGGGATTCTATAAATAGCCTGTTTGTATATATTAATTGGTTAACAACTATTGGGCATTATCCTATGATACGCGGCCGACTCAAATCCATGAGTCGAGCCTGTTAATTTGTAAACCATCCCTGTCAAATACGCATGCACGCGGTGGTATGAATTTATAAAGATGGTGAGGAAGATGAGTGAGGCAGACTGTTATAAAGAGGGTGAGGAAGATGAGTGAAGAAGACTGTTATAAAGAGGGTGAGGAAGATGAGTGAAGAAGACTGTTATAAAGATGGTGAGGAAGATGAGTGAAGAAGACTGTTATAAAGATGGTGAGGAAGATGAGTGAAGAAGACTGTTATAAAGATGGTGAGGAAGATGAGTGAAGAAGACTGTTATAAAGATGGTGAGGAAGATGAGTGAAGAAGACTGTTATAAAGAGGGTGAGGAAGATGAGTGAAGAAGACTGTTATAAAGTGACCTCATAATATTATTTTCTGTAAGTCTCGTCCATGAAATTTATAAACAACCAGTTGAGTTTATATACAGTAATACTACAGAGGTCACTGTACCATGACTCGCCAAAAGATTCCTGTAACATACCCGATACGAATTCTGATGAGCTTATTAAGACGCTTTGATGTAGACTTTATGTACAGTACACGGTTAATAATCAACATATGCCTACGTTAAACATTTTGCTGTCTTAATATTTTCAGTTTTTACGTTCACATAAATATGATGTTATTGTTTTCAGTTTTCACGTTCACATAATTATGATGTTATTGTTTACAGTTTTCACGTTCACATAATTATGATATTTATTGTTTTCAGTAGTGCGTAGCTGTTTGTAATAAATTAAAATATAGTACTTAATCAATTAATTGGAAAGTTTACCAACGTGATTCACCTCTATACGGATGATTATTATTGACCACGACTGTATGTATGTATATATGCACAGGTCTCTGTCAAAAAGTCTTGTCACACAACTTCATGTTAATAGTTTTCTAATGAATACATAATGAAACTGTGAAAATTATATTGGTTGCAAGTAACACAAAATTAATAATACAATAGGCATTATTATGTAGAAACACAAGAGAAAAACATGCTAACACTTTCAAACGCATACATCTACATAGTTGTTGTTTTTAAGAACAAGAAACCAGACAAGGAATTTATACCAGCGACTGTACAGAGCATCCATCCATCTGGCTCCTCCTCCACTCTCTAAAGCTCCATGTTTATGTTTGAATGTGTGTGTGTAAATGGTGGTATTTGTTTCTGCCTGCAACATTATTTCATATATATTACTGAATGAATGTCAAGCCAATATGTGAGGCGTAAGTAAGGTATATCCCTGTAGGAGTATATACTTCTAATATTATGAGCCTCATTGAACACTAACACGGGATGCTACATACACGTGATGCTCCCTCTTGTTTTAAAGGTATAGAGTCCAGTTACAGAAGCTGTGTGTGTGTGTGTGTGTGTGTGTGTGTGTGTGTGTGTGTGTGTGTGTAGAATAAATGGTGTTCAATAATCATAAAGCTGATCAAATCCTGCTCCCTTGTTCATTCACAGCATTGCATTCGGTTCTGAAGACAGGTAGAATCGTCAAGGCAGAGTACTCGATATTATGCTTCCTCTTACTCCTTTGTATATATTGCACTTATTTTATTTATCATTCATGCCACACCTCGTACTTCTCAGCACTGTAAACTTTTCTCCGCATCACTGACGCAGAGGGTGGCGAAGAATTTAGGTAATTATGAGCAGTACAAGTTTGCAACACCTTTAAAAAGTCCCACAATGTTAGACGGAGGGGAGGGGGTTTACTTTTTTTTTCTGATGTTACTAAGGTTCGCCCCCACTCAGTCAGCAGCATACCACATAAATTACAAAGCACTAATAGGCTAAGATGGTGTAGCTGCACGCTTTCATTACATATTATTAGCGTCGATAACTATCTCATGAATATATTAACACTGTCAACAGTATCTGATGAGCTTGGCTTACACTAGCTGGCTTCGGCTTGCCTCCATCCACCCTCTCTCCCTCCCTATACTCGTTATCTTCCCTTCCTTCACCTTCCACCATCTGTCTTCTTCTTCTCTCCTTGTGGTTCCCTCCTTCTGTTGTTCTCTTTGCCTCTTCGCTGTAATTCGTTAATAACCCTCTTATTCTCTCTCATCATCTGTCTAACTCTCCCTTTTATTTTCTCCTTTGGTTGTCTTCTTTGCTTCCCCTCTAAAAATTATTTATCTTCCCTCTCTACCTCCACCTGTCTTCGTTTCTGTTTGCTGTCCTCTTTTCTTCGATTTTCCTCCTCACTACTAGTTATCTTTCCTCCCTACCTGTTGCCCTTTTTCTGTTATCAAATTTCCTCCAACAATTTGTATAAATTAAATGTAAGAATCATTAATTTTTGTGGGACCTAACTCAGGTGCCTTTAAAGGGACCTTGTGATGTCGTCTGATAATTTGAGAAAAGAGTCTTTCCAAATTTGCCACGAAACACCGCCTATAATGAGGGAGCTTGTTTCGTGGCATATTTAGGAGGAATCGGAAGCCTAAAATTCCCAGGCACAATTATAATCGTATACTAAGAGAATATATTTGGTTCAACAAAAATAGATGTACAATTAATTTATATTAATGATGCAGAAATGTATATAATACATGATCTATATTATTCATTACTGCAGAAATATATATAATACATTATCTATATTATTCATTACAGATACACGTTCGCTGAGCACTGACTGACCAATGACTAATGGAAACAAGTAAGTAGCTGAACATTTTGTTAAGGACCCTGTGATCGTGTATGAACATTTGAGTGTTTTAAATCCTTCTGACTATACCACGAAACACGCACATTACACATAGGTGTGTGTGTCGTGGCAATATATGCAGGACTCCTTTACTTCCATTTTTCTAACTACATCACAGGGTTCTTCAAATTGCCAGGTTGGATGGTATTATATTATCAGGGATGTGTGGTAACTTGATGCTGCCGATGCTTCTTACCGCAATTGGGGGTTCAACTTTTCGCTCCATTGCTCGCCTTGTCATTAATTCAAAATCTCAGTTATTGCTGGAGGGAATTTGATTTGACTCGAAACTCGTATTGTAAGTTGACACGAGTGGTAGAATTTATCAGTATAACGTTTAGTCTTCTGGACACTCGCGTCACCCAAAACCCTTTTTATCAACACCTCAACATTATACTTAAGAATAATGTATACTTGGATTATTTTTTACCAAATTTTGTCTACGTTCCATGATAGTCTGTGGGAGAACAGTTCATAGCTTAATGCCAACCAATCTCTAACCTTGTGACATTTGTTAGGAATTCTCCATGAAAGAGTCATAGTTATCATACTCCTTCTCATAAAATGTTTGTATTTACATTCTGTATATATGTGCATACTTTGTTTGTTGATGTATGTTGATTGGTGTATATCAGCAAAATGTATCAAACAAGCTTCGTTGAGAAGCTTCAACACCTTTCAATTTGTTTGTGCTGGTGAGGTACTTTTGAAAATATTGCATTGTTGTTCTTGCACAAGGGTCACTGAACACAGAAGTACCTCAGCTTCAATCACCGGCAAAAAGAAAAAGAACTTCCTTATTTGGGATATGTTTGCTTGGCCTTACCTCGTGTCAAAACCCTCGCTTCCTCATGACCCCTAAACTGACAGAAAAAATAGCGTGGACGAGATTTAATAATAGGAGAGTAAGAGCAGGTTAACCTGCACCTTGGTTACCAGCCCGGTTAGTTCTTATTGCCTCTGATGGATGGATTGCCAGTTAGATACACAGATAAAGAAGGAAAGAAACTGACAGGTAAACAGGTAAATAACTAGATAGAATGGATGGTGTTTATATATATATATAAAGAGATAAATGCATTAACAGCTATAGACACACAGTTCCTGCTAATAATAATTTTATGACCACAAACTGATATGCTATCAAAGTGAGACTGAGATAAATGCAACACGTACTGCTTCGTCAAAAACATAAGCCTTACAAAACCCTAAAACCTGATAATGGTGGGTAGTTGGTGGTTTCCCTGCCTGACTGACAGCTCACCTGTCTGACTGTGCGCTGAGAGACGGGAATGCAGGTAGACTATGCTAATTTGCCTTGATGAAGTGTCAGGTGTGGTGGCCAGGAGGACAGGCAGACAGGCAGGCAGGTTAGATGTTGGCCCTGTCGCTGGTCCGTCTAGCTGGTGAGAAGAGTGGTGGAAGTGCGAATAGACGATGCGTGTACAGTCACAGTAAAAACATTCCTCTTAATTTTTATGTCTAGTGGTGACCTTGTGATTGATAGTGTCGTAAAGAAAATGTTATCAGTTCTTTGCTATGAACCCTTAGTAAGAGTTTCTTGAGGTTATATTATATATTTTTTTTTACGATTTTTTTGGGCCAGGAGAGGCGAAAGGACTTTTAACAATGACTGTACTGTGCGTGTGGAGAGTGTGATTAGACAGATGCGGACAGACTCACTAGACGGAGGTGTGAAAACAAGCGGGAATAATCCGAACTGAACTGACTCAAAGAAATAGTGAGAACAAGGACACGGATAATTATATGATGCAGAGAGAAACACAAGAGAAGAAAGAGGAAGAAGATAATGCTGTTTATGATTATATATTCCACAGCAGGGCAGAGATTCGTTTTTGTTTGTGATTGTTTTCCTCTTGTTTACACCCTTATTTGTTCGTGTTTTTGTTTGTCATCTTCTTGTTTACACCTTTGTTTGTTTATTATTGGTGTTTGTGTTTGTTTGTTTTGGTCAATTTCTTGTTTCTCTATCCACTTTCCTTTATCCATGCTTGCTTTGGGCGTGATGAATTAAAAGCGTGTACGAAAGAGGCCTCTCTCTCATGTGCTCGTGGATGAACTATTTTTTTTGGTTCTTGGATTTACATGATAGAATTTCAATGAGGTGTTGGCAAGAGAGGCTGACACACCTCCCAGTAAATATGGTCGTGAACGAACCCCACCGTAGAAGTCTTGTGGTTTGATAGGCGTTTGGAACTTGTTATAAATGGATGATTCCCACATGTTCAGATTCCACATGATAATATACAAGTGGTGAGGTTCCACATATAGAAGGGGTTCAAATCCTAAATAAAAGAACCTTAAGTGTGGTACAGAGGCTATAATTATGACCGAGAGATTCATGGAAGGAATTTAAGTTCCACATATTGGGGACTTAAAAGAGGTTCTAATACCGAGTGTAAGTTGTTCAGGTTTACATGAAGATAATTTGTTCAAGTTCCATAATATTATACTTACGTGACACATACACATGGTTAATATAGCATAGACATAGTTTGGAAAATAATTATGTCATTGGATATTTGGTCGTTGATATAATTATGCTTGTGGTGGTTTGAGGAGCCTCAGTCACCGACTTATCGTTACTTCTTTAATAACTTGCAAATGGTATACAGTAATGTTGCTGGCCAAGGTCTGCAGGGTCCTTGAACTCGTTTGCGGAGATGCTTCGTACTTGTAATTCTGCTGAAGGAAATTACACTCCACTTCTCCTCACACACTCCTTATTACACGCCCTCCTGTCTTCCTAACACGCCCTCCCTCTCTCCTCTTTACATCTCCTCCCTCTCTCCTCTATACATCTCCTCCCTCTCTCCTCTTTACATCTCCTCCCTCTCTACTTTTTACATCTCCTCCCTCTCTCCTTTTTACATCTCCTCCCTCTCTCCTTTTTACATCTCCTCCCTTTCTCCTCTTTACATTTCCTTCCTCTCTTCTCTCTGCATCCCCTTCATCTCTCTTATCATTCCCTCTCAGTCTCTTTTTCCATCCCCTCTCCCTCAAGGAAATCTTCTTTTCTCTTCTGAAACTCGTCCCTCCTTCCAGAGACTCTCTCTACCCTCCTTATCTCATCGTCCCGCAGAAAGCTTTCTCTTTCCATCTGTTCCTTTTGTATGCGTGTATTTCCTTGCGAATATTTGTATTTGTCTTTTTATCTCTATTTGATTGTGTTTCTGTTTGTCTAGGCATCTCTCTGAAGCCATATTTCTCTCCTTTGCATCCCATCTCTCACATTCGTCCTGCTTTTTTCTTATATAGAGTCAGTCCCTCTTTCTGCACTCCAAACCCCAAAGGTCACAGCCCCAGGCAACACCTCTCCTCCCACACAGCAGAACCCTCTCTCCCATCCTGCAAACTTCTCTCCTCTCAAGTCTCCTTCCAAATCCCCCTTCACTCCGCCACAAGAACGGAGCTGACCGCAGGCAGTAGTCTACTCCAGCTCATCATTACACGTATTACAGTCCTCCCCGGGGCCTGCCCTCTGACCCCCTCAAACCCTGGGAGCCGTTTCTCTGCTCCCTCGCTGCTGGAAGTTTTTAAGCCACTGACTGCATGCCTGCTTGCTTGCTTGCTTGAAGGTCTGTTGTTATTCTATGTTTTTGTATAGCTTGCATGTGGGTGTGAGTTTTTGTTGTAGTTCGACCCTTGTGAGTTAGTACCTTGTGGTCGAGAGAGGGGCTGAGGTTATTTAACTTGGTCTGGGCGCGAGGAATTTCCCTGTGATGAGTAAAATCGCATAAAGTTTTCCACGATAAAATCCTAATTGGCGATTGTCAATAAGAAACACTTAAAGAAGACAAAATCGAGATAGCTTTTGTACCTCTTGATTTCAAGGTTTGGTAATGACGAGACATGTATACTAACATGTGACTGTCACTGCTACCCCTGTTGAAAAAAATTAATAAATATATATATATTTATATATATAATTATTGCATATTATACAGTTTCTTAAATTATTCTCTACCACAGGATGTCAGTGGTTGGGTAAGATTTTGTGATTATCCATAAAAGGTCACGAGATTCTAAAGTTATCTAACTCACTGTCATAAGTAGGAAGGAATTAAAGTAACTTAAATCGCTGTAACAGGACGAGGGATCCCGCCATTTTATCCTGTTACAGATCCAGGCACGAGGTTAGTCTTGAGTTTTTACGGGTCCAACATCCTCGTTTACGTTGTGCTCTCAGTGATGAAGGGCTGGTGGCTGGCCTTAGATTGGGGCCAGTTTTGTGGTGTTACAGGTTCTTGGGAGTGAAGCTGTTCTTGGAGGAGGGGGACTTGCTATTTTATGTCCTGTGTTCTTGAATGTGGAAGATTATTGTTATTTAGTGTTCTTACGGGTGGTGGGGTGAGGGTGTGTTCTCTGCTTTGTTGGAGAAGGCATACTTGTTACAATAACCCCGTGATGTAGTTAGAAAATAGGAGGTTATGAAGTCTCTCAAACATTGCCACGAAACACCACCTCAATTGAAAGAGCGTGTTTCGTGGCATAGTCAGGAGGAATCAGAAGCCACCAACCAGCTCTCATACACGATCACCGAGCCCTTAATTAACATCCGTATTCTTAACTCCCTCTTTACTATCTTATTTTATATAGTTCAGTGACTAAAACCAGATGATTGATTAATATTGTTGGAAGTATAAATTAGTGACGTTCAGAGGCCAATAACTGGTTTATGTAAAGACAAAACAAAACAAAAAAACAAAGCAATAACACAATTTTAATCTTAGGAATAGTGCTATATAGATGATTACAATATGCCTCGGAAAATAACCTGTTGTTCCACTTTTAAATGAGGAATATTGTTGTTGCACACTGTAATGTAATGTTGTTGGATACACTGGAATGAGACTATATTCTTTGGTAAAGGTTAACTGTTATTGTTTTAATGAGCCAAGGTGTGAGGTTGTTGTTGTTGTTGTGTTTTTACAGGAGGAATGTTAATTAAATATTTAATTTTAACATTTCTAAATATTTTGGTCTAGTACCTTTTGACCAACAATAACTACAGAATTGATTAATTAAATGATTAATTAATTAAATGATTTATTAATTAAATGATTTATTAATTAATTGATATTAAGCGCCGCAACAGTGAGGTCATATAGCGCCAAGAAAACGTGATAAATAAGTGAGACAGCAAGCCGGAAGGGAATAGAAAGGAAAGAGGGACAGTTCAAGAACTGAAAGGGAGTGACTGGGGCCGAAGGGGCGCTAAAACCCTTAAAGTATTGTCCACTAACTAAAGGCAATACCCATCTACGGGGCAGTGAATACAGAAATGAATATTGATTTTCTCTTTGTTAGTGTTTCTGTTTGTTACGACAACAATTCAACAACTTACAATTATAACATGAGTTTACATTACATTTTTGTCAAAGGTGTTATTTATTAGAATTACTAATCATGGTGGTGCTATTAATAATACAAGAACTTGTTTCTCCTCTTCAAGGTACTTCAGATACTCGATCCTTCATTAGGTACATGACTGCTTGTATGTCCGAGGGTTAAGAGAAAATATGTTTGATCTGGTGGCGTGTAATGTCTCACAACTCTCATAAAAGGTGTGCTATATCCACCTATTGCTTTATTACGACAAGTGGTGTCGCAGTTGGCAAAGCTCTGAAACCTTTACGATACTCAGAATGACGTTGAATTCCAGCTACGTAAATCTTATCTTAAACAGTCCTATATACGTTGGTAAAACTTATGGATATCACTTTAAGCATGATAAGTATGTTGGACACATGATAAAGACTTGTAAAGTCAATTTTGGTTTTAACTGAGCATCATAACTGATAGATATGACATCTGGTAAAGGGACATCCCTCTGGATAATACCTTTATTTATGTTTATACTGGGACGGCTGAGGAAATGAACAAATATACATATATTGCCAGATTTTATGAGAGTTTGAGTGTCCGGGTGTGGCAGCTAAGCAGTTTGGAAGAATTTCTGTTTGTGTGTGTGTGTGTGTGTGTGTGTGTGTGTATGTATGTGTATGTGTGTGTGTATGTGTGTGTGTATGTGTTTGTATGTGTGTGTGTGTGTGTGTTTGTATGTGTGTGTGTGTGGTGGATATATATTTTTTACGAGCGTTTTGTGAGTAGTGATGTGCATGTTTAACATATTCATTCCCCCCGGGTTGACAGCTAACAAGACGAACATAAAGAAGCTGTACAAGGAGCAGAGTCATGTCAGACCAGAATAATATTGTAGCACACTGGTCTTTTAAATCTATCCAAAACTGAGCAATAAACTTAACAATAGGAGGAGGATAATGTAGATTCAAATGGATGTGTTCAATACCCGAACTCTCTATATTATGAAGTGCGTCAAAAAGTGAAAAGGAGGTTGGTTATTCGGCAAAAGAGTAAGATAAACTGATGATATAGTTTGTGTCTGTATGATAAGATGAATGTTGTTGAGTTCATGTGGCTACGCTTGTGTTGTCCTTCCCTGTACGCAGTGACCCTGGTTGGTTGTTCAGCTGCTTCCACCATAGGGTTGTTCAGGTAATCCCGCCATCTTGCCTTCACTGGGGAGCAAATTACGCGGGTGTGGTGGTGATAAGAGCAAGCCAGTCCTGTCTGCGGCCTGGGCTGGTTATCTACAGGAAGTGAGGCGTCGGGAACAGGTTGGGTTGTTGGGGCGCGAGGCTCCACACGTCACACGTACGCAATAAGCTGCCCTTTTTATGGACCTCTTCATAACCTGTTAATTATAAGAAGGGAAACAAGTTTATTGGAGATCAATAAATATTAGAGTTCTTGTTACTGTCAGTAAATGTATTATTTATCTACAGAGACCTGGCGCTAGTTGAATCTTCTTTGATAAGCTGTGAATTAGATAACTAAATTGCGGGTAATCTATCCTGAGTGAGAACCAGATGTTGCTACAAAAACTCTCACTCAGGATATAATGGCAGACAAAATCGATAGTAAGATTACAAGGTGATTAAGAGCCAGCCAATCAGAAACTGTTTGGATATGGTGGAATGCAAACACTCAGAGCGTGGCCATGCAGGAAAATATTAAATACAGTACCAGTGAAATAACTTAACATTGTACCAGCAATGCTAGCTTCTTAATTAATAATTCACGAAGGAAATACCTGGAAATATTACCCATCAAATAATTCCATGCAATTTATAAATGTATGTACGATATATCCATAAGATGTACTAGACAAACACGTGAGACTTAAGGACACGGCATAAAGTAAAACGAATATCATTTGCAATTTATGCTCTTAAGATCCGTACTTAACTAGGAGTAGATTTATCTATATTCAGGCTCCTTCCTTCTTGCACATGAATGATAGAACTGAGAAAAAGTCATATGTAAGTTATGAGTTATGACTACTTGGTTTACTCTCTTATATTCTACTTGTGGATGATGGCCGCAGTATTGTAGAAAATAGCGATAATATGAACCTAACAGTCATTGCAACTGGGAAACACACACGCTCGTTCTGTTATTCTTGGTATTTTTAAAGGATTTGGGAATACGAAGTAACATTTTTGGAGGAAGTCACTCCAGTAGCGGATCATTCCACAATTTGCTTTGAGAATAAACATGGCTTGAGAGAGAGAGAGAGAGAGAGAGAGAGAGAGAGAGAGAGAGAGAGAGAGAGAGAGTAGGGTCGCGCTTAGATTCTCTGTAACTGTCTCTTTCTTTCTCTGGTTATCTATTTGTCTATCAATCTGTCCATCTCTCTATCTGTTTGTATATCTCATGGTCTGTGTTGTGTTGTGTGGCAGGGCATGGGAGGAGATTGGTCACAAGCCTCCATGGGTCCGCGGTAATTACTTTTTTGTGTATCTGGAGGTACAGTTGACGTCAGCAGGAGGTTAAAATTAATATCATCATAGCGGGTAATAGCGTATAAAAAAGGTTGAGGTAGAGATATTGTACTGTGTGGGATATCTGGTAACAAAAACAAGGCTTTCAGTCAGTGGCGGACGAACCATGATTGATCCGAAGAGTTGTGTTCACCTTTGTCCCTCTATCACTCGTGTAATTTATTTTCCATCTTGACTCTCAATAGGTGCATGGGTATAGATGAGGCATAACTTGTGTCTCTTGCTGTAGGTACCTCTCTCTATCTTGTGGGCGTGGCAGGATGAAAGTTGGCGTCGTTACCAGTGCACTAGAGCCAGTAAATCTCACACAACTCTCTTCACTTGGTATCGCTGCCATCTTTATGGGGCGAGGTCGCCAGGTTGATTATAGGGCTGAAATTTTCTCATTTCCTGTAGGCCCAGGACAGACACTCTCACTCAGCTCTGGATTACGGATATTAGTCTTTGATTACTGAAGTTTGGATTAAGGTTAATTTTACTTATTCTTAACACGATTTATGGAGTAGGAAACCATTTGGTGAAACTCTAGAAGCTATAATTTACAGGGTGATGTGACAATGCAGGAACATTATGGAGAATGGTAGTGGTGTTTGTTGTCGAGTGTTTTGTAATGAGGTGCTGTGTGTTAATGAAGTATAATGTGTTAATGAGGTGTAGTGTGTTAATGAGGTGCCGTGTGTTAATGAGGTGTAGTGTGTTAATGAGGTACCGTGTGTTCTGTGAGTATTATGTAGTGTGTGAGTCCATATAATTTTGGACCTCGTGTACTGTGAGGTTTTGAGATGCCATGTATTGTAGTGTTAGATGTCGTGTGGTTTGAGGTGTAGTATGATATTTGGTGTCTTATGATGGTTGGTGTAGCGTGCTGCTGAGTTTAATGGCTGCATTGAGTCATATATTTTAAAGTGTTGTGAAAGGTGTCGTATGGATGCACCTTCCAATGTAGAGTAAAATGCCATACCACGTGAGAACTGATGTCGACACAGTGCAACATCACCTGTACTCTGTATTCGTAAAGACAATTGAAAACACTTTTACTGAATACAGTATCGTCCGAGCATTTTCAAAACAACTGTGCTCTTTGCTCAGCTGAAAACAGAAGTAGAAGCGATGGAAAGGTTGCGACACACTGGGCTCAATCTCCACTGATAACAATGTGTGCATTGTTCAATATTGCACTCTTTTTATGTGGCTTCCTCTCAAGGGGTTTTGGTCCAGTTTGTCGCCTTCTAATGCACGTGACGCCACTGCAACATAATGACCCACGGCTCAGTTAAAACTGGGAGACAACTGGGCCAGAAAGAGTGAAAACAAAATAACATGCTCATCAGCAAACTGTGATGAACAGGTAAACAGACAGTGAACTATTGTATTTGTCCAAACACAATAATGAACGGAGACATAAGTAACGTACAGGAGCTCATACCATAGTAAACAATACAACTGACAGTAAAGCAAAGGAAGGTTGGCAAGCGAAGGTGAGGCCTGGCCAGGTGAGGCAGCCGAGGGCCAGGCACGTGACCAGTCCCAACCCTCGGCCATCGCCCAAACCACTGTGGCGAATGTGGTAATTAATTCTTTCACGGGACGCGGGTCGGGTGCATGCCTGGAGGAGACTTATGCCTCAGGTCAGTCAGGCCACGCCCTAGGCAGCCTCAGGTCATGTGTGGCACGGATGGCTGACTGGATGACTGGCTGGCTGGATGACTGGCTGGATAAATGGATGGCTGGATAACTAGATGGATGGGTGGATCTTTGGTTAGTTGGAGGTGGTGGCCATTGAGAGAAAAGTACGTTGCTGGAGGCTGTCTATTAAATGTGTTGGTAATATATTTTAAGTGGCAAATAGTTAATTCCTGTCGAGGTTGACATGGCTTCTTTTTTATTCGTTTATGTAAAAAACTAATCAAATTGTATGTTACATTACGTACTACAAGTATCACTTATTATTAAATCTTCATATTAGCAATTTCACGGGAAAAACTTGAGAATAGTTATTGAAAAAGATAATATGTTGATCATTTTAGTTTCTTTTTCAGGATAAATCAAAGGCGCAGTTATCTATGAGCAATCCGCTATTGATAAGTAAGCATAACATCCCATTATGATTAAGTAATGTGTTTAATGAAAGTACATGTTAGGTCCATAGAGGTGAGTATAGGGAAGGAGGTGTGCATGGTTGGAACAGTGACGTCAGTGAGTGAGTGGGGCTTTTGGCTGTGCTGTCATCACACTCCTTCATTACGTACAGGTGTGTGTGTGTGTGTGTGTGTGGGTGTTTTGGTAGCTTGGTGCATGGATTTGTGTGTGTGTGTGCGCGTGTGGGTGGGTGTTCTCCATCCTACTGTAACTCTCCTTACCTTCCTTCTGTATTTAATTCCCTCAATTCCCGAACGTTTCCATCATGTGTTTATCTTTTTCCTCGATCTTCCATTCTTTTCCCAACTCTTCTCAACTCTTCTCAACTCAGCTCCCTCAAAAATACACTCCTTCCCACACACTCCCTTAATACACCTCTCCTTCCCACACACTCCCCCATCCATTCCTATTTCATTTCCTCACTACACCCTTTATTTCTGAGCCTCTCACCTAACACCTTCCATTACAGCATCTCTTCTTCACACCCATCTATATACTACCATGCTCCCCCCCACTTCCCACCCCCACCCCCGGGAGACAGTAAATCGTGTAAGGGGTGCACTTGAAGGCCTGAAGAGAGAGAGAGAGAGAGAGAGAGAGAGAGAGAGAGAGAGAGAGAGAGAGAGAGAGAGAGAGAGGGGGGGGGTTCCTTTAAATATGTGTGTCTGTTGAGGTTGTGCATTACCGACGCACATAGGTACTCAACACCCACGACTCCTTCCTCTCCTGACACACACACACACACTCTCTCTCTCTCTCTCTTTCTCTTTCTCACACACACACACACACACCGGGCTAACATGGGGGCAATAACTTACAAAGCGGACGGATAATTGTGAGCCATCAAAACTACTGCAATCAAAGTGTAGGATTTAATGGATGGGTTTGGTGGGGTGAGTCAGAACTAAACAGGAACATTCAATACAAAGGATAATAATAATAATAATGACGATGATGATAATGATGATGTTAATGACGAAGATAATGATGATG
This sequence comes from Petrolisthes manimaculis, assembly GCA_034508575.1. NCBI lineage: Eukaryota > Metazoa > Arthropoda > Malacostraca > Decapoda > Porcellanidae > Petrolisthes > Petrolisthes manimaculis. Next base: position 372,895 of record JAWZYT010001438.1, on the reverse strand, counting down.
ATGATGACGATAAGGAAGATAAAGATAATGATGATGATGATGACGATAAGGAAGATAAAGATAATGATGATAGTGATGATACTATGATATTGATGATGGCGATGATATTGATGATGGCGATGAGTATAATAATTCTGCTCATATATGGACAACACTCCATCAAAGACCAAAATTGTGACTATGATAATGATGATAGTTATAATACTCTTCATTATTATCATTACTCTACTTGTTAATAATAATTATGGTTATTGTTATTATTATTATTGTTATTATTATTACCGTATAATTATGATAATAATATTTATAATAATAATAATTATAATAATAATAATTGTTATACTTGAAATAATTAAAATGGTAATTGTAGTAATATTTATAATGGTTAATATGCT
>JAWZYT010001438.1:235000-370000 GCA_034508575.1 Petrolisthes manimaculis | reverse complement strand
CTTTGGTTTATGGAAGTGCAATTACCGAGGGAGATTATAAAAACACACCTTAGCTCCTTCTGGGACAACTGGAGTGGTAGTGGTTGTGTTGGTTTGCTTTAGTGATGGTGGTGTTGATGTTGGTTGGTGGTAGTGGTTGATATTGGTGATATTGGTTGATGAAGTTTGTGGTGGTGGTGGTGGTGGTGGTGTTTATAGAGGAGGTATAGGTGGATTCTGGTGGAGGTGATGGGTTCTGGTGGTAATGTGGTTGGTGATGATGTGGTTGGTGATGATGATGGTAATGATGATGGCAGTGGAGGGCAAGGTAGTTTGTTGTTGGTCTCCTTCGCTACCGTCTGTACAAAGCACAACATTCACTTAGAGAGTTATCCCTGAAGATTGTGTAGAAGAGTGTTCATTTTTGAAAGAGAGAGTGATGTTGAAGTTGTAAAGAAATCCTGAGGAAAGTAAAGTAGTAAGGTGATAGAGAGTAGAGGGGTAATGGTGAAGCAGTGTCGAGGAGAGCAATGCTAAATAAGAGTACAGGAGGAAGGTGGTGATGAAGTGAAAAGTTGGTGGTAGTGATTATGAAGGGATGGTGATGGTGTGTGGATGAGGTTTAAGTAAGTGGTCTGAGAGTGTTAGGCAAGGGAACGAGATAAAACAGTGGGGAGGGGAGGTGATAGAATAAAGAAAAATATAGAGAATAAGAAGAAAGGCTGAGAAAATAAGGCCTGAGATGGTAAAGTATAGAGAAAAAGGAACGATGTAAAACGAGGAGAACAAGGACCGAGAGAGAAAAGGGACAAAAAGAGAATGGGGAAAGAGGTAAGAGGACGAACAAGGATTGAGGGAGGGAGGGAGGGAGGGAGGGAGGGAGGGAGGAAGGGAGAAGCTAGATGGATAATAACATAAAATCAATTCCTCTCTGAAAACAAAAGGGTAAGTGGTGAGTCAGCAAAGATGATGATGCATGCTGTGGCGGGCAGGGAATAACGCTGACACACAGAGGACACGTTGGAGAGGAGGTGGCAACAGAACGTGAGTGAGGGCTTAAGAGGGGGACAACTATAGTGGACCTGACTGCTTCTGTCCTTCAGCTGCACCCATCGTAATGTTGTTTCTTTCTCCACTCACTCCTATGTTGCTGTCCCCTACACTCACCCACCACCAGGCTCTCCACCTCCACCACCTCCACCTTCACCTCCACCACCTCCACCTTCACCTCCACCACCTCCACCTTCACCTCCACCACCTCCACCTTCACCTTCACCTCCACTCATGCTCGTCGCCCTCCATTCTCATGCTGTCTTACTCTCCACTCATATTTAGTGCAACTCTACTCACACCCTTGTACTCACCATCATACTGTGTCCCTCCACTCTACTCCATTCACTTTTATTCTGTCCTACTCCACTCACCCTCACACTGCCCCACTCCACCCACACTCACCCTCACACTGCCCCACTCCACTCACCCTCACCCTCACACTGCCCCACTCCACTCACCCTCAAACTGTTATCCCCATGTTGCTTACACCCATTATTATTTAGCTACACAATAATGCCTCTCTATTATATATGGTCATACCGGTGTTAATCTACATCACTCCTTTTTTTCCTGCCTCAGTGTTTTGGTGGCTGGGTAGATAAGCTGGAGAACCTGTAGCGTCCCTCACTACCATTACTACTACCACTACCACTATTACCACTACCACTATTACCACTACCACTATTACCACTACCACCACTACCACTACCACCACTACCACCACCACTACCATCACCACCACCACCACCACCACCACCACCAACAACAACAACAACAACAACAACACTATAACCACCACTATGTTATACCTCCTTCTCCTCCTCCTCCTCCTCCTCCTCCTCCTCCTCCTCCTCCTCCTCCTCCTCCTCCTCCTCCTCCTCCACTATGCATGACGCGACATTATTCACGGGGAACAAAGCGTGTCTCCACAACCCCGACGACGTGACATCCCGCTGAATGCGTCTGTAACTCGGCGATAATGGCCAGTATCGGGTCATTAGCGCGGCGGATCGTAATTAGGAACCAAAACTATTTCATGCCCAGTACAGTCACGTGCAAAAAATCCGTCCACTTGCCTACAATGCTTTAATACTTTTTACTCAGTGGTATTGTACACGTTCCGTTCCTTCTGATAAATAGTCCTTAAATTTATGTTTGAGCAAATTCTCTGACTTCTCATTAATGGATTGTCACCCACGTAATAACAGAATAAAAGTTTTTTTTCATGTAAAATACAAAACAAATGCACTGGTCTCCATCAGCCTTGAAATATGAGAACACCGTGTACTGTTCTGGGGTCGCATGCAGAGAGCTAAGTTTATACAGCAAATTATACTCCAAATTGCATTTTTACAACCATCACCAACTCATCTCTCCTCTCCTCCACTGTCTCGACCGCTGCCCTGCTCCAGAATCCTCCCCCGTGAGACTGCAGCAGCCCACCTTTGCGAAACTTTATTTATCTCGCCCTCACTGACTCTCCACTTCACCTCCTGGTCCTACCCTGGAAATTCCCACCCTTATAGTAGTTTTCCTCAGTCCTCCAAGTCTCTCCAGCGCTGCCAGTTTATTTTAATCAGACTCTGCCCTGGGTATAATGAATCATCTGTGCTCCCTTCTCCCTGGGTTAGCTGTTCACCACTTCTTCATCACCCTGGATTACTTCGATCTCCTCGATGCCAAGCCTTGAATATAACCTGTTTCCCAGGTTCATATTTTCTCGGTTGTTGTTGAGTGGCAAATAGGGACGTCTTCATTCAGTTATTTTCATTGATGTATTTCGTTGTGTTCTGTGTTTGGGTATTGTTTCTCTTTGTTTTGTGTATTATTTCAATGTCTTGTTTTTTTCTATAATTCCTGCGTTATATTTGGATTTACTAATTAATTCATTAAATATTTTCTCCCAAGTCTACTTCGTCTCACTTTCTCCGCTCGTTTGAATCTTCTAGTTATACTTTGCCACGTGTTCGTGAACACTTCATGGGTAGACCTACATTTTTCTTACCTTTCAACCTACGGATCTTAACAAAATGTTGAATCACTGTTGTAAGTTACTGTCATCAGTCGCAATAAACTCGGTAAACTTTTAAAATAATCGGATTTTCAACTGATGGGAAACTACTACTGTAGATTTATTGCAAAGCCCATGGATTAGATCAAATTTACCTCCCCTCTCTCACTTTTCTATTCCCCCCCCCCGTCTCTCTGATGGGAATGGGTGTGATCGTAGCGACATGGTGGTAGTGGCAGCAGCAGTGGACCGTGAAGGGTCTCTGGGGTTGTGGCCACGACCCGTCACGCCTCCTCCGTGATGAAGATGTGAGCCTCAGGGTCCTGGGAGCTGCTACCGGAGCACTCAACGTGGCTAGGTGGGGCGGGGCAGGGCAGGCACGGCGGGAGGTACGACAGGGGCATATAGGGCAAGCGGCGAATATGACAGGGGCAGGTAGGGCAAGAGGGGCGGGCATGGCACGGCAGGGAATATGACGGGGGCAGATAGTGCAAGCAGCCAAGTGAGGGAGTATACAACAGAGGCAGATAGGGCAAGCTGGGCTGGTCAGACAAGACAGGGAGTATGACGGTGGCAGATAGGGCAAGAGGGGCTGGCCAGGGAGTATGAGAGGGGCAGGTAGGGCACGTGGGGCTGGCCAGGACGGCAGGGAGTATTACAGGGGCAGAGGTGGCAAGAGAACCAGGTGATTACTCTGTAGGTGGAACGACGAGCACTTTAGGAGGGACAGCAGAACAGATGACAGGAGGCTCAGAACGAGTAAACACAGTTCCTTCATACAACACGGGACAGATATAAGGTGGGAGGGGCGACAAGGGCAGGTACAGAAAGAATAGTTACAGTGTCAAGAACGATATGAGAGGTGACAGGGGCAGGCACAACATGAGGGCCGATATGGGTAAGCACAGCAGGAGGTTTGGCAATGACACGCACGTCAGGAGGAGCGGCAGGGGCAGGAGCAACACAAAAGGTGGCAGGGGTTTAGGTGGCAAAATGGCGTCAGGGTTCAGGCACAACAGGGGGCCGACGTGGAATAGATAATGGAGTAGGCGTGGCAGGGGCAGGCACAGCAGGGAAGGCAGTAATAGGCTAGGAGCAGACACCGCAAGAACTACGAATCTCAAAGACTATTATTCAAGTTGTGATGTTTATTTACCCGTGTCATCTGATTCGGGTTTGGCATAGTTTCAAAAGAGTGGGTAAGATCTCGAGTGTAGGTTGTGAAGGAAGAGTTGGAGAATGAAGGGGAAAACAGAGGTGAAGTTGTGGTTAGAATAATAATAATGATGATGATGAAGGTGACTGTGATGTAGAGGCTGCGTGCGGCTGGTATAGTGACGACGGTGTTGGTAGTGATGGGGATAATAAAGAAAAAGCCTGGGTTAATAATTACAGAAGGTAGTGTTAGTGATGGTGATGAAGAAGTGGTGGTTAGCAATGATGGGGAAAGAGGTGGTGGTGGTATCGTTTATTTCTATTTTTATTTTTGAGTGAAGTTACAAGGTGTTGGGTACTTCACGTTTGTCGCACTAAATGGAGACAGTGAAGCTTTAATGGTGTTGTTAGTTGCTTCTTTTCTGCCCCACTAGATGACGACACCATATAAACGTCAGTCACTATCCGGGTTGGGTTGTTGTAGTGTCACTCACAGCATCTTGGAATAATATGGTCGGGTATATTTCTTTTATGCTTGACGTGTCGGTGTAGCTAGCCAGGATACTTTACAAACAGCGAAAACCATCAGATCACCTCAGATGGTATGATGGTAAAGGAGGAGAAGGGGTTGGCTGTGTTGGAGGAGGAGGAGGAGGAGGTAGTGGTGGTGATGAAGGGGTGGTTAACAGTGATGGTGGTGGTGGTGGAGGTAGTGATGTTGGTGAAGAATAGGTGGTGATGGAGAGGGGGTTATTAGTGATGGTGGTGATGGTGGTGGTGGTGATGATGGAAAGATTGTTAGTGGTGATGGTGGTGATGATGATGATGGAGATTGTTAGTAGTGGTGGAGGTGATGAAGGAGAGGTTGTTAGTGGTGATGGTGATGGTGGTGGAGGGAGGTAGGGACGCCCATCATGTTGTTTACAGCCATAAACACCAGCACGGAGCCGGGCCTCGTCATCCCCAAATGCACACGTTCTACACCAACTCTAAAGCCTTTACTGGAGAACCTACTGTACATCAATGAAATTAGAATTAAATCGATTGTAGTCGGGCTTCATATAATCTACGTTGAATCAGGGAGAGAATGTTGGTGTGAGGAAATAAAATGCTCTGGGAGGATGAAAAGAGGGAGAGAAATAATGATAAACTGTGTCCCTCAAACTGCATACACTTGGAGAATATGAGAGCTGGCCTCCCCGCCGTCATTACCCACACACATTTGTTAGTCAAATGACTCAGGCGGGGAATTTGAAACCTATACCTGTTTTGCTCTCTATGGGGAGTTGGAGGAGGGAGGGAGGGAGGGAAAGGGAGGGAAAGGGAGGTATAGAAGAGAAAGGTTGAGGGAGAAGAAGGATGGTATGGACAAGCGAGAGATTAACAGAATACCAATGAAAATGTCAGGGAGCATATATAAGAAAGTGAGAAAACAGAGAGAGTAAATGAAGATTAGTTAGAGATACAGAACAACAGACAGATGAAGCTAGAGAAATAACGAAAATTAGAGTGTATGTAAACAGGATAAAAAAATACAAAGAAGAACATTACACAAATAAACTAGGATGCTTCACACAGGCCAATAAATATATAACAACAACAAACGTAAACAAACAAACAAACAAATAATAGAAGAGCAAACGAATTAATATACAAATTATGGGACAATTAATTCAGGGAAAGGAAAGATACCGATTCCTCCCAACTACCTACACAACAACAACAACAACAACAACAACAACAACAACAACGGACTCCCTTCTCGTATACTAAAGTAATTATTAATCTGTTACCTTGCATAAATTGAAGGAATCTTTAGCCCTAAAATTTATCCACTTGAGAATATACACACGCAGCGGAATAATGAAGTTATGAAGAGTCACCTGATTGTTGAAATGAAAAAAAATGTGAATACCTCTTCCCACCCCCATAAAAACAGGCAGTAAATAATTCTGGTAAATAGGCAAATGAGGGGAAGTGAGGATGTAAGCATGAGGAGCATCAGGGATCATTATTATATACATGTGGAGTGAAGGAAACAGGTGGTAGACGATGGGAGTCAACACACATACATACACAAACACACACACACACACACACGCACACACACGCACACACACATACACACACACAAGACACAAGACACAAGACACACAGACGCACAAACATTTTCTCCCTTTTCTCAGAACCGCCGTCGTAACCCACCCACCTACTTACCTACCAAGCGTTGCAAGTTTTTCCCTTCTCTTAATGTGGAAATCACGGCCTCTACCCAACCTGTCTCTAAGGCCAGGAAGATGTCAGCAGTAGTGGTGGAAACTCACCTCTGTAATATTATAAGCTACAGGTACTTTTTTTTTTAATTGACTCGTATCAATTGCAACTTTCTATTGACACCTTATCTTTTCTAGAGTCATTTTGAAGGTAGTTGCATGAGTCGTCCTGAAGCTCGTGATGATAGATAGATATATGATAGACAGACAGACAGATAGAGAGATAAAAAGATAGACATATTCAGATCTACTTGACATTATTCATGGCAAAATGGGAAATCATTTAAATATTCGTTTTATACTGCCATGCACCTTATCATGGACAAAATATTTTCATTACTTAAGGAGAGATTAAGTTTTTGGTGAATTGGAAGGTCTGTGATTCCCCCAAACTATGCCATGAAACAGATCCCCTTTTAGTACGACTGGGGTGATTTGTTTCGTGGCCATAGTATGGAGTAATCAGTAAGGTAGTCTTCTAATTTGCTAACAAGGGAATCTCCCATTAAAAAAAAAAAAAAAAAAAAAAAAAAACTGTTCGCCTCCCCCCTCCCCCCCTCTCCCCTCCACCCCAAGCACATGTCCTGCTCATCACTGCTACTTTCCATGCACAGACACGCAGGTGGACACAAGCACACACATAAAGACGCACATGTTAAAAAAGGCACCTAGACATGATTACAATAATTATTATACCCACGAGAAAGACATATCCATTGGTACAAAAAGGAAAATTAGAAAACACACACATATACACACACAGTAATCTCTAACATAAAAATAATATTATCGAATCCTCAGACACTGGCGTAAATTCATGTATGTATGTATGTATGTATGTATGTATGGGTATATATGTATGTATGTGTATATATGTATGTATGTGTATATATGTATGTATGTATGGCAGGTGAGTGGAGTGGTCAGCTAGTGAGAGTCCCTGTAGAGGGAGACGTTTACTACGACTAAATTATCCTCTGACAGTAGACTTACAGCCCCACCGCCACTCTACGACAGCTTGGCACGAAAACAAGGCAAGCGTTAAATGACCGAGTGAGGGATAATAGCTGTGAAATGCTCAGAAGCCGAGAATTAAACCCCTTAAAGATATTCAAGAGGGTGCGTAAATCATTTCAGCGGGGAGTAATCAGCGTGGGTCTTACAAGGCTCTCCAACCTCGACCAACTAACCAGCCAACTAACCAACCAACCGACCGACCAACCAAACCAACCCACCAACCCACCAACCAAACCAACCCACCAACAACCCCACGACCGACCTACTCCAGCTGCACTTAGCAAACATCCCAGCTGTAATTACAATTGTACGTAATGGTGATTAATTACTGGTGTTGAGTACAAGGTCGCTACTAGAGGCGCTGCTGTCGGCGCGACACACTCAATTAGTATATTTCTGACATGTTAACATTGTACTCAAGATCATATATATATTTATAACTTTGCCTAAATGTTTTTTTTGCTGCATTTTTTTCTTAGGATAACTTCTAGGAACCTTTTGCATTGCATATGTGCACCTTGGTACTAAATCTAAAATGAAAGTTCAATTTACTTTATTTTTAAAGAAATAATTTTGAACTGAAAGTAAACTTTAATATATCCTAAACATAAGAGATGTCAAAAGAAGTACAACTGAGAAAGATAAAATCCAGGGACATTATACACTGATGCTATTTTTTTTTTTACTCTGCTCAAAATAAATATCTTGGTGTGGACTTTGACTGCTATTAGCCCAAACATATGCATAATTGTATCAACATACACACACACCCACACACACCCACACATCCACACACACCCTCCCCACCCACACACACCCACATACACCCCCACACACCCTCCCCACCCCCCACACACCAAACACCTGTCCTCTAACCCACCTACCTACCTACCAAACCCCCTGCTTTTTTTGTCCCCCTCCCTTCCCCTCCCGTCCCCTCTCCTCTCCTAGATCCTATACCACAGTGTGTCCAGATGGTGGCGATTGGAGTAATAGTTACAAGTGGTGAACAAGACCAGTGGGCGCACATCAGGTCCCCCAACACGACCATCACCATCCCTCCCGTCCCTCCATATTTGTCGTGGGTGGGTGGAGGACATGGGGACACGGCTACAACACACGCAGACACATTTTTAGTTTAAGTGGACATATTACACATATACTTTGTTTTTGGGTGATAAATCTGGAGCAAATGATTTCTCCAAACTATTCCAAGCAACAGGATACCATTATTTTTCTTCATCTTGCATACTTTGGAGGAATTAAGGCACTCCAATCTTTCAAACCTTCGAATAAAAAGAGGGCGTCGTAAAATTATGCCTTACAATATAATAATGTTGGTCTCTGTAATACTTACTCATGTGATTCGTTCAAATAGCTCACTTTCTTTCAACTGGTTCAGTACTTTTGACCCTGACTGTGCCATAGATATTTTCCCCATCCAAGTGTATGAATCTGATGTGTTGCACGAGCGTTGCAACTCTTACGTGCAGGTTGTTTAAGCGTACGTAATTCACAGTGTTATCTTCTTCAAATTCAATCATAGCTTTTCTAATGTGTTACTAATTTATCCTAATTTAACATAATTTTCGTTTAAATAATAATAATGGCTGGAGGGGAACAAGTTAGTTTAAAGTGAAAAATCTTTGCACTTATTCTTGGTACACAGAGGCTATTTTTCTAGCAAACTCAAAGGATTATAGATGGTGTCTGAAATATTGTTCGTGTGTGCAGTAATGTAACGCGAATGATAAAGGAACGCTACAAAATTGTTATTGAGATCTGTGATGAGTGTGGTGAGTGATGTGGTGGTGGTGAGTGTGGTTAGTAAGTGGTGTGATGGTGCTGAGTGTGGTGAGTGAATGGTGTGGTGGTGGTGGTGGTGGTGGTGAGTGTGGTAGCAGGTGGGACAAACACACCATATCTCCAGTCATCTATGGACCACAAACTCTGACCTCACTCCTCCCCACTAATGGACCCGACCACTCCCCTCCCCCACTCTCCTACTCTCTCTCCTACTCTCTCTCCCTTCTACTCTCTCTCTCTCTCTGTCTCTCTGTCTCTCTGTCTCTGTCTCTCTGTCTCTGTCTCTCTGTCTCTGTCTGTTTTGTCTGTCTCTCTGTCTGTCTCTCTCTCTCTCTCTCTCAAATGATCCACACCAGGTTTTTTTCTTTTATTTAAACATATCTGTAGTAGTTGTTTACTGCCCAAAGGAACACTATCGTGTGTTACCTATTTGAAGGGCAACATAGTAAAAATACATATCATAGGTTTTGGAATTAACTAGTTTTTATTATAACGTTTATAATAACACAATAGAATAATAAATATTTTGTGCTCTCGTATACTCTGTGAACAGCATATAGTGAAAAAATTAGTATTGTACTGTACTTGTATTGATTGCATTGTATTGTATTGTAGTACCTGCATGTTGGCTTTGGATGGTGGGGATAACGGTGTGTAACAGGAGGCAGCAGCTGGGTGGTAGTTGAAGATAACAGTAGACAGCGGTGGGTAACTTAAGACAGCGGTGGTAGGCAGCGCTTGGTAGCTGGAGATAGCGGTAGATAGTAGTGGTCCACGGGTAGCTGAAGGAAGCGTTGGGTGGGTGGGTATAGGCAGCAGAGGGTCGAGTGGATGACAGACCTTTTAGAGGAAAGTTCTTAAAGTTGTGTCAGTGTCGTAATTCATTCAGGCCTTTGTAGGTATGAGGGTCTGGGTGAGGCTGGAGAGATGAGTCCAGGAGATGATACGTGTATGTGGGGCACTCATGATGGTATAAGGCTTCCTGTATGGTATAAGAGGGTCCTGGATTGTATGAGGGAGTGGTGTGATGGTGTGAGGACTTACGTGATTAGGTATAAGGGTTCCTATCATTGGTATGAGAGGGTAGTTGGTATGGTATGAGGACTAGTGTGATGGTATAAGAGTTGATGTGATAGTATAAGGGATTCTGTGTTGGTATGAGGGTCACTAGGGGTGGTATGAGGCCTGGTATGCAGACTCATATAATAGTATGAGGGGTGACTGTGATTGCTGTCTGAAGCGTGACGCGGTGAACAATGAACTCACAAGAAGCATTCATTAACCGGCCTCTTAAGGGGAGAGTATACTTTAGGGATGATGGAGTGCCTTGATTCCTCCAAAGTATACCAGGAAACATGACCAAATTAACAAAAATAATGGTGTTGTGTTGCTTGGAATAGTTTGGAGGAATCATTTACTCCAGATTTACCAACACTGCACTTGCCTCTTAACAACCTCTGGTGCGGGATTGTATTAGCGGCACCAAAAACTCCTGACGTGACGTGCTTGGGTAATGTAATGAATTTTTAATAGTAATTGAAAATAGCAAAAACACGTTATGAAAATATTTTCCCTCTTAATTATATGGACTTGCGTTTCAGTAATATACCTTATTAGTAATAAGTAGCTGCCGAGATTGGACGCTGTCCCCTGAAATATATAGATAAACATTAATAACTTTGAGGGATAATGTGTGTTATCATACAGTGCTGAAATTGCTTCTCGCTTCTAAACGTCATCCGGGATATATTTCACCACACTTTTTTTTCGATAAGGACTGTAAAAAAAAAAAAAAAAAAAAAACTAGATGTCTTGTCTGAAGGTGAGAAATGATCCGGCATTACGTGTCAGGTCACCAGTCCCCCTAATGTATGACTAATGCAGGACACTTTTCCCCACCTACTGCCACTTGGACACACGAACCAGGGCACCGCAAGACTCATCACCCCGGGTTCAACGATGGGGATTCTCGCCTCTATGTGCCTCACGCCTGATAGCACTGTGTTGGGTTAGTGAGTCCGTTTCTGGGGCACAGGGCAGCCTCCAATTTGGGTGTCGGAGGGTGACGCTGTGTAATGGAAGACGCCCTCACTGCCTCCCTCCATGCCTTCCCTCCCTCCTCACTGCCTTCCTTCCTCACTGCCTCCCCTCCTCTCTGCCTCCATGCCTTCCCTCCCTCCTCACTGCCTGCCTCCATGCCTTCCCTCCCTCCTCACTGCCTGCCTCCATGCCTTCCCTCCCTCCTCACTGCCTGCCTCCATGCCTTCCCTCCCTCCTCACACACTCCATGCCTTCCCTCCTCACACACTCCATCCTGGAAATCGTCACCTTCACTTTAGAATGATATTTTATATTTTGAAGGCCAGAATTCATACCGAGGCAGAAATTGAAGAAACTGTTGGTGAAATTTATTTATACGATTAAAATTTCTAACAGTTTCTTTTAATTTCAGGAGATTTATGTCCACAATGATGTCATAATAGACAAATGATGACATGATAAACAAACTAGGGTCTTGTACAGTCATGGTCAATAATAATCATCCGTATAGTGGTAAACCGAACAATGAACTTAACATTAGTAACAATTAATAATGACTTCTTTTGAAACGTTCATATGTATACTAAGACTAGGCTATGGCCAAGACTCATAATGGCAATCAACCCTATTAGTATAAGTTCTCAAGGCGTGATTGATTTAATTATGTGTATTGCCATTATAAAAATTAAGCAACTTATGAACCAGACTTACCGAGGATATAACCTGTTGTGTCACAAACCTGGCGTAATGCCATTTAATTAGCGGCTCTATTCATCAGCTATAATTAATTGGTTTATATATTTTAGTAGGCTGTATTTGTTAGTTTGTGTGTGTGTGTGTGTGTGTGTGTGTGTGTGTGTGTGTGTGTGACAAGAGTACACGTGTTAATCAATGTTAGTGGGTAAGGTATATAATGTTGTCCACTCAGCCACATAAAGTTAATTTTAACTAGGATTTAATAGGGTTTACACTGTAGTCTGCAGTCTATAGTTCCCATTGTGTAGCCTTCGTTGGATAGGCTTTAGTACTCAAGTCTTGGTTCATTATATACATAGTTGTCAGCTAAATCAACAGACGGCATTCATTAGCAGGCATACGGTATGTCACAAGCGATATGAACTTAAAGGGAGAGTATACTTTTGTTACATTGGAGTGCCTTCATTCCTCCAAAGTATGCCAGGAAACAGAAGCAGAGGACCAAATATAATGGTGTTCTGTTGCTTGGAATAGTTACGAGGAATCGGTTGCTCCAGATTTGTCAATACTATACTTCCTCCTTAAAAGGCGAGGTGCTGGAAAAAGTCCACACTGGCCAGCGCCCTCCGGTAACGTTTGGTGAAGCATTGGAGTACCAAGTCAATTAACATGATGAAGGTTTTGTCGGGCTCGCTTCCATCAGCAAAGACACTAAACTGAATTTTAACATAATCCTAAGCTATTTACTGATGCATTATGTATTATTTGCCTTTTGTTTATATCCATTTTTCTATTTCTTGTAGCCCCTATATCATCTATACAATTTTGTTCACACTGTAGCTAATATCTTTCCCCTTTACTCTTTTCTTTCTCGTTTATTCTCCCAGAAACATCAGATGACATTATGGGTTAACTGTGCCCTTTTTTTCTGGTTAGCTCATTTTTACTTCCGTACGAAATTATGAGGCACATTTTCTGTTATCACTGTCATTTTTCAACCTTCCGAGTCAGCAGCCATTATTCCTTATCGTCTCATCCACCAAATTAACCCCCTTGCAGCCACAAATCTCAGGTACAGACGATGATAAAAGTCTTGGGGCCAGTCATCCGTCTAAGAACTTGTGCTATAATAAGGTCCTGCAGTTTTGTATATGTGCACAGTCTGGAATAGAGTGCAAATCCTTTTTTCTCCCCTTCTGCAAAATTCATTACCGTACTATTAAGACGACGTATACTGTACACTCTCAATCCACAATCCCTACCCAGCCTGAATCAAAGCCCGAAATCTGGAGCAGGTGGTTTCTAGTCGACAACTTACCCAAAGCCTCCATTGGTTCAAAAAGTGTGTGTCCCCATAAAGGTTTGAGTGGGATGTCGTCCAGATATTGGACTTCGACTCGGGTGGGAGAAGGAGTGTGGATTGCGAGTGTTACTGTACCTGTGTTTTGACAAAAATATTATCCATAATGTACTCTACGTACAATTGCCAGCACTTGTAACTGGGTCAAGAAAATGGGCCTAACAACGCTGCCTGTACCAGTTATAATTGCCGGCAACAGTACATGTCTAATTAGGTATGGGCATTACTATTGTGCTGTGCAGTTGTAGACAAAATCAATATTGTAACTCTACAACCAGTCTGTCAACTCTGGTGTTAAATAATTTATGTATGACTATAATATGACTGTATTCTCCCTTTAAATATACTTACACTACCAATATGTATAGTTATATGTATTCTCCCTTCATATATACTTACATTACCAATATAGTTCTGACTTTCTGTACCACAATAGACAAGACCACTTCTGCTTCCTACCTATATAGGCTACTGAGGGTCATGATGGTCTCACTCCACACATTCCCACGGCATGACTCGTCTGTTTGGTATTATGTATTTGGTGTTCAGGTGAGGCCGGAGTCAGTTGTTATGGAAAGTGATTCTTGAAAATGCCTTGAAATATATTAGGCGAGTACATTTTTTTAATTTGCTGCAGATAATATCGTATATAGTCTAGAGTTCATTAAACTTTCAGAGGATATATAGTCAATTACAATTCATGATTATACTGTTTCACCGTTCGTTTGATTTACATAGCAGGTGTTCACCATTATTGTTACACGTGTGTTCTCCGAGTTTTAATGCCTCTAACAGCGGGAAATGACCTAGACGTCAGCTGTTGCTTGTCAAAACATAAAACACTGTGTTCCATTGTTATGTTGAATACTGCAGGAGGTGTTGCAATATTCTTCCTTACTTTATCATTTTCATAAAAGTGTGTGTGGTCAGCTTCCTCCTTGTGAGTGAGTGAGTGAGTGAGTGAGTTTGAAGGAAGTGTAGAGCAGTGGAGGGCAGTACACTGGAAGGGTCGGGGTTGTGGGGAGTGCCGAAATACCGGTAGCAGGTGCAAGTTATTCCAGGTAATTACAGCACTGTTAGCAAGCCGGAGATGGCGAGCCAGATTAGGAGGTGGGGTGAGCGTGAGAAGAACGGGGTTATAATAGGAGAGAGAGAGAGGGAGAGAAGAGAGAGAGAGAGAGAGAGAGAGAGAGAGAGAGAGAGAGAGAGAGAGAGAGAGAGAAGGAGAGAGAGAGAGAGAGAGAGTAAGAGAGAGAGAGAGAGTGATTTGGAGGGTAAGCAAAGGTTGAAGAGATTGGAAGGTTAGTGACGTCACGAGTTTTTCTTTGGGAGTTGAGTGTCTTATTAATTCAGTGAGTAGTGTGTGTGGGAACCAGCAACGTCTTCAACAGTGTTATACGGAAGAGGAGGATAAAAGAGTTCATTAATAACAATAATACTATACCAAAAACTACCACCATCACCACTACTACTACTGTATAATTATCCATTGCTACTATCATCACTACCCTAACTACTACCGCTACTACCACGATTTTGTTTATCCTTTGAACTGAAATATATAAATAGTGGGACTCATGATTATTAGTTTAATTAAATGGAACAAATTACTGACGAAGCGACGTAAAGAAATATACGAAATGAAATGAAATACCGGTAGATATAAAGTTTTAAAGACATAATACTGTAAAAACAACGACGAAGATGAGTAAATGAGATAAAACGATAATAAAGGAGAGGAGACAAGAGCAGGTAAATAAAAAAGAAATAAAATAAGAAGGAAATGGGAAACGAGAATAATATGGAGCAAAAAGAAAATGGGAGAGAAATGAGAAGAGGAGGAAGGAGAAGAAGACGTGGAGAAGAAGAGGAAGAAAATGAAAAACAAAATGATGGAAACGTTTGGGAGAAGAAGAAAATGGGGAGAGAAGGGGACACAAAAATAGGGTGAGGCCAGCGACAACGACGTCATTAAAAGGCAAGCAAATATTTACGTCCATAATGAAGTAAAAAAGAAGGGAGGCAGGTTATGGGAAAAATGGCGTCCAGGTCGGCTAATTAGGGACTTCTGGAGGTGGATGTGGAGGAGGTGGTGGTGGAGGAGGAGGTGGTGGAGGAGGAGGTGGAGGTGGTAGAGGTGGAGGAGGAAGAGAAAGAAGAGGAGGAGTAGGAGGAGGTGGTGGTAGAGGTGGTGGTAGAGGATGAGGAGGATGTGGTGGAAGAGGATTAGGAGTAGAAAGAGGTGGAAGAGGAGGAGGATGAGGAGGTGGTAACGTCACTGAAACGCACACACACACACACACACACACACACACACACACACACACACCAGGGGAGGAAAATTAATCTTTCTTTCTCTGTCTCAGTCTTGGTCGATTTTTTTTTTACTCTGTCTGTCTGTCTGTTTCTCCCTGAATGTATGTATGTATGTGTTGCTCGAATTCATTATCAATATTTTGTTTTGTTTTCTCTGTGTTTCATATTCTTCTTTCGTTCTCTCTCCTTGTCTCTATCTCATTGTTTATTATATTTCTGTTTTACTCTGACTGTATTCTTAGTGTTGTTTTCTCTTTCTTACTATCATTCTCTTTATTCTTTCACTCTCTCCCTGTCTTGTCTCTATTTTGTTTCTTTCTTTTCTCACTTTGTCTATATTTTTTCAACTTCTTCTTTCTAAGATACTATGAATAAATTAGTAACACAAACTTACTCTTATAATTCTAAACACATGCATTACGACGCCTTAACGGGGTGCGGGAGTAGGGGACAGGCTTTGGGGGAGGAGGACTGAGGGGGTGCGGGAATAGGGGTACAGGCTTGGGGAGGGGGAGAGGTAGAAAGCTCGTCCCCTATTCCCGCACCCCCCAAACCCCCACCCCCGAGCCTGTCCCCCTATTCCCGCACCCCCAAGCCTGTCCCCCTATTCCCGCACCCCCTTAATGTTGTGTCTCATACAAAAACACACAAGCAAAAGAAGACAAATACACATCTCAGTAATGTATTATTATATGTAATTATTATGTAATTATCAGAGCCAGATCCTCAAGGTACGAACGTAATTCCTTAAGAACAGCATTACCATCGGAGGTCAGGAGGAACAATGAGTTATTCCTTTTTTTTTTTTTCTAGCTAGACACAAGCCAGTACGAGGTTGGTATTAAATGTTTTACCTCCACTATCTTGAGAGCAGAGTTAATGAAATTCTTGTGTCATTTTGTGTTACAGTTTTGTAAAAGATCATTAATTTTAGTATCGAAGTCGACCAATCCTATAGTTCTCCAATTTTTTTATCTCTTTTATATGATGGGTGATGGCACTGTTCTTTTACCTAGCTTTTATCCAATAGACATTTAATTTCCATTATTAACACGCTTACCTCCTCCACTTGATGGCCGAGTGTGACGTCAGTTTGTTGCACTTGTAATATAAAGTTCTGGCGAGCTAATCTACTCAGATGAGAAACTGTGAATATTCTTGCAAAGAGAGTTTTAGGTGTTAACATCGATAACACTGAAAGAATTAAAATACTCTCACTAGTACCATTACGGCCGCACCAGGTGGGATTTCACTCTCTCTCTCTCTCTCTCTCTCTCTCTCTCTCTCTCTCTGTTGTTGCCTGGGTGCCACTTAGGAATTCTTGAGGTGTGTGTGGCTATGTTGGTGTTGACCTGGGTCTCGGTAACGGGCTGTATGAATCCAGTTTCAAGAGTAACAACATTAAACATATATATAAATATTTAGTATAAATCTTCATTCCACTTAACATCCCTGAAGTTGTTTACTTTTGGCACCTTTCCATTAACAAACACACCACTTGGCATCACTCACACACCTACTACATACATCCCTTCCACCTGGCACCACGCTCGAGCCAAGCATACCTTTTTCACTTGGCACCTCGCTTACACCAGGCTTTCATTTTGACGGATTAGCATACTGAAGCCGGTGATGAGGTGAAGGAGTGTGCAAGGTTCGCGTGATGATGCCACCACTCTTACACGCATTCATCCGGCTCGCTCGTCCAGTGCCCGAGGCTGGAGTATTAGACCAGGTAGAGCAGGTGTGTGTGTGTGTGTGTGTGTGTGTGTGTGTGTGTGTGTGTGTGTGTGTGTGTGTGTGTGTGTGTGTGTGTGTGTGTGTGTATGTGTGTGTGTGTGTGTGTGTGTGTGTGTGTGTGTGTGTGTGTGTGTGTGTGTGTGTGTGTGTGTGTGTGTGTGTGTGTGTGTGTGTGTGTGTGTGTGAGAGGCTTGGCACGAGGGGTGTGATAATAGTCAGGCTCAACACACTGACATCAGACCTCCGGCAGCCAAACATCGTGTCGCCTTCACCCTGTATACATACCTCCATCATTTCCTCTATATCATACCCTCTTCTCCCCCTGTTATACTCCCACCATGCCCCTTCACTCTCACTTAAATCTTTCATACACGTCCCATGTAGCCAAATCGTCTTATCACATGTCTTCCTCCCTCATAGTCATATCCATACCGTATCCCTTCCCTATACTCACATACATACACGCTCCATTCATAGTCTCATGTTTATATTGTCTTTATTGTTGTTGTTGCTATTTACAGGGATACAACCAAAATGGTGAACCATAAAAGGAAGGTGATGGTAGTCTTGTATTCATGTCCCGGGATTTAAGTTATCGAATAGAACACTCATGCACAGGAAAATTATATTGTATTATTAATCTATTCTTGTTTGTTTCACGATGATAGACAAACAGTATAGCAAAAGTAGGGGTCAAGCTGAAGGTTTCCATAACTTTGGTAGGGAATGGGTTTCCTCTTGAGCATTGGTTTGGTTGTATCAGTTTGTGTGACCCTTTGTACTTTTAATGAATTATTCTCAAAAGGTCATGAGTGAATAATGTTCGAGAGGGTTAGCAAATTATGATACTAACATCCCACCTTAATTATTTTTAAAATCTTAAATATATTAACAAATGTAAGACATAATTCCCAAAATGTGTTGAGCGATGATGAAATTTGAATTTACCGAAGCCTGCATCTAAAGCAATATCCTGCCGAGAGGTTGAGTGTGTGATGGTGAAGTAGGTGTGACTGGAGGCAGGTGTAGAGCAAACGACACCTTCACAAGAGCAGGGGTACAACAGGTGAGAACACTCTTGCACCTCTCTTGTTCTGAAGGATCGTAATTCTTGGAAGGGGAACATAGAGTGACAAGATTCAAAGTAAGAGGGGCGTAAGAGCAATTTCACTTCACTGGTTGGTATGTCACTCACTCTTACCAGCCAGGGGCACTTCAGAGTTTGTGACGCAAGGTAGCCAAGTCAGTCAATCACTCTAACTGCTTCTTCTTCGGCCCCTGGAACAGCCCCCATCCCATGCAGTCATCTCATCCTGTCTACACCTTCCTTACACCTTCCTTCCTCATCTTCCCATATCCTTCTCCAGTTATGTCTCACCGTGGCTTATTTTTCCTACCTCTCATATACCTCAATCTTGCCTCAACCATTTTTTTTTTCTTTTATTGGCTCTCCCTCTACACTTCTTACTTCGACTCTCACCTTTTCTCACCCTGTTTCATTTTCCTCATCTTTCCTTATTTTCTATGTCCCTTCCCACTTCTGCTTCAGTCTTCATTGCCCTCTTCTTTTCAGCCGTTCCTCATTCTGTCTGATATTCCTACCTCCCCCTGCCATCACATTTATTTTGTCATCTTTCCTTATATCTCTCTTTGTTTTCTTTTTCTTTTATCTCATTCTTCGTGGCCTTTACCTCAACCTTCTTTCATTTCCCTGACTCTCCTTGTGTATATATCTTTTCCCAGGCTCATATCTTACTAAGTCTTCTTCAATGTGTTACTCTTACATGCTGCATCTCGTCTCAATCCTTCAGCTCCTGCTTTATACTACTTTCTCTCTCTGACTCACTATCTCTCTTTTCTTTCACTTTGCTTCAATTTCCTGGCTTTTCTCACTCCTTGCTTCAATTTCCCTGCTCACCTTCAGTTCTCCCTCATCTACTCATTTTCTCTTTCCTACTGTGCCACACGACGGTCTGTACAAAAGGGCATTGTTGTCCCTTCAGTTCTGAGACGATGATTATCAGTCCTTCACCGATCCCTTCTTTCCCTGTGTATCCTTGACATATTGCTAACTCTCGACCCATTTCCTATTCGGTGATACATATATAAGATCTTGGGTGTATGTTTCATTCCAATTTCACTATCAGTCAATTAATTATTCAATCATGCAGTTAATATATGAGTCATATAAGTATTTAAGGGACCACCACCACCATCACCACCATGCCAACCACAACCACTACCACCACCACAACCACCACAACCACAACCATCATCACCACCACCACCACAACCACAACCACCACCACCACCACCACCACCACCATCATCGTCTTGAATGAACCTTGCCGTCATGGCCAAGTTTTTACCCTCGTTAGTGCGTCGTGTCGTCCACAAATTGACTCTGATGCCCTGCTACTCGTACGGTACTAACAATTCAGCTTTCCTCATTATAGCCTCAGTAACTTGGAGAACTTCGTGAATATTTTATCGCAGTCATAAAGCACAACAAAATCCAACACCTCTACGGTGTATTTTTGAATGAAAAACAAGTGTCACTGTGAGAATACCTTTATTGTTATTATTGTTATTATTGTTATTATTGTTATTATTGTTATTATTGTTATTATTGTTATTTTTGTTATTATTGTTACTATGTTATCATTATTATTAATATATATGTATATATTTTTCTAAGTTGGGAAGGCCAGCGTAGATATGTTTGGTTATGGCAACTCATTGACTTGCATTTTAGTCCTGAACCTTGTGTAAAGAGACTATCGATTACTGAACTGCTTGAGTGTTATATGTGAGATTTCCCTGGAACCCAATGGAAGCAAAACAACTGACAGCAACCAAGAGGCAACCACCACTACCACTACCAATACGTACCACCACCAACACCACTACCATCACCACCACTACCACCACCACTACAACCACCACCACTACCACCACCACCACTACCACCACCACCACTACCACGACCACTACCACCACTCTCTGATTACTTGTGTTCGCCACCATCATTAATCCCTCTTCTTGTTGCAACTCTTATTGATTCTATCCTTAGTAGTATTATAGGTATTATCAGAACGAGTACTATTATTATTTCATTATCATCAATATTGCTGTTATTATTACTTATCAATTTTTTTTTTAACTATTGATGCTACTTGACTTCTATTAAAGACCCTGTGATCGTGTATTAAAATTGAATGCTTCTGATTCCTCCTGACCATGCCACGAAACGAGCTCCATCCGTATAGGTGGTGTTTCGTGGCAATATTTGAAGGACTTATTTATATCCAATTTTCCGACTATATCAAAACAGGGTCCCTTAAGGTTAGAGTACAAAAGATAAAATTGTAAGTAAGGCCCTTGAGGCATTTCTTAGTCTGGGCAAGAGAAGATGGGAAGGGTCTGTCTGGTAAGTAAGGCTTATCTCTTCCTTCCCTCCTTCCTTCCCTTCCTTCCATCTCGTAATCTTTCTATACCTCTCTTATTCCACCTTTTCTATTTGTTCCTTCCTTCCTATCTCACTCCCTCCTTCTTATCTCCCTCCTTCCCTACCTTCTCGTAATCTTTCTATATCTCTCTCCTTCCACCTTTTCTATCTGTTTTTTCTATTTCCTTCCTTCCTTCCTATCTCACTCCCTCCTCTTTATCTCCCTCCCTCCTTTCCTCTCATAATCATTCTATACCTATATCCTTCCACCTTTTATTTATGTCTCTTCTATCTCCCTCTTTCTCATACTCTTTCTATACCACTATCCTTCCACTTTTCTTTCTATCTCTTCTATCTTCTTTCCTACTTTCATTCCATATTTTCCTTTTTCTTTCAATTTATCTAAGTATTCTTTCTTGTCTTTCTTCATTCTTTATTTTTTTTTCATTATTTCCTTACTTCCGTTTTTTTTATTCTTTCTCTTTCTCCCAATTTTTCAATCCTTGCTCTTTCCAGTGTATCATCGCCTTTCATCCTTGCCATTCCTCTCTTCCTCTCATTCTCCTACCTTCTTTCACACCCGCCTCTCTCTCTCTCTCTCTTTCTCTCTCTCTCTTCTCCTTCTCATCTTTATAAACTTACTTCCTTTCCCCTCCCACTCCTTCCCTCCCTCCCTCCCTCCTTCCTTTCCCCTCCCACTCCCTCCCTCCCCCTCCCACTCCCTCCCTCCCTTCCTCCTTTCCCCTCCCACTCCCTCCCTCCCTCCCTCCTTCCTTCCATGCCCTCAGGACTCTCCCTACCCCAAATATAATCTGTCCCTGAGATGTGCCCAAATTACCGTAAATAAAGGAAGGGAAATTATAACTTGGTTGGAGGGTTCGTTCAGGTTGTGGGTATCGAACGATGGAAGATATTATTTATATTTTATTTTTACAATATTATATATATTTTTGTGTGTGTGAAAGTTGAGAGTAGAGTCCTATGTATGTGTCTATTGGTGTGTGCTCGAGTGGTGATACAGTTCTAGTATTTTCCTTTACATGAGATGTAATCATTGGTATTGGTATCTTCATTATTATTATTATTATTATTATTAATATTTTTTTAGGAATGCAAGTCCTGTGTATTTGAGGAATTATCTACAGTTATTCATATCGAGAGTGTGGGGCTAAAGTATTCTGGGATTTTGTTACTTATCAGTCATCCTCCAAAGTATGATAGGAAACAGGATCAGATTAACAAAACTATATGATAACCAGTTGCTGGGAATAGTTTGGAGGAATCAGTTGCTCCAGATGTACTAACACTGCATTAACCCCTTTAACCTGCATAATGTATATATGGAGTCAATGGGTAAAAGAGTGTATTTATTAACCCATTTGAGGGACCTAAGAAGTTGTTGTCTGTGAAGGGGGAGTTAATGATTCCCCCAAACTGTGCCACAAACCAACAAATACACTGTCTGGAGGAATTTGTAGCTTCCACGTTTTCCACTCTATATACCTCAGAGACCTTATTGTCCCTGAAAGCTCATTTACTACATTATCCCCCACACCTTCCAATATAAAAATAGATGAAAATATTATCTGGAAGTATAAAATTTAATGAAATCGATATAGTGTCCCCGTCTAGATTACAACCCAGTTAATTGGATTGTGGCTTTGTCGGCAAATTAGGGGCTACTGATTTCTCCTGACTATACCACGCAACACACACCCTGGGAATGTATATTGTTTTGTTGAACAGGATGGAGAAATCAGCATCCTTCAATATACCTAGACACTCCTAATCTTCTTAATGTGTGTGTGTGTGTGTAAGGGAGGGAGGGAAGGGTGTTTGTGTGTGTGTGTGTGTGTGTGTGTGTGTGTGTGTGTGTGTGTGTGTGTGTGTGTGTGTTGTGAGGGATTGGACTGTGAGGGGTGAGAGAATCCACTTCCACCACTTCCACCACCACTTCCACCACCACCACCATCATCATTGTGTGTTGTCATGAGTACCGTGTGTTTACCTTCTGCTTTACGGTGAAGTGCTGTGCTAATGGTCGGGAAATAGACAAGAGGTGAGGCAGGAGGAGAAGGGGGAGAGTGGAAAGGGTAAGTAAGGTGTTCTCAGGGAGGAAACGTATAGGTGGAAGGAATAGAAGAGAATAAGGAGGAGAAGCAATAGGAGGAGGAGAGAGACAGAGAGTGGAAAGGGTAGTAACAGGGGGAGGGTAAGAAGGTGGAAGGAGGAGGGGAAGAAATGGGAGAAAGAGAGGGAGAGTAAAGAGGGTAGTAAGGAAGCGAGGGAGGGTATTAGGAGGTGTTAGGAGGAGGAGGAGGAGGAGAGTGGAAAGAATAGTAAGGAAGTGAGAGAGGGTATTAGGAGGAGGAGGAGGAGGGGAGTGGAAAATGCTAGTAAGGAAGTGAGGGAGGATATCAAGAGGTGTAAGAAGGAGGAGGAGGAGGAGGAGGAGGAGAGTGGAAAGGATAGTTAGGAAGCGAGAGAGGGTATTAGGAGGAGAGTGGAGAGGCTAGTAAGGAAGTGAGGGAGAGTATGAGGAGGAGGAGGAGGAGGGGAGTGGAAAATGCTAGTAAGGAAGTGAGGGAGGATATCAAGAGGTGTAAGAAGGAGGAGGAGGAGGAGGAGGAGGAGAGTGGAAAGGATAGTTAGGAAGCGAGAGAGGGTATTAGGAGGAGAGTGGAGAGGCTAGTAAGGAAGTGAGGGAGAGTATTAGGAGGAAGAGGAGAAGGAGAGTGGAGAGGCTAGTTAGGAAGCGAGAGAGGGTATTAGGAGTATTAGGAGGAGGAGGAGGAGGAGAGTGTAAAGGCTAGTAAGGAAGTGAGGGAGGGTATAAGAGGGAGGTTAGGGTTTGGATGTGAGGCACCAGACCACGCCCTCCGACACTCACGGTACCAGCAGTGTGCCATTAGCCTGTACCACCACGCCGAGGCCAAACAACATATCGCCGGCAGGAGGGGTGGGGGGTCAGGGGAAGGGGAGGGGCAGGGGCAGGGGCAGGGGCAGGGGTAGGGGAAGAGGGAGGAGGAAGGAGAAGATTAGGAGAGTAGGAGGAAGAGAAGAAAAAAGTAGATTAGGAGTTGGTTGATGAAGAGAAGGAGAAGGAGGAGGAAAAGGCAAAAGAAGATTAGTAGTTGGTGGATGAAGAAGTGGAAAGGAGGAGGAGGAATAGGAAAAAGAAGATTAGTAGCCTAGTAGGTGGAGGAAGAAGAGGAGGAGGGGAAGAGAAGGAGGAGAAGGAACAGCAGCAGCGGCAAGAGAATACGGTTTTCAAAGAAGGAAGATAATAATAATAATAATAATAATAATAATAATAATAATAATAATAATAATAATAATAATAATAATGATGACCGTGATGGGATGATGATGTCGTACAAGTGTTTTAACAGACTGACCCCTTGACCAATAATTCATGAGACAAGTATACTGCACAGAAAATAATATAATAATGTATGGCCCCCTGCGTTTGCCACATATACCTTTTTTTTTTAATATATCAGTGACAGTGTGGAGGGAAGAAAGGTTAAATGAGGATAAAAATGAGAGAATAAGGAGTATAGGAGGATGAGGATGAGCGAAGCAAAGTATAAGGATTAGAGAAGCAGGAGTATTAGAGGATGAGGATGAGAGAAGAGAGGGAATATAAGGATGAGAATGAGGAGGAGTATAGGAGAATTAAAATGAGAGAAGAAGTAATAAATGAGGATAAGGATGAGAGAAGCAAAGTATAAGAATTAGGAAAGCAGGAGTATATAAGAGGATGAGGATGGGGGAAGCAAGAGAAGGGAGGTGGAATCAACCCAAACCAGTCCAGGGATCCAATTATCAAAATTACCCGTTCTGTGAAATGTTGGAGGTTAAAGTATAAGTTTGAGCGTTATGTTGCAGACGCACTCGAGTCCAGATAACGATAGTAGACGCAAAACAAATGGCACTATCTCCTTATCAGTGACCTTCCTTCCCCCTTCCCTTCTCTTGCCCCCCATCTGTTACTTCTATAGATAAGGATAGTAGATGCAAAACAAATGGCACTATCTTCTTATGAGTGACTTTCCCCCTTCCCTTCCCTTACCTTCTGTCCCCCTTTCCCCTTCCCCCCTTCCCTTCTCTTCCCCCCTTCCCTTCTCTTGCCCCCCATCTCTCACTTACTTCTATAGATAAGTCAGAGGGCGTGCTTATGAATGCATGTTTAGATAATGATGGTAAATGGAGAAGGAATACAATATATTATCGTCTTATCTGTGACCTTTCCCTTCTTTCCCCTTCTTCATCGCATCCCATCTTTTATTCTGTCGATATGTCAAAATGCGTTTCATATGAATAAATGTTACAAATGGAATAGTGATAATGTGGCAAAGGATAGTCTGTTTATTGTCGAAAACCCTCTGTCGTTTCTGTAGTTACTGTATGTCTATTGGTAAATGTTCAATATGGATTTCACCCCAAATCAATAATAATGTTAACTCTAACTAATACAAAATTGTTACATGAAAGCAGAGGATGAAGTTTAAATCTCTCTCTCTCTCTCTCTCTCTCTCTCTCTCTCTCTCTCTCTCTCTCTCAAACCATGATGAGTCTCATCTTACTTCATCTGCTGGTCTCTCTCTCTCTTTCTCTCTCTCTCTCTTTCTCTCTCTCTCTCTTTCTCTCTCTCTCTCTAAAACCATGATGAGTCTCTCATCTAACTTTGTCTGTTGGTCTCTCTCTCTCTCTCTCTCTCTCTCTCTCTCTCTCTCTCTCTCTCTCTCTCTCTGAAAAAAAAACTACGAGGAAAAATTATATATATCTAGAAAATATATTTGTAAAAGATAATAAGGGTTGTCTGAGAGAAAAGGGAAGAAGGGATGCCATAACTCCCACCACACAGTCCCCTTGTGGTGTGTCGGGTCGGGTTGGTCGGGGATTGGTCGGGTCTGGTTGGAGATGGACAAAATTGGTCGGAGATGGTCGGGTTTGGTCGGGTTTGGTCGGGTTAGGTCGGGGATGGTTGGGAATTGTCAATATTGGTCGGGTTTGGTTGTGTTGGGTTGGAAATTGGTCGGGTTTTGGTTGGTAATTGGTCGGGTTTGGTCGGAGATGGTCGAGTCTAGTTGGAAATTGGTCGTGGATGGTCGGTAATTGGTCGGGTTTGGTTGGATATTGGTTGGATATTGGTTGGAAATTGGTCGGGTTAGGTTTGGGATTGATCGGGATTGGTCGGTCGGTGGTCGGGAGTAGTGTGTGTGGTGTCAGTGGTCGGTTGGGGATGTTGTTGGTGGTCAGGGTATCAGAGTGTCAAATCAGAGTCGGGAGGGAAAGGAAGAAGGAAGGAAAGAAAGGAGGAGAGAGGAAGGAAGGATAGAGAGAGAAGGACGGAAGAGAGGAAGGAGGGAAAAGAGAAAGAAAGGAGGAGTGGGAAGGAGAGTGTGTGGATGAGAGGAAGGAAGGAGAGACAGAGAAGAAAAGAAAGTAAGGAAGGAGGAAAAAGAGGAAGGAAGGAAGGAAGGTAGAGGGAAAGAGAAAGGAAGGAGGAGTGGGAAGGAGAGTGTGTGGATGAGAGGAAGGAAGGAGAGAGAGAGAAGAAAAGAAAGGAAGGAAGGAGGGAAAAGAGGAAGGAAGGAGGAATGGGAAGGAGAGAGTGAGCATGAGAGAAAGGAAGGAAGGAAGAAAGGAAGGACGGAGGGAAGAAAGGAATGAGGGAAGAGAGAGGGAAAAGTAGGCTGGGAAGGATAAGAGAAAGGGAATGTGGGAGGGAAGGAGGGAGGGAAAAGGAGGAGGAGGAGGAGGAGGAGGAGGAGTTATAGTTATCAGGGTGACATCAGTTGACTGTATAAAATAGTATAGCAAATTAGAAAGTAGAGGTGTGAGGCATGGATAGATAAATAGACAGACACATAAATACAAATAGATGATAAAAATGGATAGATAAATCAATATAGGTAGATAAATAGATAGATATACAGGTAGATGAACAAGTAGATAAATAGACAAACAAAAAATAAATATATAGATAGATTGATAGACTAGTAGATGGGCAAGCAGAGAGATAGATAGATAAATAGATAGATAGATAGTTAGATAGATAGATAATTAGATAGATAGATAGATAATTAAATAGATAGATAGAGAGAGAAATAGATAGATAGAGAGATAGAGAGATAAATAGGTAGAATGACCGACAGATACAAGCATAGATAAATTAAACAGTATAAACAGCGACAAAGAAAAGTATATTGACAAATGTATTATCTGAAGAGAATTATAACCGTGCATAGGGACAATGATTGATAAAATAACAGAGAAATACAATTAGTGAGATTGAGAGAGTGAGAGAGTGAGAGAGTGAGAGAGTGAGTGAGTGAGTGAGTGAGTGAGTGAGATGAAGAGTAGGTGAAAGAAATATAAATGCATATACAGTTGCACACACACATTGAAATAAATACAACATAACCATCGAATTTCAGAACGAGATTAGCTTTCATAAGAGGCAGATTGATAGTATGTTTTAAAAGGAAGGACTACGTTTGACATATATTTAATTCTATAGATGATAATGATAACCTTCCTATTCTAACTTAAGGATGAGAGGGAAATTTAAAAGGAATGATATATAGGAGGTAGGCAGAAGATTATGATGATTGGGGTTTGAAAGATGGAGAGAGATAAGCAAGGGAAAGAAGGAAGGAAGGTGAAAAAGAAGGCTGGATACTAATTATTAAGGTTTAGAAGATGAGAGAGAGAGAGAGAGAGAGAGAGAGAGAGAGAGAGAGAGAGAGAGAGAGAGAGAGAGAGAGAGAGAGAGAGAGAGAGAGAGAGAGAGAGAGAGAGAGAGAGAGAGAGAGAGAGAGAGAGAGAGAGAGAGAGAGAAAGAGAAAGAGAAAGAGAAAGAGAAAGAGAAAGAGAGAGAGAGAGAGGAAGGCTGAAGGAGAAAAACCTAGGAGTGTTTTGACAACCTAACGTCAGATATGTTGATAATAATTAGCTTATAGGTTCAAGGGTGCTACTGTATAGGGAAATTGAAAGATAAAGTAACACCGACAGATAGGATAAACACTTTAGATTTATACAGTAGATAAGTAAAATGGTGGAGGGCGAGAGAACTATATATATTAATAATGATGAAGAATGCCACAAAACTTTTAACCAGAGAAAAAACCACTAGACTCTTTAAAAGGTGAAGTCAGTCCAGAAGAAGAGAAAAGTACCGCTCCCCCATGTCCCCCTTCTCCTCCTCCTCCTCCTCCTCCTCCTCCTCCTCCCCCCACTCGTCCCCCTCCTTCTCCTTCTCCTCCCGTACCCCTCCCCCCTCTTCCTATCCCCTCCTCTCTCTCCTCTTCCCCCTCCCCGTCCCCCTCCTCCTCCCCCCTCCCCTCCCCCTCCAATTACCCTCGTAACTTGGGGAAAAAGGAAAGCGGAATGGCACTAATATAACGTAACAGAGTCGAGATGGGGAAAGATAAGGGAGAGAGCGGGGCGTGGGAGGTTGGGGGGGGGGTGAGGGGGAGGGGGAGGGGAGTAATGATCGGATACGGATAATGTGACAGGATAATAATCGAGGCCGAGTCCGTACGCAGTCAGTGCAAGTGGGTGGGGGTCCAATCCGGAGAGAAAAAAAATAACATAAAATGAAAAAAAAAAAAATATATATATATATATATATTAATAAATAGGCGTATAAGATAATACAGTAGTAAAGTTATGTTGGAAGGAGAAAAAAGGGATAGTTCGTGTTGGTGTGTGTGTGTGCCTCATGAGTTTTCTTCATTTTCTTTTTCTTTTTCTTTTTTTTCCTTTTGTGTGTCTCCTTCCTGTGTGGTGGTGGTGGCCTTAGCTGTGGGTTGTCCTGTTATCACTATCTGTCCTGTTATCATTATGTTATGGTGAGTGTTGAGAGCCTAGCTAGCTGCAGGTGGGAATGGGTTGATCATATTTCTTAGCCACACACACACACACACACACACAGAGAGAGAGAGAGAGAGTATAAACAAATTTGAGTAGGCTAGGTCTGTCATAGTCCTTTATAACACACGGTATAAAACAAGTAGCGATGCCTTAAGATTGTAGCCTAACATCTATCTATCATTGGCTGCATCAATATGGGCGACACAACTCTATACGGTTTTCAATATATCCTCGAATCTGTATCGTGTCTTGAAATGCCTTTGTAATTCATGATCCACGATGAAAACAAAACAAAACAATTAATTCATTTTTGTGTTGAGAGTGAAAAGTTACTGACAGACAGGTAGTGGATACCTATAAAGGATCAGCTACCGTTTATGTGCTTGCGAACATGTAAGCATTTGTGTGTGTGTGTGTGTGGGTGGGGGGAGTTGTTTGTGTTTGTGTGTGTATGTGTGTGTATGTATGTGTGAGGGTGTGTGTGTGTTTGAGTGGGTTTGTGTGTGTCTGAGGGGAGGGGTTTTGTGTGTGTGTGTATGTGTGTGGGGGGGAGGTGTGTTTGTGTGTGGGGGGGAGTTGTGTGTGTGTGTGTGGTTGTGTTTGTGTGTGTGTGTGTGTGTGTGTAAGCATATCCATAGTACTTGCTCGCTACTGATAGTATATAAACACCTGTTGTGGAGTTCCCCTTGGATCCATTGTCATGTGATCAACATTTGCTGTGGTGCAGGATGAATATTTTCATCCTAACGTATAATTCATTTCTCATACTTAATAATGATCATCGTTTGTTAGTTAAAGGGCCATCATACACTTACATGGATTTATTGTCAAAGCATTTGGTTGTGTGTGTGTTTTTTTTTTTTTTTTTTTTTTTTTTAACAATAAATATCTTTGCAATAATACCGAGTCATTATATTTGAAGGTTTACAAGTGCAGCCTTTTTTTATTATATATTTTTTGTTGTGGCAGTAAATATTTTATGAGGCGATGGGGTGGTGGTGGGGTGGGAAGCACTGGTGGTCCACTTATTGGTGAGCAAGTGGCCATTTGGTGTGAGGGAGTTTTTAAAGTGGAAGTAAAATATATTCTCATACACTCAGGATAATAGGTAACATTTTTTATTTTTTTTATTATACTCTTTGGTTGAGGTTCAGGAGCAGAGAAGGAGGAGGAGGAGGAGGAGGGATGAGGAGGAGGGATGGGAAGAGGAGGAAGGGGAGGAGAAAAAGGAAAAGAGTGGGGAAAGTGAATGAGAAAGAAAAGAGAGAGAGAGAGAGGAGAGAAGGAGGAGAAGAAGAAAGAGGAAAAAGCGTGAAGAAAAGGGAAGGAGATTGAAATGAAAGAGAGAGAGGAGGAGTAGGAGGAGGAGAAGGAGGAGGAGGAGGAGGAGGAGGAGGTGGTGGGTAAGAGAAGGATGAATTGGAGGACAAAAAAGTGTGGAGAGTATGTAGAGGAGGAAAATAAAAGGAGAGTAATGACATGAAAAAGTTAAATGGTGTCTGTGAGGAAGAGGAAAAGTCAAACAAGAAAAAGGAAGCCAGTAAGATGAAAAATACTGAAAATAAAGAAAGGAATTAGGAGGAAAAGTAAGATGATGAGGATGAGGATGGTGATGGTTTGATAGTGATGAGAGAGAGAGAGAGAGAGAGAGAGAGAGAGAGAGAGAGAGAGAGAGAGAGAGAGAGAACAGCAACAGCAGCATCAGTAAGTTCTGTGGGATGTGGTAATGATATAGTTACAGCCCAGTACCTACCCACAGACACTGGTAGGAGCCGATAAATCCACACAGGGTCGCGGGTTTAAGGCAGGGGTCAGGGGCGAGGCCTGTGTTTTGAGGCAGTGTTGGTGGTGATGAGGAGGAGGGGAGGAAGAGGAAGAGGAAGAGGAAGACGAGAAGGAGGAGGAAGAGGAAGACGAGAAGGAGGAGGAGGAGGAGGAGGAGGAAGACGAGAAAGAGGAGGAGGAGGAAGAGGAAGACGAGAAGGAGGAGGAGGAGGAAGAGGAAGACGAGAAGGAGGAGGAAGAGGAAGAGGAAGACGAGAAGAAGGAGAAAGAGGAGGAGGAAAAAGAGGAGGATGAGCTGGTTGGGTGGGAGTGGTGATGTGGGTGATAGTGATAGTGATGCAATCCATGGTGAATAATGAGGGTTGTAGTGATGGTGGTCATTGTGGTGGGTTATTTATGTGTGTGGTACATGTGGTGATGATGGTGTGGTGTGGCTTGGTGATGGTGGTGGTGATGGTGATGTGGAAAGGATGGGGATGGTGGTGCCATAGGTGTGGTGTGGTGGTGGTGGTGTGATAGTGGTGAAAAGGGTGGTGCTGGTGGTGATGTGGTATTAGTGGTACTGGTGGTGATAGGTGTGAAGATGGTGGTGTAGTAGTTGTGGTGGTGACGGTGATAGAGGTGGTACTGGTGGAGTGGGATAGTAGCAGTAGTGGTAGTAGTAATAGTAGTGGTGGTGGTGGTAGTGGATGTGTTATCCATTGTCCTCCGGGTGAGTGAGTGACGATGGTGGTAGGTCATATCGAAAGTTGATCACACACACACACACACACACACACACACACACACACACACACACACACCACCTCCATCAGCCACAATAACCGCGACTATCTAAATGGCCCATGATGACAGGTCTGAAGTGACAGGCAGCAGCGTTCTTGTTCTTTAATTCAATTTAGGACCCAACACAACAGCAGCTGCCCAGAAACATGTACCCACGAGACGCCTTGAAATGTGTGTGTGTGTGTGCTAGCAGACTAGCCAGTTTTCAGGGTTTGATGTCTCCACTCTGGATATTCTCAATGCTCTAATTTTAACGCATCCGCCGTCGTTTTTTTTTTTTTTTTTTTTTTTTTTTTTTTTTAATATATATATATATATATATATTTTTTTTTAATGCATATATATTTTATATTAATTGTAATAATTAACTTTTTTTTATTATTATTTATTTTTTTTATTTAATATTTTTTTTATTATTTATTTATTTTTTTTCGTCGTCGTCGCCGCCGCCACCAACAACATTTGCAACATTCGTAAATTACTTTCTACCTCGTAAGTTAGGCAATATGTTTGTATGACTACTAATATTCTAATAGCGGCCAGTTTTATTAATTTTCCCCTGTTCTTGTTCTGGGTGGAAAGGGGAATATTCTAAGAGCTAGGAAGTGACATTATTTTTTATATTTTGTTAGAGATGACGCTGAGAGCAGAAACATGATAAAATGAAATGTTGCTGAAGATCAGGTCATGTTGTGATTATCATGAGGCAACTCAGAGGAAACTGTTAGCTCATATAAATAAAAGGCATCAGAGAAACTCATAGACACACAAACGTGCATCATAATCATCAAATAAACATGAAGCCTTACATGTTGGAGAGAAGCTTATCAACTAAGAAGATGAAATAACCTTTACCTCGTGCTAGATCTTGCGAGGTAAACATTTATCATATAGTTTGGCACACAGTTTGCCACATATTATAAAACACGGTGTTGGTATCATCCATTTCCTTTGTTTTCTCCACTTCATCTTCCACAACATTGAGAAAGTAATTCTTTATTGACTTAAATCAGAGAAAAGGTGAATTTGTACTAGCAACTTGATATGCGGCATCACTTTATCTGCTGTTGCACGATTAATGAAGTATCAGATATAATTTGCTTCCATTCTTGACCTAACCTTGCATAATATCAACCCAGAGTCTAAATATATAAAAGGAGACCTAGACTAGTTGTCAAGTGAAGTGGAGGAGCTGGAAATCTGGCCCCCCACGCCTACAGCCAAGCATGTTGTTCAGTGCACCACGGATGTAGCTACCTAACAAAATATCAAACTCCAACTGGAGATAAACTGTCCCTCGCAGCTGAACTGGCAAATTGCTTAGACAGTTATTCAAATTCAATATTTAAAAGTACAATTATACAGAAGCATTGTTTAAACTGAGGTGGCAATTTGCTTAGGATTGTTGTTCAGTGTTTGGAGTTACTATTATTGCAGAGTTTGATTTAAATTGAACTCTCAATTTACCTGGAGTTTTAAGCCACAGTTTAATCATTAAGCAACATCTGATAACCTTTGCGTTTTTTTTCCATCAGCAGACGATGTTTCCCCTGAGGAGGCAGTGACTCAAAAGGTCAGAATTTACTTCATCAAAGCCTTAAAGGATCCAACCCCCTGTGTCTTTGACCATAATAGTGTACAGTTGCCAAAAGAGAAATTGCGACAACTATTGATAGAACATAAAATATATTAATGTCTATAGTTGTTTGTAGGGATCATAAGTATGTATACAGAATAATATGTATATTTCCTTCTGTTATACACGCTAGACAAACATAGGAGTCGCAGGAAACATTCGCTCTTAAACTAGTCAACATGAACTGGCAAATTGTTGGGGCATTATATACTCAGTGTTCGGAGTTACAATTATTCAGAAGCGTAGTTTGAACAAGTCCGAACCCAAACTATGAAGTAATATGTTCGTGTTCGGACTCAAAGGTCATGATGGTAACAATTATTCACCATCATACTTTAAAGATTGGGATCATTTTTGAAGTATTTTTGTGTGGATTTATTACCTGCTACCCAAGGCGGAAATGATTGGGTGTCCAAGAAAGAGTGCTGCCCGAGTTTATGGTGTTCACATGCAGAGAGAGAGAGAGAGAGAGAGAGAGAGAGAGAGAGAGAGAGAGAGAGAGAATGGAATCCTAATTGTCCTTCTTGGAACTGACCTAATTGGAGTGACTGTTCATATGTTCCTTTTTTTATTCCCCACACATCTATCTATACATGTTATTTCTAGTCCTTTCAAGGTTTGTTTTAGAATCCATTATTATATTTATTACAAGTTATCTTAAAGCTGCATTCTATTTAAACGATCAGTTGGTGCGAAAATCCTCACCCGATTATAAATTTGCGACTTCTTTCGAGGCAAAGGCAATAACTCTTGAGCGTAACCCGGTGGTTTTGCGTTTCTCGTGCTAAAGGCTATATTCTTAGTCTGCACCTTCGTGTGGGATGGTTCGGCTCCACGGTGTTGATTAATTTGGTGATATGCCGCCAGTCACCTGTTATTGGACGTAATGGTTGGAAATTAACCCAAGTATATATAGTAGACGTACAACTTTCCGTGATGTGTGTGCTTACCTTAACACATTTCTGCGTTTTTTGGTGCTGAATTTATTGAGGGCTAAGTTATGTATGAGGGGCGCGATAAAAGAGCAAGTTACCTGCACTGATAAATTTCAGATAACACATACAGTAAATTAAAACCCACCTACCTTCACACTTTCTGTAAAAAATACACCAAATTTGTGTGGGTGATGCGTGACACCTGGCTGGCCCTGGGTGTTCAGTTGTCATGGGTACACTTTAGACATTATGAGATAACCTTCACCTATGTACAGTACAATGCAGTCCATAGATAATTATGTGTATATTATAGGGGCAGGTAATGTTGCTAAACGTTTTCCTCCCGCATTACATAATTAAATGTTTTCCCTCTTTGTGATTTTCGTATGCTGAACGTATGCACTTCAATGACAGTTTATGAACATGAGTTGAACGTTTCCCTCTCACTATACTGTATGTTTTATTGAAATAGTTTGACATTAGGTGAACGTTTGCCACTAGCTCTACAGTCATTGTCTTTTGTTATTTTGACATGAGCTGAACTTTTCCTCCCTGCACATCAAGATTCTTCCTTATAGTATAATAACTTGAGGTGTCCATGTCCCCCCTCCTCCCCTCGCCTCAGTTCTTTATACAGCAGAGTGGGCAGTTTTTAATGTTGTTCATTGCCCAGGCAGCAGTGGCGGTGAAGAAGGAAAAGAGATACAAGGCTGTTAATTGGAGAAGGGAAGAGATGATGAAGTACACGTGAATATAGAGAAGAGGTGATGATAAGGGAGAGCAGATGAGGGCGTCAGGAAGAAGAAGAAAGGTGAAGTAAGAAAGTAAAAGATTAAACAAAATATTAAATTGGGGGAGCACATAATGAAGCAAGTGGATATTGGGCGAGGATGAAGGGGTGTTGGAGGATGCATGAGTGTTGGAGAGAATGTGAGGAGAGGATCTATATTTAAAAACTATGATGGAGAGAATGTTCATAAGGTGAGGGAGATGTATATAGGACAGAGGAAGAATTAAAGTAGAGAGGCTGCGAGGTTAGGAGGTTATAAACATATGACTCGTGGGAGATGGAGAGGAGATGAAATGAAAGAGTGGGAGAAGAGACGATGTGAGGGAGGTGGAGAAGAGTTGAGAAGAAGAGGGTGGAGATGAGGGTGTTGGAGAGGAGTCGAGAAGAAGAGGGTGGAGATGAGGGTGTATCAGAAGGAGGACCATATGAGAGAGGTGCATGGAGAGAGGGTCGAGTTTCATGTTGGACCCGGCATCAGTCAAACTCACCTCCCTTCAAAATTGCCGAGGTAACCCCATCACTACTAGACCCTGGGATCCACAATACAGAAATAGCAGTCATTACCATTGTGCCACAGCGTCGAAATTCCTGCATTCAGGTAGCAGGTTCGATTCCTGATGGATTACCATGATAATTACATGAACCTGGGAGGCATTTGAAAGCAGATGTATACACGTTACCTTCACTTCGCTTCTGCATCTGAAAAAAAAAAAAAAAAATTGCATGTGTTATCAACCTTCTGAACGCATTAATCTCTCTCTCTCTATCCAATCTCTTTCTTTCCTTCATTACTTTCTCTCCCTTCTCACCTCTCCTCCCTTCTTCTCTTCTCTTCTCTTCTCTTGTATTCTCCCCTCCTCCACTGCAGCCCTCCTTCCCCCTACCCACCCTGGACGTGCCCCAACTACCAAGAGGCAAAGGCACAAAGCATTCTGGGTCGTTAAGGTAAATCATCTCACGCAGGAGGCGCTTTGGTGGTGGTGGTGGTGGCAACTCCTGGCTCTCTCACCACCACTCCTCCTCCTCCTCCTCTCCCTACTCCTACTCCTCCTCCTCTCCCTACTCCTACTCCTACTCCTTCTCTTTCTCCTTCTCCTCTCCTACTCCTCCTCCTACTCATGCTCCTACTCATGCTCCTACTCATGCTCCTACTCCTCCTCCTACTCCTCCTCCTACTCCTCCTCCTCTCCCTACTCCTACTCCTACTCCTTCTCTTTCTCCTTCTCCTCCTCCTACTCCTACTCCTCCTCCTACTCATGCTCCTCCTCCTCCTCCTCCTCCTCCTCCTCCTCCTCCTCCTCCTCCTCCTCCTCCTCCTCCTCCTCCTCCTTCTACTCCTCCTCCTCCTCCTTCTACTCCTCCTCCTCCTCCTTCTACTCCTCCTCCTCCTCCTCCTCCTTCTTCTCCTCCTCCTCCTTCTTCTTCTCCTTATACTCCTACTCCTACTCCTCCTCCTCCTCCTCCTCCTCCTCCTCCTCCTTTGTCTTAATCTGTGTCTTGTTATCTCTCTTATTCCTTTTTTCTCACTCTCCCTTACTTTTTTTTTATATTTCTCTCTTATGATTATTATATTCTGTCTTGTTTCCTCACTCTCTGATATCATCTCATTATTTTATTTTATTTTATTTTTTATATTTTTCTCTCCCATCCATTCTCCTTCCTTTCCTCACTCCTCTCCAACTTCTCCCTCCACCAACTCCCCCCCCCTCTCTCTCTCCCCCTCCCCCTCTCTCTCTCCCCCTCCCCCTCTCTCTCTCTCTCCAACTCCCCCCCCCCTCTCTCCCCCTCCCCCCTCCCTCTCCAACTCCCCCTCCACCCTCCCTCTCCAACTCCCCCTCCCCCCCCTCTCTCTCTCTCTCTAACTCTCTCTTTCGACTACAACTACTCCTACTCCCCATCTTTCCCTGGACTCCTACTCCATCACTCTCACTGCCTGGCTTATATCTGACGGTCATCTTATTTCACCACCACCACAACACTATCTGGTCCAGTTTGAGAGAGAGAGAGAAAGAGAGAGGGAGAGAGAGAGAGAGAGAGGGAGAGGGAGAGGGGGAGGGGGAGGGAGAGGGAGTGAGAAAGAGGGAGGGAGAGAGAGAGGAGAGATAGAGGGAGATTGATTCTACATGCCAACTGATCATTTCATAGATCATTTGAAACACATCGCTACTAATCTAATCCCTTAATCAACCCCTATCAATTACTAGCATATATATGTATACTCTATATAAACCTATTCTGTACACACCTTCACAAAATCACAAGTTAAAACACTACCTATTGTAGTTTGGGATGTAGACGCTGTATAGTTCCATTACAAATTTCTTTTCTTAAGAGGGATCACCATTTTGCCATTTTAATCAATAACAGAATTGACACTAAATCACAACAGAGACAGTCGAAGAAAATAAAACTCTTCACTCTAGTGGGAAAACGTACTACTATTATTATTATAATATATTGGTTGGTGCTTCCGAGATAAACAAAAAAATCACCGAAATATTAATTACTTTTTATCATCTTACTTTCCATCATCTTACTTTCCATCATCTTACTTTCCATCATCTTACTTTCCATCATCGTTTTATCAGAGTTCCAACAACACAAAATATATCAAAAATAGGGAGGAGAGAGACGAGGGTATGTGTGGGGAAAAGAAAGGGAAAAGGTTAGAGAAATCACATCCTTAGAAGTTTCCAGGACCTCACAAGCCATGCAGGTTAGGTAATACAGTAAATACATAGAAACATACAGTATGCATAGAAAATATATCTCCTAATATGGGTTGGTTGGTGTAGGTGACTGAGAGAGGGAGGATCCAGCCCGTCTGTAAGTCCTGATCACTGTGCTTCATTATGCTAACCATCCAATATTTCTCCCTCGTCTGATTTACGCCTTCGGAGGTACTGGTATTAGCGAAATTGCCCACCCTAACTGCACCTTCCACTCTGAAGCAAGTTGTCGTGTGTGTGTGTGTGTCTGTGCCTGTGTGTCTGTGTCTGTGTGTGTGTGTATGTGTGTATGTGTGTGTGCTAGGTTTCTATATCAGTTTGAATGTTATGTGTGAGTGGTATGTGTTAATATAATTATTATGTATGGTGGGAACCTTTTTGACTGCATGGACTTGCATTGAAAATTGACTTATGACATCACATTCCCTGCCACCACTAGTAATTATTATTATTATATCATGAATGTAAAATATCACAAGGACATACAGATATATAGATACATAGTTTGATGGATAATAGATACTTGGAAACACACAATAATTATACAGACAGAGAGACTAAACAACGTCCCCTCTCTTCTGTATAGCCCTGGCAAGTGGTGTCAGGAGGCCATAAAGATTTATTAGACACACGCTCATAAAGACTTCAGTTATATTTAAAGAGTCGTGGAGGGGAGGAATGAGGAGTAAGAGTCATGGGGAGGAGTATGGTGGAGCAGGTGGAGGAGGAGGAGGAGGAGGAGTGGGAAGAAGGATCGAGGAGGAGGAGGAGTGAGGAAGGAGAAGGAGAAGGAGGAGTGGGAAAAATGTAAGGCTGAGGTGATGGAGTCCATTATTTCTATGAAGGAAAATGTAGGACGGAGAGAATTGAATATATGATGGCAAGGAGCAAAGGGGAAAACAAAGATAGACTGATGTATACAAAGACTGAAGGCTCTATATTAACACTGGTCAGTTGGTAGATAAATACTGTAATATCCAGATGGTAAGACTGATGCATGCGTAGATAGATAATAATATATGCAAGTGGATAAATACATAAGCTAGATAAAGAGAACATTGACAGTTTGATAAGTAGAGATAGATCTTTAGAATGATACTGTCAATTGAAAGCAAAATAGATATAAAGATAATAATATTATATAGATAGACAAACACTCAGACAACAGAAAAGAGAAATAGAGGTAAAGAGTGAGTTGATGATTGGTGTATGTACTGGAAGGTCCCTCTCTCAAGTATTACCTGTGTCTTGTTCCCTGCGTAGTGAGTTGGTGTGTTGATGGTGTATGTACACTCGTGATACATAATTTCTGATTAGGGTGTGAGGAACAGAAAGCTTCGAATCGCCTGGTATTGCTCATTTCCCCACCCAGTACACTTATAGAGGCTGAGTTCGAATGCAGGGTGTATGTGTGTGTATGGTGCCTGCTGTTCGTCTCTGGTCAGGGATTACGT
The DNA here is from genome assembly GCA_034508575.1 of Petrolisthes manimaculis. Lineage (NCBI taxonomy): Eukaryota > Metazoa > Arthropoda > Malacostraca > Decapoda > Porcellanidae > Petrolisthes > Petrolisthes manimaculis. The sequence continues at coordinate 331,107 of JAWZYT010001438.1, read as the reverse complement.
ATCACGACTGTACTGGAAAGTCCCACTATCAAGTCTTACCTGTGTTTTGTCCTCTGTGTAGTGAGTGAGTGCCATCCCTAGAACGCTGTCAGGCTGATTCTGAAATATTTCAACTCTTTGCCAAAAAATGATCCTTTGTCTTGTATAAATATTTAATTAATGAACTGTGCAGTGTCGCTTAATAAGATATTTTTCGTCTTCATGCATGTGTGTATACATTTATATGTTTACATATTTATTCATCTATTTTTTTTTATTGACATTTATTACAATGCACTATTAATTAGTTTCTTTTGCTTTTTTGAGTAAACGAGGGACTCATACAAAGAAGGAAGGATTAAAAAGTGCATACTTTCGTATTTTCTTCAATTAATTGAAATGGGAATGTATAAGAATATAAGGAAAATATTTGGTGCAAAATGTGCTTGGTAGCCTCGGGTTGGTCAAGTCGGAAGGAAAGGACACCTAGCTGTGGCTGCCCGAGTCGGAGAGAGAGAGTTACAAGGACAAGTAGCACCTCAAAAGGTCTTACGACCCATACCAAGGAGGTACCGTAGGTGTAGTAGTAGTTGCTAACTAATAGTGAGAGAAAAGTATAGTAAAGAGAAGGCTCTCCCCACCCACTAGAGAGAGAGAGAGAGAGAGAGAGAGAGAGAGAGAGAGAGAGAGAGAGAGAGAGAGAGAGAGAGAGAGAGAGAGAGAGAGAGAGAGAGAGAGAGAGAGAGAGAGAAATATGCAGGGTGATGTGCATTTAGTTAATTATCTTCAATTTTTTTATGTAACGTCGTTTAATTGCAGTGTCGTATATTTTGCTTATTTCGAAAGGTGTGAAGCTTGGTAATTATTATTGCTATTATTATTATTATTATTATTGTTATTGTTATTATGATTATAATTATGATTATAACACAGATTTATTTTATATGCGCACACTAACATGCCTAGAAGACGAGAGGGAAGCCGAGGATGTGAGAATTCGGGATCACTACCTCCCACGGATGCTGATGTTCTCTCTCTCTCTCTCTCTCTCTCTCTCTCTCTCTCTCTCTCTCTCTCTCTCACACACACACACACACACACAAAAAACACACCTTCACAACACACACAACACACACACCACAGCCAGCTCTCCCACCATTCTCTCAGAATAATTCTTGTTATTAACTGCTCCTTTTTTCACGAGCGACAAGGCTGATTGTTATTATGGTCTCTAGTTTATAGCGACGCGTCAGAGCCCTGTGCTTGGCTGTGTCTGCCATCTGTAATTACCTCGTTAACATTCGACCACATGTGTAATTTTACTGACGACACTGAGCCTCGTGTAATACCAGTGGTTGGGGAGGAATGAATCTGGAAAGGTATGAGAGAGGGGAAAGTGGGATACAGATGCAGTTCTTTACTATTTTGTTCTATCACCAAAGATGGCAACACCCATGTAACTTATATTATTTCTGCATACTCTTATATTTGCATGTTATTCTTTCCTGGATGACAATGACAAACACTAATCGATAGAATATTATTTTTCCATGATTATCAAAATGTTGTGATGGCAAAAAATAAGTAAAATATAAATGAGAGAATAATAATTTTGTTGAGGTTATTGGTTCACTAGTTGTCTCAGTGCTGTTGTACGAGCAGTTGGTAGTCGTGTTAAATTACTCACCTGATATTGCAAGAAGCGTGTAATTGTAATTCGATATAGAGCAGTACTGAAATGAATCATGATAGATACAGCACTTTAATACATTCTATGACACTGTATAAGCATTACTAGGATATTATTGTGGGCATATAGTTGGTGTCATATTTCGAGATGCTATGGTAGCACGAGGATGTTGCAGATCTACAAGTGTTGGTAATGGAAACTCAGAAGAGCATTTCTACATTTCTACATTTTATAAACTGTTTACTTTGTAATATTTTTACCCTGATTACTGAGCGTTTTCGTGTTAACTTCTTAAGATAGTCATGTATATTTCTCTCGATAATCATGAGTGTATTAATTTTAGTATTGACAAATAGTACTCTAGTTGAAGGTAGGAGATTGTTGGACCTATTCATTTCTTGACATGCTATCAACAGTATCAATCCTCCAATCTTATGATATGGTAAAACACTCAGGACAAATGGACTCCTATTCAGAGTTTATCACATTTTGCACTTCATAATATCATACATCGATTGCAGGGGAAGTATGCTGCTAGTTATAGTTTTGGATTTGAACAATTGTCAAAGTGAGTTAGCAAGTAAGGTGATGCAAGGTCTACAGAATTTTATAGAACTCGGGGAGAGGGTGGAGAGAATGAGCATGCAATGGTACACACACACTCAAGCAATCAAGATCGAAACATTACTGTTCCCTCACCCCGTGTAATACTTACACCTAGTTCTATATTTATGCATAAATCAGAGAGTAATACCTTTTAAGTACGATTAGAAGTAGGCTGCTTCAATATCCGGCAGGGTTTTGTTGCCATTTTTGACAGGAGAGGGAAGGCAGTGAAGGTAATGTGAATGTGAATAAAGAGAACTTATAAAACACCCGAGAGAGAACTGGAGAATAAACCCACTCAAGCGGGTATGTTTGTAGCAAGATCTCAGAGGGCTCACCTGGCATGTATTTCAATTTCAGCTTTGTTACTTAACTGGTTTTCACCTCATCTTTTATATTTATATTTTTATATGTACTGAATGAGATCAGGGATTTACGTTGATGTGCTTGCCAATAAAAGACTCGACTGTTTCTACATTAAATTATATCTTGCTTCGTTACCATACCAACATAATTACGTATGCTGTTACTAGCCATATTGATGTACACGTATTATGTCATTGGATGGGAGGAATGATGTGCAAAAGGACAGAAATTGGAAAACAGGATACTGTTAAGATTCATAAGTGTTTGAGCAAGTTGACATGTACATTGACATTGGCTGCGTTTCTCATTGTGAAATCCGATGCAGTGGTATACAGTCCAGATCACCTATAAATTCGTTTGCATTTTATGAAGACGTTTGAGACACTGCCTACACATTATGAAGAGTGTGTAACATCCCTATGACTGGATCTGTGTCTCTCAATGAAATTATAAACAGACTAGTTGATAATTTATCCGTGGGTCTGATCAAACATATATAGAACTGCTTGGGGCTCGTTGGTGGTTGTACTGTACCACAACATACACTAGGACTAGGTGGTCTGGAGTCATGTGTTGGCAGCTGTATATCTATGAGCTGCGCCGCATCTTCAAAAAATACTCTGCAACATATAGGATGGTGGAGTGTTTACATGTTCCTGGTGTATAAAAGAGATGGCAAGATTACACACACCTGGAAGAAACAGAGAGAAAACTGCCTGAACAAGACAGGTTATATAAGGGGCCAGGAAGCTGAGGAGGGGACAACGTATTACCCACATGCATTCGCTTTAGGGAATCATGCACCACCAGGTTTTTGAGGCATGTATCTACCAACCATGGAAACCTAACACAAGTTAACAGAATCTAACTTAACCTAAAACCGTATGCAAGAGAACTCATGAATTAAGCTATAAGAAATTTTGTCTCGTCTGAACCTCCTCAAGAAATAATAATAATAATAATAATAATAATAATAATAATAAATGATAATAATAATATAAGTGTGTACATGGCTCAAACCGTATACATTTGGTGGTCCTGGAGAGGCGAGGGGAGGGAGGGAGGCAGTGAGGGCATTTCGTATGGGTTCAGTAACTGCATGCAGATTTTACGGTCATGTCTTAATTATGTGCAAAGAAAAGTCCCGGCTAACCAGTACACATGCTCTATATATATGGACACTATCACCAGCAAGTTGTTGTTGTTGTTGTTGTTGTTGTTGTTGTTGTGTTGTTGGTGGTGGAGATGGAGTATTTTCATAGCTGGTAGACTGCATGGTAATGGAACGCATGACTTACTGAGAGTTACATGTATTAATAGGAATTATTATATATTATGTTATATTTATAATACTATGCTAGACAGTATAGTGTATTAAAGATGTATTCTAAAAGTACAGTAAATTATGTTATATATATATTACTATAGTAAACTTCATAAATTATAGTGTATTAGAGATGTAAATTTAGGATAGACAGTATAGTGTATTATGCTATATTTATAACGAGGTAGGTACAGTATAGTGTAGTACAGTCATATTTTTAGGGTAACCATCTTCATTTCAGTACCAAGGGTGAGGAGGGTAATAATTACAGTCTTAGCAGCTGCAGTGGGTAGAATGTAGATGAAGGGGAGAAGGATTGGTGAGAAGGGGTTATATATAGTAATGGAGGGAATGGAGGACCTGATAGAGGGAAAGGAATATGAGGGAGGGAATGGGAAAGAAGTGTTAGGGTGGAGGGAATATAGGGGGAGGGGTTTATGATGGAGGGAGGGAGGGAATGGAAGGAAGTGGATGGATGAAGTGTATGGAATTGAGGAGTGTGATTATGAAGGAGAGAATGGAGAGAATGGAGTTAATGAAGGAGGCAAGGGACGAGTTTCATTGAAGGGGAAAAAATTGGGAGAGGTTATAGGTTATCGTGAAACTGGTGATGAAGGTAATTTAGGTATATAGGCAAAAGTTAATGATAAACAAGAGTAGAGAAAAGGTAATGATGAGGGTTATGGAGATACGCTATGGTTATAAGTAGAGGATTACCATGATAAGGGAGAGAGAGAAAGAGAGAGGAAGGGGAGGGAAAAAAAAGTTAATAGTGAATGAGAAATAGAGAGAGTGCAGTGGAGGGAGTGTGTATGTATGTATGTATGTGTGTATGCATGTATGTATGTATGTATGTATGTATGTATGCCCTCCCTCCCACCTACCCATCAGTCCTCGTGGTGTGTTTATGTGTTGACTGTTGATGCCTTGTAAAAAAAAAAATATTGTGAAGAGAACAGGTCCCAACGCTGCTCCCTGAGGCACGCTACTGTTGACTGGTGTCCATGGTAATAATCCTTCATTAACTCTTGTTTCCTGTTGCACAACCTGTTCTCTAACAAGCCACATATATTACCTCTAATTGTCCACGTCTTTGGTTCACTCTTTAATTTTGCTTGAAGAACTTTATTCAGAGATTTTTATTTGTCTTAAGTGCCTTGGCTAAATCCCAGGTTTGATGCTGAAGTAGACATTTGTTATTGTTGATTTGGGGGAGAAATGTATTTACTTATTTATATATCCATATAACTTTTGTGCTGAGGTATAATATTTGAGGCAAGGGTCCTGCCTTATCGTAGACCATATTACACGCAATATGGTTAAAAGGGGTTCATATTCTGCACCTAATTTAGGAATTGTTTTGCTAACTGATTTAGGTATTAGCCAAATAACATTACTAAAAAGTCTGGCATAGGAAAATGATGCACTAAATTTTATAGATGAGATGTTAGGAACCCTTGATGCCACAGTGGTGTATATGATTTCCTGAGGCCGACTGTACACAGGGTATGAAATATATTTCTGAAACTACATTTTATTAGAGGTCTTGATCCATTCTTTTGTTGCTTATAACTTTCTTCGCCTGGAGCCCAGATATGCCCTCGGAACTAACCAATCACAGACCAGGACGAGTCTCAGTAACACCTCCCCTGTTATTTTGTCTTTGAAATCTAGTATTACATCGTAAAAACCTGCTTATAGCCACTTGGCCAACAGGAGAGTATTTCTCAACAATTGCATAAGGAAGTGAGATAGACAGGGGTGTTAAATCTTATGTACAATAAATGTTTGAATATTTTAGTATAGTATATTACTGAAGGGGATTGTGATGTAGTCGGCGAATTGAATGCTATTGATTGATACTTGCAAAGTGTACCACTGATGCAAATGAACACTAATCAATCTAAGCTGCACCAACTCCGATAGCCAAGTATAGAATGCTCGGGTTAATTTGGGTTTGTACTCCAATTAATGTACTTTTTTATTCTTTTACGTCATAAAGGTGAACTGGTGTTGGATATCTATAAATAACAATTCTCCCTTTTACGAACATCTCGCATCTTTGTATTCTTTTGGCAATCCCCTCGACACCAGACTTGTATCGGGGGTTGAAATAGCCTTCCGCTTTTCCATCAAGAAAAGCTTCCCTCAATGGATTCTGAGATTAGATTATTGTTTTCTTCTAATAAACTTCAGTGCTGTCAAGAGCAGGGTAAGTTTTCAACCTGGCTTTCTGATGATTAAAGGACATATATTGGGAAATGAGTAAGAATGCATAATGATAATGTCCGTTTACAGAAATCAGTGCCATCTACTTCAAACGCTCCAGACATTATTCACAAGCATTTTAAAAATTTCACTCTCCCGTTGAAAATTTGCTAACTGGCCACTATGCCCCTCGGTACACTATTTTATAAAAGGGAATTCAAACAGCTTCCGGCGTGTACGAACAAGAGAAGGAAAATTGCCTTGCATTGGACTCGTTTTTCCTGGTGCCAGACACTGACAGCGGTCAACTTTAGATAACAAACAAAACGTCGTCCTATTTTATATAATGACACAGCCAGCAGTGTTATTGGTAATTCAGTTATAGTTTGTCTCGTTATTCATTGTCTTTGTATGAATCGATCTTAAAGTAACTAATACTGTATCGGGTATAGGGTGCATAATGTGACTAAAATATCATTAGTGATTGAAGTAAACTCATATTAACATCCTCCCTATGCCAGATTAGCTGTTAACGCAACACAATAATAATTCATCGTACAAGAGACAAGTGGTGTAGGTAACCAGACGGCATGTACAGAGGGCGAGTGAAGTGATGTAACTGTTTGTATGTTCATTGTAGACAGGTGAGCTTCATTCATTTTCCCACCATCCCCCTTAGCGATACAACTACCGAATTCTCAATGGGTCGGCCTGGTGGGTGGAGGTTGAGGGTGGGTGTACCTGGCCGTGCCCTCTGGTGGCCAGCCTAAGGAGAGGGGAGTGTGCGCAGGTGGATGTTGTGAGTACCTGCGTGTGAAGACTGGTACTACCCCGAGGGAAGGGCAGGATGGGCACAATACATGTCAGCTGCTGCCCTCGCCGTACAAGAGGCGGGGTGTTGGGTGTTGACAGCCTCCACTACGCCGCCCTGCTTGCTTCTTACTCTCAGTTATGTATCGTTTGTTTTTTGTTGTTGTTTTTCTGTAGCTGAAGGTGAATGTTCAATGACAAAGCAGATACCTGTACTGTGAGTCTGTTTGGCCGATGGCTGCCTCACTCCTAAACACAAAGCTAGTGGCGAGCAAAGATTTGTCTTTCGTAACCATATCGATATCAGCTGAGGACATTATGGGTCAGGTGCAGAAAAACAGACTATATAATTATATACATGTAAACTTTTTGTGATGAGAAGCGTTAAATGTCTGACTGCTGATGTCCCTTTACCACTCTTGAGAGGAGCTGCACCACCGTTCATGTAATGAAGAAAAACAAAAACATAATTGATGTTCAATTAGAGTTCCTGATTGGCGATGAAGACATAAAATCCAAACCCAACGTAAAATATAATATGTTGACTCTTGCCTGAGTTCTAATTACAGCTCCGTCACTGGCATTTCTTCTTTAGGGAAATTGTTAGTGTATTATTCACATAACGTTTATGTATATTATGTAACAAATTATGTTTTGTATTGCTTTTCCAAAATTCTGAGATAGTGTCTTATAAGATAGGAACAAGTGTGAAAGTGTCCATTGTCCGTGCTGTCAAAATATGTCATGATGTGTGTGGATTTTTTTTTTCTTTTTTTTTGTACCTTATTCGTTTACAACACATAATTATGTTTCTGATGACATTGAAATACTCTTAACATATATTTAGTTAGCAGAGGCTAAACAGTATTTGTAAAGTATTATAACCTCAAACAGTAGATGCTATTAGTTTTCCCAGAAAGGGCGAGTTGTTTTTGAGGAAAGAATGACAGGAAATCCTTGGAGATGAATCAAAAGGTAAATAACCAGCGATGAGAAATGGAGGTTCTCCGTTACAACATCTGCCACTAATCTGCTCCTGAAGGCGGTCTCTCATCACACCTCACTAACCCAGAGCTGACGGTGGCGCCCCTGGTGGCGAACACAGTAGTGATGGGCGTGGTGGCCGCGGGAGGAGGGGCTGCATGACCACCTGAGCTACAGGTACTTACTTGTCATGCAGCTCGCCCCTCACCACATCGCTGAGTTGGTCTTCAGGCATCTGGGGGACCGCCTTTGTTCATGGGGAGAGAAAGTGTTGGTGTGCTTGGTGGGTAGGTCACAAGGGTTGGGGTGGGAGATGGTCAGTCTAGTCCAACACAACACCTGGCACTCATTTGGGTCAGTTTATCTCAGGAATGTTGCTGTTTAGGTCAGCTGTGATATACCTGTGAAGGAGTGGTGTTCGGTTACTGAAAGATTTCATTTTTTATAATCATTATTATTTTTTTTTTTTTTGTATGCCCGTATGCATCTGTTCTATGAAGAGTCTTGCCTAGCGTGAGAGGGAGAGTGCCAATATAATGTTGATGGTGATTTTTTTGTTCCGTGTTACCACAAGGGCTAATTCAACTGCCACTGTACGCTGCCATTACCGCCACAAAGGAATATAATCACAAGAAAATTTTGCCGGGTGTCATAATGTGGAGCAAGGCTGGTTGGTGAGTGGCGATGGGAGCGGTGGGCAAGGCCGCCCCTCCAAGCAAGGGTGTCCGCAGCCGCCACCTCCACCGCCAGGTGCTGACGTGGCGGCTAGAGGAGGAAGGAAGGGAGGGAGGGGAGTCGTTCCTGCTGCGACCGTGACGCGGCCACTGCCCCGCCTCCCAGCGCCACCTTAGGTCACGCCTGACCTTCAGGCACGCCCCTCATGCCCTCTGGATGAGGAAGAGGGAGGAGCCTCTTGCAGCCACGCCTTCCTTAGGCCACCAGGGGCACGTTTTCTTAGTTTTTGCTGTGTGTGGTCACACCTGCCACTACACGTGTTGCACGCTGTCTCCCCGGGGTTGTGGCTGACTAGAACGTTCAGACAACTCTCATACACCTGTTCGTTTACACCAGCTACGCATCACCTCAAGACAAACTCATTTTTCACATAGATTATATTGTTGTATCTCAGTGGTGTGAGGGGGAGGAAAGGGTAAAACATCAACTGAGGTGGGTGTGAGGGAATGACAGCAACCTGGTAATAGTAGGACTGACTGTAGGAACCATGACTGAGAGAGGGAGGGAGGGAAAGAGGACACTGCTCGTTTCTTGTCAGGTTGTATACTGCATCCGGGTCACACACTTAGCTGCTATTATGACACCTTCAACAGCTTCTCAGACTACGATATCGTATTCCTTCCTCAGCTCTACAGCCCGTCTACCCTCCTTTACAGACTCTCTTAGCTTAATAATTTCCTTCTTCCTCACCAAATATTTCCTCCAGCTGTACACAGACTCATCCCTGCCTCTTAGCCTCTCTTTAGCCGATCTCAAACTTCCTTCAGCTTTACTTGTCCCACCCGTCACCCTCCCCTATGCGAGTGTTGAGGAGAAGGAGCCAGCAAAGTGTCTCCTACTTTTAATTACCACTGTTTATACCTATAGCACAGTGTATACGTATGCATTCCTTGAACAGCCACATGAAAGAGCAGAAAACCCCCACTATATTTTTACTAAGTCTGTATGCCTTATGTAGCAGCAAAGGTCGAAGGTTCATAGGTGCGCCAAGTGAGGAATATAAGTAAATCAATAACTGCTAAAATGTTAATGTTCCGGTAATTAACGAAATTATTGTTGCATTCTTAGTGAGCGATAGACGATGGAACACCATAGGTGTGTATATATAATTTTACAGAACACTACCATTTGCAGGTCGCATTCCCAGAACACTATTTTATCTAATCCAGAAGAATCAGGACACAAGAATAGTATATACCAGAAATGTCAGTAAACAACACAAACTTTGTACACGCAACCAGACTCTTACCAGGACCTTCCCAAGCTCTATACCGAATAACCATGACCCCAGTATTGGACCAAGCTCTATTGGGTAACTCTGCAGGGTATTATCTATTTATTACCTTCCCAATCTCCAACACAAGGTAACTGGGACACCATTACTTCCCCCAGCTCTATCGGGTCATTTCTGCAGAACTCCATTACCTTCTATTCCTTCCCCGAGTCGCGCCGTGCAACCAGAAACCCATTACCATCACACCACACCATTACCACCACACCATTACCACCACACCACACCATTACCACCACACCACTCCACACCACTACCATCACAGGACACCCTTACCCCCTTGTCATTACTGTTGTTGTTGTTGTTGTTATTGTTGTTTTTGTTATTGTAGTTGTTGTCGTGGTTGTTATAGTTGTCGTCGTTGTTGTCATTGTCGTCGATGTTGTTGTTGTTTGGGTCGTTGTCTTCGTCGTCGTCGTTGTTGTCGTTGTCGTTGTCTTCGTAGTTCGTTGTCTTCGTCGTTCGTTGTCGTGTTGTTGTTTTTGTCGTTGTCGTCGTCGTTCGTTGTCGTTGTCGTTGTTTTTGGGTAGGGAAGGACCACCACCACCATCATCACCACCTTTACCCTTCCAGTCATCAGGGCAGGAGGCGTTGCTCGCTCCGTATTAGGACAACTTTCCATTTCTCACCGTCACCCTCGCACCCTAATAATGGACTCGATTTTTATCCCTCCTCACTGAAGCAATATTCCCTCCGTTGGTCAATGGGAGGAGGAGAATAGAGAGGGGGGGGGGCAAGGGGGGGGATAATGGCTGTGAAGTGGGAGAGAGAGGATTGGTCAGTGGAAGTAGGTGAAGGGGGGGATGGTTGTGAAGTGGAAAAGTGGGGGGAAGGGATGGCCAGAGAGAGTAAGGGGTGGCCAGGTGGGTGGAGGAGGAGTATGGCCAGAAGAAGAATAGAGACAGGACAGGTGAATGAAAGAGGAGCTGAGATAGGTGAGAGAAAAGACTATAGTATGGCCATAGAGAAAAGGTAGGTAGGCTGGTGTAGGTAAGTAGGTAGATAGGTATATAGGTAGGTACAAGATATAAGATGGCCAGCCGTAGTGAGAAGCTATAGATAGGGGATGAGAAAGGGAGGGAGTATTGGCAGGGAGGGACGGGAAGTAGGGAGCGGGGGCATGGAGGGACGGGAAGCAGGGAGCAGGGGGCAGGAAGGGACGGGAAGCAGGTAAGGGAGGGACGGGAAGCAGGTAAGGGAGTCTGCGTGTCATCATTACAGGGATGAGGTCGGCTGGGTGGAATAGAAGGGTGTCACAAGGCGTCACCTCCGATATGTTACGCTGCTCTATCCTCATATCGTATTTTTTGTATTATTATTTTGTTTTTTTCGTCTTCTCGGGTTGCGTGTATCACTATTCTTCGTTTTATATTTTTGTATTTTTGTTTTTAACTTGCCAGTTTTGCACTTTTGATTTTTTTCCCTCTTGTTTCTCATTCTATGTCTTTCATCTCACATCTTATCCAATCCTTTTTATTTCTCACTCAGATCCTGTCGTCTCTTGCCTTGTTCCTCTTTTCACTAACTCTGACTCACTTTACTTTCACCCAGTACTTATCATTTCAAATTTCATTTTGACCACATTCTCTTTAACTTTATTTTTACTATTATTTTTCGTATTGTCCCTCTCGTCTCTTAACCAACCCCTCTCATCTCATCTCACTTTGCTTCTCTCTTCTCACACTGTCCCACTCCCTTCTCTTCTCTCTCACAGTCAGACCAGTGAAGATTCGATAATAACAACAATAAGCAATAAGATAATTGTGTGATCCTGCTTGTAATGCTATGTTATCAAGACCCGCATCATATCTACCGAATTTCCAGACTGTCTCTTGTATTTCAGTCGGGGCAATATCCCGATCATCTCTCCAATTCCTGCACCACCATCAGCGTTGATGAAGCAGAACTCTAACATCATTTGACCTTGGCTGGTGACCTTGCTCTGTAACTTAGCCAGTTTTCTTGGAGCTTGTTTTTCTCGCCAACAAAAATGATCCAGTATTTACATTGAACACAAAAACAACACCATCAATATCATTTTTATACTGCTCTTCAGAATATTTTAATAAACTTAGCGCTATCTCTTGACTGAGATTAAGTTAACCTGTCTATTATAAGTTTATAGTTGTGGGTACGACTGCAATGTTTAAATTATAGCGTGTGGTCGGTTTGAGAGCAATAATAAAATATGAAAATAATGACGATATCTTGACCAACTTTTCAGAGATGTTTGTGAAAGACATAATCTATTTATAATTCCGTTTAATAATTTGAAATGAATTGGTAAATTTACCATTCATTACACTTCACCAAAGAAAAAAAAAACATTTTATATATATCTAACCTCATATGAACATGTTTGATATGAGAATAGAAAGTTCACTCAAGAATATTAAATTGAAAATCATATTGGAGGGGTACACCTTTACGATTTCCAGGTAATAAAAATATAGAGGAAAAAAGAGGATCGCACAAGACACAAAGGAGATGAAGATAGAAAGGAAGGACATAAAAGGAAAGGAGGGACAATTGAAGAATTGAAAGGCAGTGGTCCGGGCCATGTTCACGAATCAAAACAACCAATCCTTCAGGCAGAAAATATGATAAACAACACATGTGCTTCACTAATCCTGACAGACGTAATGGGTTTCATGGTTGATGGTAATTATGATGGGATCGGGCAGACAGGTAGACAATATACTGGCTGATATAAATTAAGCTTAGAGTATATGAATAGAGTATATGAATATGAATATAAACAGACACACAATCACATAAACAGACAGAGTATTTAGTAGAAAGACAGAGACAGACAGATGATGATGTAGAATTGTAGATAGACAGACAGACAGACAGATGATCATGTAGACAGACACACAGACAGGCATAAACTGTGGGAAGATCGACACAATAAATAACAAAACAGACAGACAAACAAACAGCCACAAAAAGCTATACAAGAACTCATCGACTGTGACAGAGGAGCACCAGACGACACCAAAAAAAAAAAAAAAAAAACCATCCGAAGAGTGTAGTGTTGGGCCTTGTCACTCCCCTCCTGGCTGGTGTTCTCGCCTTTGTCTATCGGAAATGTAAAAACTTGAGAACAACGCCGGCCATCGTATGTTATTGTCGTGTGACCCGCCTCTTATAACCTCTTGTCTGTCTGGCCTGGTTGATTGGTTGGTTGGATGGTTGGTTGGTTGGTTGGTTGGTTGGTTGATTGGTTGGTTGGTTGGTTGGTTGGTTGGTTGGTTGGTTGGTTGGTTGGTTGGTTGGTTGGTTGGTTGGTTGGTTGGTTGGTTGGTTGATTGGTTGGTTGGTTGGTTGGATGGTCTGACCTGTTGCTGGATGGTGAAGGATAGTTGAGGTATGTAATTGTGTAAGTCAAGTCCATCTGTCCAGTTGAACAAGTACTCTCATTCCCTCTCTGATGATCTTCCTATTTTGTACATACTCACTGTTCATGCAGTTTTTTCTCTGTCTCTCTCTCTGTCTCTGTTCCCTCTCTTTGTCACTCCTTTCATTGCATATGTGTTTGGTTTCTATTCCAGCCCACGTCTTCTCTATCCACTCTTTGTATAGCTTTTCCTTTTTTTTGTCCTTCCTCCAATTCTTTCTTAGCCTTAACCATTACCCTTGTTAACAATAGACTCATCCTACACTCCTTTTACATTCATATCTTAAGTTCTTTTATTTATTATCTTCCTTTCTTCTATCATCCCATGCAGCATTGTTATCTTATTTCATTCTACCCCTCCACACATCCTTCTTGCATATCCTTTTTTCCTTTCCCTGCTTACACCCTAGCATCCCTACACATACCTCTTTCCTGGTGTTCCCCTCATTCCTACTGTCTCTCTGCTATTCACCTCACCAGCCTCCCATCCCTGCTGTCCCTCTGCTATTCACCTCACCAGCCTCCCATCCCTGCTGTCCCTCTGCTATTCTCCTCACCAGCCTCCCATCCCTATACTAACCCCACCGCTGTTCTTCCCATCCCTGCCTCATCCACAGTTGCCCTCGTTTGCATATCACTGGGATGGATCAGACGTCATTAGGCCACCGTTTACATCATTAGCACCTATTAACTTAGCATGAGTGTCTCGAGTTTACGGTCACACTTGGACGAGTTTTCCACAGAATGTAAGGTGTAGTTCGCCTTTGCCGACGCAGAGACATAAGAAGGAAAAATAACACACATACGTTATCATGTCCTCATGAATGTGTCGTCAAACTAGATTTTATTTTCCTTTCACCTTGGCTCCCAAATATCGAAGTGATTATTGAACCGTGTGACAGTTGTGTATATTTCTACTTTTTATATATATACTAAGTTTGTGAAATCATATGTTTTTGACGAGGAAAGAAAATATAAAGCACCATTATACAATTGACCTTTAATATGCCAAGTTTGACACTACCTCTTGTGAAACGAAAAATAAATAAAAAATGGAAGCAATTGTCCCTTCTACCTCGAGAGATGTGGAGTTGGCAGAACCCCACATCTCCAGAAATATACCCCCTCCTTTTGGGTGTTCTTGTTGTCGATTGGCACACATTACATTTATCATTAAATTACAATGATCCCAGATAACCACTTCTGCTCAGACCCGTTACAAAAAGACGACCAGACGTGCAGACATACAGGTAGTCAGATAAACAGACAGGCGGGGATTCTCATTATCATTATACACGATTAGTATTTATTTTTCATCTATTTTCTATTTCTTATATTTTTGTGTAGTAATGATGAGAGCGAGGGAGGACTGTGAAGGGCATCGGAGGACTCCTTATAAAGATGACATCCTGTGGGAGAGGGGGAGATAGGGAGAGAGAGGGAGAGTGTGGGGGAGAGAGGGAGAGGGATAGAAAGGTAGAAAGGTAGAGATAAGGAAAGAGAGAAGGAAAGGAGAGTGAGAGGGAGGGAGATTGAGAGGGAGATCCATGTTAATGTAGGCTAATAGTTACATGTGTACCACGACCGGAATCAAAATGACATTCCATTCCCGGAGTCAAACACAAGTAGGCTAAGAGTTCTATGGAGGGGTTATTCTGTTCTATGGAGGGGTTATTCTGTTCTATGGAGGGGTTATTCTGTTCTATGGAGGGGTTATTCTGTTCTATGTAAGGGTTATTCTGTTCTATGTAAGGGTTATTCTGTTCCCGGAATCATCCACATGTAAGAGGTCTGTAAAAGTGTTATTTTTCATATCAATATAAAGCACTTTTCTCTCGGGTGAACTTGACTTTTAATATTAAAGCCAATTCAAGGCGACCTCTTACCCCCCCCCCCCCAGCCTAGCCTCATACTCCTCAGTGGAAGCAGCACCTCCAGGAGTGCAGGCGGCCTGGCAGAGGGGGCGAGGGGTTTGGGGGGGTCAACAACAGGGATTGGAACGAAGGCAGGGCTGAGGCAGGGGGTTGAGATGGGCGGGGAGGGGTGGAGATCAGGTTTGGGAGCCTTTGTTCACCATTTGAGTAATTACCGGATGTTTGGTGGTCTGGACAGGTGGTGGGGAAGCGGTGGCAAGAGGTGACGCCAAGGAAAAAAACTAAGAAAGAAAGAGGAAGCGAGATAGATAGAGTGAAAGAAAGAAAGAAAGAAAGGGGAGGGATGAGCAAGGAGAGAATGCGTGAGGAAGGTTGGGTGGAAGGAGGAGGAGGAGGAGGAGCAGGAGCAGGAGCAAATAGAGGAAGAGGAGAATGTGGGAGAGAAAGCGAGAGAGGTTGTGGAAGAGCAGAGTTGGGAATGTAGTAAACAATATTATGAGGATCAAAGTGAGGACACAATAGGGAGAGGAGAACGTGACAGTGGTGAATGGGAAAAAAGTTGATATGAGAAGTTACGAAGCCACACTAAGAGAAAGAGAGACAGAGGAGGGGAATGTGATGGTGGAGAAGGACGAACAGAGATAACAGGAAGCACGACCGAAGACGAAAAACAAAAAAGAGGAGGGGACTCCGATAACATCAAGAAAATAGGAAAATTCAGTACATTTAACACACACTGATTATCCCCTGCGGAATACTAAGCACCCAAACCCAACCACTTTGTTCCCTCTTATGGCAACCGGTGGTGCAGCCTGTGAGCACAAGAGGACAACCAGGGCACAGGTAGCGAAGGGCAGGCCTCAGGCAGGACCTCTCAGGTTTTGTGGAGTGTGCGCCAAGGGAAGTCTGCGAGTACTATACGCCGTAATTTTCAATGACCAATGTGACAATGTTTGGGTACATCTAGGTACAGATGAATTGAGTTAGGCTAGTGTATTGTCGCTCACCTTGGTTGATAAAAGTTACACATACTCAGAGATATCTTTATCAATGATTCTCACAGACGCCGTACATGTACAAGATCTGATAATTCTTTGAACCCATGACTTATTTCCCCGAGGTTGGTCCTGCATACAGCACTGATCCTGGTTGAGAGGAGGCCAAGAGACAGGCTGTGTAAGTCATGGTTGAAGCAAGTTGATAACACATGAAGTGAGAAAGGATCCTGTATGAATATGGTGCCGAAAACTGGATCGGCATAGTGTTGTCAGGTAATGTTTCCAATACAGTTACTGTTCATGATAACGATGACGGTGAATTGTGTCTACATCTAGTGTGCCGGAACACAAGCTAACCCTCACCTATCTATTCACAACTGCACAATTAAAATTTATATATTTCCCTGATATCCATGACCTTAAAACTCCCAATAGATCAAAGGAACTAAAACAAAACTTTTGTAATGCAAGTAACCTGAATAATTGTATTACCTCTAACAGGTTAATCAAACTCACCATATCATTAAACCTGTTCATAACTCATTACCCACACATTCCCCGACTCATACCGTATCTACTCATTTCCCTCCACATGATCTAGGCCACCCACTCCATGCTTTACAATTCACAGACCTCACACAATCTGTACTGTAGTGAACATAAATATCAAGTGCTGGGTGTAATAACAAACTTATGTGGAACGTTAAGGTTGAGGTCGCTGAACTAAAAAGGGTTGATTACCATCCCTCTATACACCTCACGCCTCACCCCGTCTTTAAACCATATAACTAGTCACCATATAAATAGTCACCTCAAAGTTCCAAGCCCATTTTATGCTCCATATATATCAGTCCACTTCCTTACCATATCATCAAACCTTACCCACCATTCGTCTCGCACCCTTCTCTTACTCTCCCAGACTCGACCCATTACTTCCTCTTCAACATATAATTATTTTCTGCCCTCCATACAACATATCATCCATTTTCACTAACCCGGGGAGGACGCAACCACTTCTGGTAGCATAATATAAACACTTTCCATCTAGGCTTTTCATATTGTCACAGATTTTCTTTCTATCATAAAATCATCATAACTTTTAGAATACAGAATAAAATGCTTGAGTGTTTATTTGAAGATTGGTATCTGTATGTCACTTTTTTTTTTCTCAGCCTGCTTTGAATAGGTCAGGTCAGGTCATGAGAGACTTTACTATATACTGAGATTGAGGTGTTTTTAAATTGCGAGGGAAATCGTTTGGTGTCATCCACAGCATTAAGAATTCGATATTATATTTGAAAGGATTACGTCATTTATTAACACAGTGTTGTATATTAGCAGGAACGATAGGAACTTTTTAAGACAGTGTAGACAAATTTGTAGAATACGAGTAAAAGGTATGGTATCCTTATATATCTTATCTCGCCCAAACCTACAACCTCAACTTTATCTTAACATCTCTGACCTCACCATAACTCATCTAAACTAACCTCACCTAACCTTAACTCATCTCACCATCTATCTCTGTATCCATCCATCCATCCATCCATCCATCAGTGGGCCAGAAACCTGAAGAATATAATATGGTGTGCAGCAGGTGTTGTCAAGAGAGCTTCATGGGCCTCGGTGTGAGTCGATCCAGAAAATGAGAGCGATCCCGGACAGCCCGAGGACCAGACCATTAATAACTAAAGGCTACGGGCAAGACAAATGGCCTCCTCCCTGCGTCTGTAGAGGAATGATAAGCGACGATGATTTGGGGTTGGAGGCGCGGGCTGCTGGAGTAACTGGTCCCACAGTCATTACAGGGAAGAGTCAGAAGATGCCCATTTTTTTTTTACCATTTCTTCTGATACTTTTTCTTTGTTTTTCATCTACGCCTTCTTTTTTCCTTTTTTTCTTCTTCGATAAAAGGAAGTAAAAATAGGTCAATTTCTCATGTTTTTATGCAAGAATGAGACTGCGTTCTTTGTATCCTATACTGCTAATGACACCCAAAATAAACCAAGAATTATACTCCATCATTTGTACTGTATGGAAAGTTGAGTACCACTAAGAAACAGAAATATATACACAAATTGTAGTGAAAAATATGGAATAGTGTTGTTGTCATATTTTAAATACTATAGGCAACAAGAATTCGTTGACATAGTGTTGTTTTCGTGGGTCTACAACCTAAAGAAAATGTAAGACTACGTAACTGCAATACAATTTCATTATTAGGTTGATTTTTTTGCAATCACTGGGTCACTTGGTTGACCGTCCATTTCAGCACTTCCAGAAAAATGACCTCTCTTTCCATAGAGCCTGTGTAAGAATTCCTGTGGCCAACCGTATATACAGATAACTCCTATTTCTAACAATAACGAGAAGTCAGACCTGGGGAAGATATTAAATGTACAAATATTCAAGGAATTTCAGAAGAATTAATCGAGTGAACGAGATATTTTATTCCAGTGTGTGTTAATCTGTTCATAGGATTACCCTGGCGATTAACACCCTAAGCCTGGAGTTAATGCTAATCTTTTTCACCACTGAACGGTTTACTATGTACTACCAGGGTGGGATAACAAGATAACTCGGGTGATTACTGAAGGTATTTGGTTTATCGTGAAGTATTTTTGTACCTGGTTGCATGTACACTCGTGATACGTAATCCCTGACCAGAGACGAACGGCAGGCATCACACACATACATTCTGCATTCGAACTCAAGCCTCGATAGGTGTACTGGATGGGGAAATGAGCAATACCAGGCTATTTCGAAGCTTTCTGCTCCTCACACTCTGGTCAGAAATTATGTATCACGAGTGTACTGTACGTAGATATTGACTGAAACATTGTGAATCTATATGTTCCTATACCATTTGTTTTAATGTATTTACTTTTCTCGGATCTGTATGTCTGCCTGAGTTGTTGTGTCCACTTGTGTTTTTATATTTTTGCATTGTTTGGTGTGTTTGTATATTTCGGTATATATGTGCATGAATATCTGAGGTCCTCATATACAAACAACATCATACGAAGACGCAGTAGAAACCATCACTAACTTGAGGAGGATTCTTAACTGATTATTTAATTTCAAGCTAAAACATTAGATATTGAGGTGACGAAACAGTAGTATTGTGTCTCCCGTAACGACTACTTCTTCAGTTAGTGTTATCTACATCCAATACAGCAGCTTAAAGGTCTATTGTAGTAATCTCCTCCACTGCAAGATGTGACCTAGAACAGCGATAGATAAACTTATGGATATATGAACAAATAAATAAATAAATGTATAAATGCATACACAAAGAGGTAAATAAAGAGATAGTTAACGTCTCATGGTTTGGTTTGATGCCATCGTGATATTATTGTGTCATAGACCCTTCCTTGTTGCCTGGTGTGTGTGTGTGTGTTAAGGGGATAATTCGCTTTTGTTACATTGGAGCTCCTCCATTCCTCCAAAGTATGCCAGGAAACAGGACCAGAAGAGCAAAAACTAATAGTGTTCTGTTGCTTGGAATAGATTGGAGGATTCAGTTTCTCCAGATTTACCAAAAACAAATGTCCTCCTTAACATAATTATTCTTACTTTGTTTATATATAGATTGAGGCGAACGTCTGCTTCTACCCTGTGCCAAACCTATACTGTATACCGCTACTTCCAGGAATCTCACCTAACCTCTCTTCTCTTTCATTGGCTGACCCCGATAATTGTATATTATTATTATAACTCTCCCGGTCTAGTTGGAGTGGTCGGTGGCTTGATGCTCAGGCGGGTTCCTAAGTTTTTGGTCTGCGGTCGAGTTGATCAGGGGGGTGGGGGTGGGGTGGGGGTGGGGGGGGGAGTGAAGGGACGGGGGAGCAAAAATATATATATAAGTTGAGGGCAAACCGAATGATAAGTAGAAAAAAAAAGGAAAGATTAAGACGAGAAAAAGGAAATAAAATACTGGAAGGTGAGGAGATGGAGAACGAACATGACAATAATTATAACCTGATATGAAAGAAAGAGAAAGCTATACGAGAAAGAAAGAAGAAGAGAATTAAATGTGAAAAAAGAAGATATGAAGAGTGTAATTATACGAGAGGGAAAGACAGGAAGAACGTGAGGGAAGGAGGGAGGGAAGGAGGGAGGTAAGTTGACGAGCCAGGCCACCATGCTAGTGTAATGGAGTCACCTGTCCAAGCTCCTTCCTTCCACACTCCTCTTTCACTTCCTCCTCCTCATCCTTCTCCTCTTCCTCCTACTCTTCTCCTTCATCTTCCTCTTTCACTTCCTCCTCATCATCCTTCTCCTCTTCCTCCTACTCTTCTCCTTCATCTTCCTCTTTCACTTCCTCCTCTTCATCCTTCTCCTCTTCCTCCTACTCTTCTCCTTCATCTTCCTCTTTCACTTCCTCCTCCTCATCCTTCTCCTCTTCCTCCTACTCTTCTCCTTCACCTTCTTCTTTCACTTCCTTCTCCTCATCCTTCTCCTCTTCCTCCTACTCTTCTCCTTCATCTTCCTCTTTCACTTCCTCCTCCTCATCCTTCTCCTCTTCCTCCTACTCTTCTCCTTCACCTTCCTCTTTCACTTCCTCCTCCTCATCCTTCTCCTCTTCCTCCTACTCTTCTCCTTCATCTTCCTCTTTCACTTCCTCCTCTTCATCCTTCTCCTCTTCCTCCTACTCTTCTCCTTCACCTTCTTCTTTCACTTCCTTCTTCCCTCCTCATCATCCTATTTCGTTTCCTCCTCCTCCTTCTTTCTCATCATACTTTTTTCCTTCACATCTTCCCCCTTCCTCTTTCACTTTCTTCTTCCCTCATCCTCCTCTCTCATTCTCTCTTTCTTTTCCTCCACTCCATCCTACTTTTTTTTCACCTTCTCCCTCCTCTTTCACTTCCTTCCTCCCTCATCCTACTCTTCTTTCACCTTTCCTCATCTTGCTTTCTCATCATACTTTTTTCCTCCTCCTCCTCCTCCTCCTCCTCCTCCTCCTCCTCCTCCTCCTCCTCCTCCTCCTCCTACTCCTCCTCCTCCTCCTCCTCCTGTTCCTCCTGTTGGCCACCTATTTTCCCTCATTGGAATTCGTGGTGTGCAATGGGAAGAAAGATTCTGAGTATATAATCAGATCTTCAGAACAAGAGTTAAAGTATCAATCAACCAAGTTTTATGATCGTACCTTCAGCTTCATTCAATAATGTTAAATTTTGTATTTCCCATCTGAGGTTCATAATGATTCAGAAGGATTGGATGAAGAGGCATTTCATCTGTTTGGCTGATACAACCACTTCTCTTTGGAAGGCCTCAATATTTATACACTGGTGTTTATATATAATACCGTAAACCTCAGAGGGATATATATATATCTGATATTGCCAACAGTGGATGAACACCTGCAGGCTTCATAATCAACTTACTGGAGAGGAAATTTACGATAAAAATACAGGAGCTGGTACTTCTGTTTTATCTGTCTGGTCTCTTCCATTCTGGTGTTCCGCTCGGCTGGAGACGAACACTAGTGATGGCTTACAAATATGAGGCGTGTCCAGAGAGACTCGCCAAGCGGCAAGCGCTGCTGCTATCTCTCAGAAAAACATTACAAGTTTTATTATTATTATTATTATTATTATTATTATTATTATTTATTTATTTATTTATTTACATGTGTGTGTGTATTCTGGTGTAAAGGGATTGGACAGGTTTGACAATGTTCACAACAGGATTACCTTTTGAGATGTTGAATTATCTGGCTACATAATATTCCATGATGAGAAAAGTTGTACGAGTCATGAAGCCCGTTGTACTATGCAGTGTGTGTGTGTAACCGGTTCAATCCCAGGAAGCATGCCTCACTGAACAATATCGGGAACCATCACAGAAAAACTACATAGATGCTCAAGCTACAAGGTCCACGCTAGGTGGTTTGGTCTGAACAGTGTAATTGCTTAGTGATGGATGCCAATTAAGGGGGATTGTGATATGTTTTAGATAGCTAATGAACTGAAGACTACCACTGAAGACCAGTTGTACGCCACAACAACAACAACAACAACAACACTGAAATAGTTTGCTTCATACAATCGTTAGGAAGAATCAGTAGCTCTTCTTTAAAGATTATAGGGTTAATACATAATGGGAGGTAAAGGAATCCAGAAAATAGGAGAAAAATGGAACCCAAATGGGGTAGTAATTGCAGAGGAGAGGTAGTGAAGGAAGGGAGATGAAAGGGAGGGTTAACTAGTGGAGAGGAAGAATGAAGGAGTAGAGAGGAAGGTTAGGGGGAAAGGGTAGGACCTCTCACCCTCGCCACACCCCCTTGTCAGTCATGGGGTGGGCCACGTCCTCCACTCCACCTGTCACTCACCAAACCTTCAGACGAGACGAGACGAGATGTATTATACCTTCTGCAGATGTAATATTAACCAATGTCCAATCTGACTTGACTGAAGAAGGAAATTCGGTGTTGGTAAATCTGGAGCAACTGAATCCTCCAAACTATTCCAAGCAACAGAACGCTTATTATTTTTGCCCCTTTGGTCCTGTTTCCTAGCATACTTTTGGAGGAATCAAGGCACTCCAATGTAACAAAAGCGAATTACCACCCTAACAATTGGACGTAGGGGTTTATTTATGTGTCGATTCCACAGTGGTTTTGTTTTGGTTTGCAAGCACCATAATAACGAAAGAAACTGAACTGTGTAAATGACTCATGAGTGAATTATTTGATGAATTTGATGACTCCACTATGAAACAAATGATAATAATGGAACTACCTTAATAATGTACAGCTTTGTAACATTGGATGTACAACATAGCAACAACAACATCCCAAATTTTGTTTACGAACACCTGCCTAACCTATATATGAGATCTGAAGCCAGGATAAAAATGTAACTCACACACACTAACTCACACACACTAACACACACACACACACACACACACACACACACACACACACACACACACACACACACACACACACACACACACACACACACACACACTAAAAAAGAGGGAAGGCACTGCACGTCATGTAATCTCCCAGACCTGGAATTTGAATGGTCACGAAATGCTGGTGACTACTGACCCAGCGCCCCACGAAAGGAAATTCCAATGTGGGAGGGGAGTTGTCAGGGGAAGGGGGGGGGGGGGGGCGGGAAGTGTATGTATGTATGTATGCATGTATATATTATATGTATGTATGTACGTATCAGTATTATACGTATGTATGTATGTATGTATGTATGTATGAATTATATGTATGTATGTATGAATTATATTTATGTATGTATGAGTATTGTATGTATGTATGTACAAATGTATACTGTGCATATACCCAATGAAACAGAGCTATGTGTGAACCAGATGTAAGAAGACGGTATGTTGTGTGATGGAAATTCGATTGTTTATGTATGTATCTATATTTAATCTATGTGTGTGTGTATGATATTTGAGTGGTGTTGTGTTGCAGTTTAATAACAAATGAGGTGTGGGTTGTCGGAGTGAATGAAGCACCGTGTCAGGCAAAGATCATGTACACGTTCCCATAGCAACCAACCCCTGCTGCTGCTCCTGTGTGAAAGAACAACAACAACACACACAAGAAAGAAGGGTGAGAGGCAGAGGTACAGGGCAGGTGTAGGAGTAAGAAGCTGTAGTTTATAAGAGGCAAAGAAAGGGAAGGGGAGGAGCAAGTGCAGTAGAAAGGGGCAAGTGTATAAGGGCAGGGAGTAAGTGTTAGTAATGTGATGAAAGTGTAATAAGCAGAGGACAAGGTGTAAGATTTAATCAATTTATGAAACAAGAGCTATATAAAATGTACTGTAAGCAGATGGTTAGAGAAATGAAGATTAGTGGATTTCTTGTGGTGTATATAATAATATGGAAGAAGGAAAAGTGGAAGAAGGAAAGGTGGAAGAGATAGGATTCCTTAGTAGTAGCACAGAGGGAAGGGGAAGGAAGAAGGGGATGAGACAGGACTGAAGCTGAGTAAAAAGGAGCAGGTGAAAAGATCAAGGAATGATATAATGGACAGGAGGCAGCAGGAACAATGGCCATGACCAAAGATTTAAGTAATAAAAATAATAGACAACGTAAAAAAAAATATATATCAATAATCAGCGAGAAGGACGGAAGTTGTAGGTGAAGCCTTGAAGGAACATTGGTAAGGAAATAATATAATCATGAAAAACAAAAAGCTGTGACAAGAATCAGGTACAAACCGGCTGACGACGAGGCAAAAACAAGGAATAAAAGGAAGTGGAGAGAAGCAGAAGCACATGAGTAGAGACAAGAAGTAGGAGGACGACACAATGAACAAAAAAAAAGTGAAGAGAAAGGAGAGCAGGAGAATGAAGCAGAGGCAAAGGACAAAAGAAACAAGGAGGTGGGGGCAGGAGGGAGGGTGCGAGGGATGGGGGGGGGGGGCTGAGGGGGTGCAGCGTGTCGTGTCTGGGCCAATCAGAATGGGCAGCAGCGATAGTGAACTTCGGGTGGATCCCAAAAACCCCCTCCTCGCCCCACCATCCAATCTCATGATTATTACGTTCGCTCGCTACCCATCACCTGCATCCACCCACAGACCCACCAAAAAGATGACACACATACCAAAAAAAAATCATGGAAACGGATCACCAAGTTCCACCCCGAGACCTCAGAGAGGGGGGGAGGGGGAAATAGAGAGAGAGAGAGGGGGGGAGGGGAGATTGGTTGAGAGAGAGGGGGGGGAGAGAGGGAGAGATAGAGAGAGGGGGGATGGAGGGGGAAGAGGGGGAGAGGAAAAAAAAGCGGAAAAATCATGGAAAGGGAGAAAAACCGCAGATCGTGCAAAAATTCCCATAATGGCAGACGGTAGAGTGCGTGGTACGAGCCGTACGTGCCCCTGGCGCGGGGCACAATCATTTCTCCCTCTTCCCTCGCCCATCAGATTATTTCGGCGTGTGAGACTCGTATAACACCAGTGCCTATAATCAGAGTCGACAGTTACGCATGTTCGATTTTGGCGATCATGCGCTGTAGTGAGAGGAAGGCCAGGGGAAGGGAAGGTGTTGGGGAGGAGTGAGGTGGTGGTGGGGGAAGGGAAGGTGTTGGGAGGAGTGATGTGGTGGTGGTGGTGGTGGTGGGAGAAAGGAAGGTGTTGGGGAGTATTGAGGTGGTGGTGGTGGTGGTAGGGAAGGTGTTGGGGAGGAGTGAGGTGGTGGTGTTGTACCATGGAGCTAGCTCCATGTGTTGTACACACGTCTTGATAAGCGATGGGTGAGGTGATGGGATGGCAGATCTATTTGTGTGTGTGTGTGTGTGTGTGTGTAGAATATAGTAAGAGGTGAGGAGAGTGCCTGATGGTGCAAGTAAATAGCTTCGTATGAATCATCTGCTTTCCAAAAGTGTTGCTGGTGTATGAAAAGAGATAATTTGTATTAGTGTATATGTGCAGAAAAGCATCAGAAGTCTGAGGCTGGAAGTATAACCATGAGAACAGGATGAAAAATCAATAGAGTGACAGACTGCAGAGATAACAAGAAATGACAGACTGCAACTATAACGGGTTGTGACAAACAGCAGGCATAACGGGTTGTGACAAATTACAGGTATAACGGGTTGTGACAAACTGCAGGTATAACGGGCTGTGACAAACTACAGGCATAACAGGTTGTAATAAACTGCAGGTGTAACAGGTAGTAACAAACTCCTGGGGTAGCGTGTTATTACAGACTGCTGGAGAAACGGCAAGAGGAAGAATTCAAGTTCCTAAAAGTCAAATGGATTGGGAGTTCTAGACAGGTGTCACACTGCTTACTGTATGATGCCCTCTGATACTTAGGTAAGGCATCTGGTTACATGATCTGGTGGTGAGGAGTATGAGGATATGAACTGATAGAGAGTCGAGGATTATGAGGATATGAACTGATAGTGAGTCGATTTTACTGGAAGGGAATCTGTTTACTTTGTATGAAGGAGGACGGCATGACATTTAATCAAATAATATGGGATAACCTTTTCGTTAGAGAGAAGTCCTATTAGTAATGGTAATATGACCCATTATTGAGGTGGACGACTTCATTTTAAAATTTGATGGGAATGGGTATGACCTGACAATGAGCGGGAAGAACCTGATAAGTGGGGGACAGCCGGAGTGATAACGAGGGAACAACGTGAACATTAGCACCTAACTTTTTCAGTGACATTAGATAAGGAGGCACGGCAACCTCCACCTACTCTTAAAGGGGGAGAAATTTTGTGTTGGTAATGCTGGAGCAACTGAACCCTCCAAACTATTCCAAGCAAAAGAACACCATTATCTTTGCTCTTCTGGCCATGTTTCCAAGCATACTTTGGAGGAATTAAGACACTCCAATATAACAAAAAAGAATTACCATTTTAAGGGACCCTGTTATGTACTCAGAATATTGGAAACAAATGAGTCCTTTAAATATTGCCACGAAACACTACCTATAAGGAAGGAGCTTGTTTCGTGGCATGGTCAAGAGAAATCAGCAGCCTCCAATTTTCATACAGAACAAAGTCCTCTATTTTATGGACACCAATGAAGATACGGGATATTTGCTTAAACCAGCGATTACATCCGATCAAAATGCAACTGCAGAGTGTGTGTGAGGGAGATGATTTGTTACTGCTTTCGATGATGATGAAGATGATGATGATGATGATAACAACGATGATAATGATAATGAGGAAGAGGAGGCCGTGGCGAACCAACGAGCTTTCGATACCTGCAAATGAAGCTGACGACCTGCTGGTGATAAGCCCGTGATAAGAATGTTACCTGCCATTGCGATACCTCCTAATGAGAGAACCGTGCCAGTGGTAAGAAAAGAGTCATGATGAGACACCTTGGCAGTGAGATCACTTGATAGTGAGAATGACGACCTGCTAATCACAAGACGTGCGATATCAGAACATCCTGGTAAGTGAACTACAGTCGACACCAGAAATACTCTTCTGCTTTAATCACATGGGCTGAACTGAGTAATGTTTTGATATTTAGTAGATGAAGTGGTAATAGACATACTATGCTGCCATTAAAACAGCTTTATATTTATATTTGAATGGAAACTGGTTCAAGGAGAATGGTAGCAGAAATATGCGATATTTTATGCAAGCATGCTTAAAGGGAAACTATTTTTCCAAATATTAATTTAAGGAAAGACTCTATATATTACTGATAAAAAATGTATGTTGTGATGAGGGGGACCTGGCACAGAGAGACACGACCTGGCAATGATAATACCCACCCAGTAATAGAGAGAAATGAAGACCAGGAGAGAGAGACATAACTAATCCATAATGTTTTCTGACAATGTAATTACGTTTTCAAAGTAAAATAAATGTTCGACTGACTATTATTAGAAGACATAAAAAAAATTGTTTGTTTTCTTGAGTTCGCTGGTTTTACGGCAGCCAGAGCAGGTTGTTGTTGTTGTGTCAGATATTCACAGTCATACCTTTCACACTCAGTGGTAGTTTGGTGTAGAGGATTTGTAAACACCGTTGTTTGAGTAGGAACTATCAATACCCAAAGCACTACCATCGGGTGGAATAACTTCGATCGGTTTGTGATATTCATTGTCATTTCACATGGTCCAGTATCGGATTTAACACACACATGCAATAAACCTCCAACTCTCTACATCACCAAAGGCCACAGTCACACCTACCACCACATGCTATATATACATTACTTGACGACGAGCTCTGCATAAAAGTACAAAAATCACCCTTTACATTAACCTATTTCATTCTATATACATCAAACTCCTACCACTTATTTTGTTTACTTTACATTCAAGCTACCACTCTCCGTTTCAGACCAACCTGGGCCTCAACCCCACACACACTCTACATGAAAACGTGGGAAAGTACAGTAGTATGGTGCCGTGCTGGGGACTCCGCCTGTGCCCGGGGCCACTCAGAGACATGGGAGAGGACTGAGGTAGCGTGTTGACCCTCCACCATCGACACGTTACCAATCAGAACCTACCGAGGGTTTCAGAGGAATGGGGAGAAGGGTGAGTAAGTGAGTGAGTGAGTGAGTGTGTGTGTGTGGTAGAAGGACAATACGTAATGGGGAGGTTTAAGGTTTGAGGACGAAGAGGTGGATTTGTGTTGAGGTACAAAGAGTATACCAAGAGAACGAAACGAAATAAAGGACAAGGAGATCAGTAAGGAGATCAGTATGGAAGTGGGTCCATGTAGGGGGAGGGTGTGAACAAGAAGTAAGAGAAATAGATCAATATGTGTATGGGGAGAGGGAGGAAAACAGTTTATTAAGATGAAGGGAGGGGCGTTAACTTTGGTGGTGGACTTGTGGGAACGAAGGAGGTCAGTGTGGTTATAAGGGGGGAGGGGAAGAGGGTATGCAGCAGGGAGTGAGGGGGTCGAGATGGTCACTCTGTCCTTCTACGGTCAATCTGAATCCCGTGAGAGGAAATGGCATTGCACGGAATAACATGTCTGGGTTTAAGGGTTTTTTTCTCGTCCTTTTTTCTGTCTTTTTTTTATTTATTTTTTTATTTTTATTTTTCATTTATTTACAAGTTCATGCTCAATTATTCATGTGGGACCATCAGTAATTTAGAGGGTCATCTAGCTGTTGTCGACAAATTCAAGGACTACTGATTTTTCCAGTTAAGCTGTTTTATGTATGATACAGATTGCCAATACTCGTGTACTAAGGCATCTGTTTCCCAATATATAGTTTGAAGGAAAACATGTACCTTCAGTTTGTCCACAGCAGCTTACAGTTCTGCTTACAGTTATTTTATGCTGAATTTAATTTTCGTACATAGAGCAAAATGTAAATGCAAATGATACTCCTTTAATTTAATGTTGATTAGAATAGTTGGGAATGATTGAATGTATAAATGAATGGTAAACAAAATATAATAAACATAGTAAATACACTTGGTTGTACATGAGTGACTACTGTGTGAAAAAGCGTGTAATGATAATAGTGTTAGTCAAAATTTGCCTTGGTATCCCATGGCTCGTCTGTTGTTTTGTGAAATTTTTAATGAGCACCAATCATCTGCAAATGAAACGCAAACAAACAAACAAAAACCTGGGGCGATGCATGACAAAAAATGACGAAAAAATTTGGGGACTCTATAGGACGACGAAATTGTCCGGCATGACGACGACGATTCCCTCTGATCCACACAGTACTCGGTCGAATTCCAGTGAAATTACAGAGTAGCCCAGTACCCCTATACCCAACCAACCAACCAACCAGCCAGCCAACCAACCAACCAGCCCTCGTCTATTACCTCAGTACCTATGTTATCCCACCACACTCCACACACCCTTACCTCTCTCTCTGTCTCTCTGTCTGTCTCTCTCTTTCTGTCTCTCTGTCTGTCTCTCTCTTTCTGTCTCTCTGTCTGTCTGTCTGTCTGTCAGCAAAATTCATGGATGGATGGGTGGATGGAATGATAGGTAGATAAATACTCTCTCTCTTTCTCTCTCTCTCTCTCTCTCTCTCTCACACACACACACACACACACACACACACACACACACACACACGCACACAGCAAAATTCATGGATAAATAGATGGATGGATGGATAGATAGATAGATAGATAGATAGATAGATAGATAGATAGATAGATAGATAGATAGATAGATAGATAGATAGATGGATATGTACTGTACTCCTTCATTCTCTTATAAATGTGTACTGTATACTTGCTGAGAGTTATATGGATGGATGAATGAATGGGTATAAAGATGTGCATACCCACCACAATCTCTATATGTATACTCTCTCTCTCTCTCTCTCTCTCTCCATACACACACACACACACACAGACACACACACCACCCGTCTCTGCGCTACTGGAGTCTAATCGTCTTTCTTGAGCATAATTTCGCCACCATTGTTCCCCTGTGGTGGGCTGGCTGAGACTTAACCCCCGTCATCAGGTGGAAGGTGCAGACGGACGGGACGAAAGGGAAGGGGAAGGGGAAAGGAAGGGGAAAGGAAGGGAAGGGAAGGGAAGGGGAGGGAAGGGGAAGGGAAGGTGTAGACGGACGGGAGAGAAGGGAAGGGAAAGGGAAGGGGAATGGAAAGGAAGGGGAAGGGAAGGTCGTATTTTTAAGTCATTCGGGATGAGATTGATCAACTTCCCAGACAAGAGGCATTGGGTGTTGTGACTAATACAGGAATTGTGTTATTTTTATTCGTGTCTTTAGCCTTTGACTGTTGACTGTCTTATTCACTGTTGCGGAGTCATGGGGGATAGCATATGTGCACGTTTGTGTGTGTGTGTGTGTGTGTGTGTGTGTATGGTGGAGACAAGGGGTATAGCATATGTGCACGTTTGTGTGTGTGTGTGTGTGTATGTGTGTGTGTGTGTGTGTGTGTGTGTGTGTGTGTGTGTGTGTGTGTGTGTGTGTGTGTGTGTGTGTGTGTGTAAGGCGGAGTGCGGGGGCTACAATCAGGTCCTTCACTAATTACACCCCCTGCCTCACCACCTCCCCAATTAATACTAACCATTTTCTTGTCGCTCAGATAATATCTTCATATTAATCTGCCGCATTGTAGGATCCCAACGAGGTGAGATGTAGCCCAATTTTTCATCATTTTGTTTTTCCCTCATAAAATACTTGGTTATGAGGGGGATTTCGATAAGATGAATAGATACAAACTTGAAGGAACTGCCTTAATTCACCTGCATATAACATTACGTGGACGATATTAATGGCTTGCAAAATTCAGTGTGCAAAAAAAATAAGTATATGATCTATGAACGGTAATTCTTGAGGGACTGAAGATATAGTAGTGTACTTAGTATGTTGTATCGTTGTCGTACGTTTATCATCAGACAACAACAGTAAGTGGAGGGTATCATGTGGCCTTACATTATGGACCCGAGCTTTACAAGAAATATACAGTTTACAGTTATTATTGACATTAGAAGGTAATCTCGTCAGACACGGTAGCATTGGGTACAGAAAAAAGATAACGAGATTCAAGATACGATTTTCGTATTACAAACTCATTCATTAACCGGATATCTTGGTGTGGAGATACCAGGTTCGGATCCGTACAAAGCTGTGTTGAATACATGGACAGCTAAATTGACAGATTGACAACCTAAGCAGGGAATAAGAAAACAAACTAAATAGACAGACAGTAGACTTGAGAAGGATAAGGTAAGTTGAGATGGGACTCTTTGGGATTAAAATTGGTTTGATATTGTCCCACTCGAAGCTCCTCTTGTGTTGGGGAGGCCTTTGTTTATTATATGTTATGGAGTGAATAGGGTGACTTCTGTTCCTATTGCTGCATGGTCTCCTCGTCTTCACACCCATGCCCCACCGATAACCCCAGACGATGGAGACGAGGACGACGACGACGACGAACGATACCATGAAAACTAATAATAATAAAAGACGAAGGTGGTGGTGGTGTAGGTGACGACGATTATGATAATGATGCTTTATTAGATGATGATGAAGACAGAGATGTTTGTTTATTTACTCAGCAATAGAGATGATGATTCTTAGACGTGAATATAATGTGATGGCCGCGCCCCTCCCTCCCTCCCTGTCTGTCTGTCTGTCCCTGAGGGTGGGACCTGGGGCAAGAGGTGGCAACAGATCCTGCACCTTAATTAAGCCACGCGCTGAAGGACTCCGGAAGTACGTCAAAAAACCCGTTCTGATAGGAGGAGGAGGAGGAGGAGGAGGAGGAGGAGGAGGAGGAGGAGGAGGAGGAGGAGGAGGAGGAGGAGGAGGAGGAGGAGGAGGAGGAGGAGGAGGAGGAGTTGGAGGAGGAGGAGGAGGAATAGTAGGGGCAGGAGAAGAAAGAGAACAGAGACAATTTTGGGGAGGAGAAGGAGGAAGATGGAAAAATGAAAATGAGGAGGAAAGAGTAGAGAAGGAAGGTGGAATTAGGATTATATAAGGAAGGACGAAGGTAAGAAGGAGTAGTACAGAAAGAGGAACAGTAAATAGGAGGAGGAACAGAGGCAGACAGTGTGTGTGTGTGTCTGTGTGTGTGAAGTGATCCCATCGTCCTTTGCACCGGAGGTCGGAAGGGAAAAAAGTTAACGAAATACAGTATGAATATGTAGAACGAAATAGCTACTATAAGTGTCTGAGGCAATACATAAATTAGATGTAGGAGTATTTGGAAGGTGAAACTGGGTGTCCCTCACTTTTTTGGGATGAGGGGACAAAATTTACGATTCGCTTGTACATCTATAAACCTTGCCAATAAAGAGGTCTTGCAGCTCAGACTCTGTGTACAGTTGTGTCGGCAATGGATGGAGGTTTTCGTAGTATAAGCATAATCAATATTCTAAGTATGGTTAGCTTGTTTGTTTTTTGGCATGACGGTATTGAATTAAAAGCCCTCAGCAGCGTCTTTTGCCAAATGTATATAATTATACTGTCATAGCTAGTAATATAAAAAATAGAAGCTGTTATGTGTGGATTTATTTGCGACATAATACTATTACTCTTTCTATTAATCAGTGTGTGTAGACATATACCATAGGCTAAGAATGGTCATAATACAGTCAATAATTATATTAACTATGTGAATAATGAGGGAAGGTCAAATAAATATAGTATTTTGTATTCAATTTCATATAGTTACATCAGGTTTTCAGTTACATACCACAACTACATGTATTCACAATTTATAGATTATACATGACACGACTTATGGCACCAACTGTAGGAAAGTTAAAAGTGCAGTGGATTATCAATTAAAAAGAAAATAAAGTACACTAATATTATTGAATTACAAGGAAAATGACACTGAACAAAACTAAAAAAGTGGAATGGGAACGTCAGTGAAGGAAAAGTGACTATACTGTAGTTATTAAAAGGACAAGAAGAATTACAATGGACCAAGGAAAAAAGTGGAGTGTAGTGGGTGGTGGGTGGTGGGTGGTGGGCGGTGGGTGCTGTAGAAGTCAGTGGCTGCAACAACACGGATGGCAACTCGACTTTTTATGGCCCCGTCGCCAGGAACCCTCGCCTAAAATGGAAACCCCTGAGTAATGCCAAGTAATTCCATTAAAATCTGCGACAAGGACCCGGGCAAAAAGCCACCTGGAAGAGAATGATGGCGCTGTTAAAGTTAACTAGACAAGCAAAGGCCCTAGATCCATTAGAGATGAAGCAACTTTGGGGGAAATTCGACCGTAATATATTATCTTTAATGCCTTCACTTCCTGTCGTCTGTTTTTTTTTTTAAATGACCCTTCGATACCATCTCACAGCTTTCTTATTATAAGCAATTAAGGAAGCGGGAAAAAAGTGGTTAGATGTATAATTTATATTTTTTTCAACTCGCTGTTTTTTTTTTGTTTTTTTGCGGATTCTAGTCGGCGAATGATGATATCCCAATCCTTTATATACATGTTTTGTGTTAACACCCAGATATCCCCTGCATAGTAGCATACATACACAGTAAACTGGAATTTTAAAGTATTCAGAAGTATCAAGACAGGTTTTATTCTGTGATACGTCCCTGAATTAAGATGCTCCTTTTAAAATGAAGACACATCCTGTCCCGTAATATATAGGTCCTAGATATAAGATGTGTTCGAGTATCAATACATGTGCCACTGTCTTATACCTGCCCGGGTAGTAAGTAAGCCATGGATGACCACTACTAATATGTCCACTACTAATATGGTGAAGTGGCCGACACAAAGACATTATGAACAGAAAGGGGACAAGTATAAGTGAAGGAGGAGGAGTGAACCTAGCGAATGGACAGTGAGGCAGGCGAATGGACAGTTGCATGGGCATATGGATTGATGGTTGGATAAATGGATAAATGGATGGATGGATGGATAAATGGATTGATGGTTGGATGGATGGATGGATGGATAAGTGGATGGATGGATGGTGAGAAAGGTGAACAGATATTGACTCAGTGTAATTATCGTCATTGATGATGGTCTCTTTATATCTGTAAATGGTGAATAATGACGGAGATCCTTAATTGATTGATACTGGGTTTAGTAAATAAATCTAAAGTTAGTGGAGGATGAGTTATAGAATTATTTTGGTACAGTTGACTCCAAAAATTTCGAGACACTTCCTGCTGGAGTTTAGTAGGTAGTGTCTCAACATTTTTGGAGGCAACTGTACCTTTGGAGACGGTACAAAATTCCAGAGAGTGATGTGATGCAGTAAATGGGTCGAGGAATTCGGTCTATTACTTTGGTACAATTCATCGGTTGATATGTTAATAATTAAATGTTCATGAGCCAGAAATTTGTTAGAAAAGAGTTATATAAATAATAGCAATAAGCAAAAAGTGTAGGAGTACCAATTTACTTACAGTTTATGAATGCAGAATAATCTCAAGTCACTGACAAAATCAAAACTCCATTACCTAGCACCTGTGAGCAATTGTGTCATGTGTGTGTGTGTGTGTGTGTGTGTGTGTGTGTGTGTGTGTGTGTGTGTGTGTGCAGCCTCCTAGTGTGTGTGTGTGCGTGTAGCGGTCACCTTTACATCGGTAACATACTTTAAAGTTGGTAATAAAAAATGGTCATATAAACAGTGGAGTGGAATTGAAAGGGGTTTAAAATTTAAGAAAACACAACTTGGCAATGAGTTTATACATACAGGCGATACAAACTCAACACGAACTTATGGTTGTAGAAAAAAAGGGTAAGATATTCTAAATGCAACTGCTTTGGCCCATACACCAATTGAACACGACCATAAAGTTACAAAGAATAATTAATACTCATCCATTCACAAGGTTTTGCACAGAAAAACCGACTCACAGGCAGACAAGATTTCAGTACACGTCTCTAATTCCTACGTGCCTTTCAAAGTAATGAATCTGACGACTTAAATGGAAAGTATATAATAGTAATTAGCGAGGGGAGAGGAAACTGCCTGACAGCCACAAAACGGTCGACCCAGCACATGGTGAAAGGGGACGACTGACTGGAGCAGACACCACGCAGGGCAGGTAGTTATCCTTGAAGATCTCGCTCGTCCCCAGTGGAAGAGGAGTCAGCAGGGGGTAGCAGACTCTTTCCCCCCTCCACCACTACCACCACCACCATCATTGACCCAACAGATGGTCCGGCCACAAGGATGCGTGAGGTGAATCAAAGGAGCCACAGAGGAACTTATTGTCTGGGATACTGCAGAGGAAGGCGGTTCTCTCTCCATCCCAGTGAACCAAGTGCATGGGGCCCAAAGCTGAAATTATGAAACTTTAGGAAGATTGTCAAATTTCAAAGTAAAAATGTGACTAGTATTATGGTGGTCATCCATCTTGACTGGAGGGCTATAGTTGTGAGTCCTAATTTATTGTAATTTGTACCATGCCATGATTACTACCACCACACCACCATCACCTACCTCCACTACCATCACCACCACTATTACCACTACCACACTGTTGCTACTACCAATACTACTACCACCAACATCACCACCCTGTTGCTATTACCACTACCACCATCACTAGGCTACTATCACGAATACCACACACACTATCACTACCATCACCACCATCCAATTGCTACTATACCTGTTTCCTATTATGCCGTCACACCGTCACCAACCAACCAACCAACGTCACTCTGTCATTACCACCTTACTTACTGTTACTACTACTACTACCAACCATCCTGCCATCATTAGTTAACTTTCACCATTACCACTACAACTCTCTTCCTATCCATTTAACTTCAGTGATGAACGTGTAGCGACATCGCAATGTCTACCACTGAATGTAGTTGTAAACATCAGAATATACTGTAGGTTACAAATCAATACTGAATGAAAGTGTTCACTTTGTATTTTTTGATACTCTTTGTATTTATTGCAAAACTATAGTTGAAATATAAGACATTATCTTCTCATTTCAGATAAATGTTCCCTGAGGCCAACTTGACCACTTCATTGTTCAAAGATCCTTTGTAAGTATTTTGCTACAATATTATATCGTTTATGTTATCACAGTTACATCTCGCTACTCACATCCAGAGGTTATCCTGAATATCGTCTGTTGTCTTTTTGTCTTTTTATTGTTGTTAGAATACTGACCTCTAATTTTTGTTGCCCATAATTGAGGAACAAATACAATCAATACATCTTATTTGGATGTGTAATAACACTTCCCATGTCTACGTCGGGTGACGTTGTTGATGCTTTGAGATTTCATTATCCATTTAGCTTTTCAGAATGTTTAAGTAAAGCTGTTGTGGGAAACAGCAGACACACAGAGAGAAGTGAAAGCATGACCTGGCTCTGTAGTGACCTCGGGCAACTTAATAAAACTTTTGAGGCGTTACAAAGCAAACAATGTCCTCTCACCCAGACCTGAGATGGGTCAGAGGTGAGGTGTGTCACGTCTCATCAAGCCCACAATGTAAGCATTACAAATGTTACTCACGTATTCGCCTAAGGTGTAAATCTTGGGGTAATTTTCAGCTTGACGTGGTAAGATAAGAATATTACTGATAACATTTTATAACATGTTCCTTAAGAACCTTCCAACATTATCAATCTGCCGGCAGTAATTATCGTCTCTGCCTAATCGCAAAGGAATTATTATTAATTAAAATACTGTTACAGAAGCCATTTGTTTTTTTTAGTTTTTGTTGAGATTTGTGTCAAGTTGCGAATATCATCGTAGCACAACAATAATCCAGCAGGGTCACAACCTTTTTACTAAAGTATGATATCCAATAAAAACTATGAAATTGTTTTAAGGGACCGATGACCTTATACCTTCCCGAAAACCACTTTGCCAGTCGAGTGAGTGATGCGCTGAGAGATCAAATTCACAAACGTTATTATAATCAATCATTTCTTCGTAACTGTGTGTGTTTCGAAATGCAGTAATGAGATGATAATGACAAGAGTGACATACCGACCTACCAACCAAGTGTGTGTGTGTGTGTGTGTGTGTGTGTGTGTGTGTATGTGTGTGTGTGTGTGTGTGTGTGTGTGTGTGTGTGTGTGTGTGTGTGTGTACTTTTACGCCACCCAGAAAACAGGGATGAAGTATGAACCGTATAATGTGATTGGTTGATGCAGTTATTTAATTCAATATACCATACATGTACTGAGAGTCCCAGTAAGAGTGTAGGTGGATATTCCGTTTAATAATAATCTCCCCTCAAGTTTCCCACCACTCGTTTTCCCTTCTACTACAACCCCCATCCACTCCCTCCACCTCACCCCACTCCTAGCTCCAGTCAACTTCTCTCCCTTTATACCCTCCCCTCCCCTCCCCTCCCCTCCCATCCCTATGCTCTCTTCCACTTTTACTCCACACTCCACCTCTCCCTCCTCACTCGATACTCCACCTAGCTTCCTCCACCTCTTCTCGTTCTGTCTCTACACAAGGAAGGTTTAAGTAGGGCTCTGGTTCGATAATTAACCCGTCAGTCATTTTGATCAGTTATTGGCTGATAAATAGTTAATAAATAGATACACCATTTGGTCGTTCAGAGAATTAGGGTCTTTAGTAAGCTGGTAAGTTAGGTATGTGTTTAGTCGACTATTTGGTTGGTTAGTTATTGTGAGTTTTAATTTTTTTTTCTTATGGAGGCAAAAATGAGAGGAAACCTTGTAAGTCAAATCACCTTCGAAATAATTATACTGCGTTACTCGTACATTCCTGTGTTTACAAATTTCAGATAAGTATCTGTACTTCCTAATTTTATCGGTGTATTTTGTCTTGGATTATATTACATATACTATAAATGCCAAGAAATTAAATCATGAGGCCGGTACAATTTTGACATGAAAAATAAAAAAAATAAATATAGTTGTCTGGATGAAGACAATCCGTGAGGGTGTTGTGTACGAACAGAGAAGCAACCAGATAGGGAGTGACACGGTGTCAGGCTGTGGGTGGGAAAAATGCCTGAGGAGAGGAACTGCAACCAGAGAGCTGAGTTTACCCGAGACTTACTTATGTAACTTGACATTTACAACCACTAATCAGCTTATTGTATTCATATGTATACTTACTCCATCCATCAACATGTATACTTTATGACAAGCTTCCCAAACATTCACTCAATCTCACTTTTCAACTGCCTTAAGAGCCCTGTGATCGTGTATATATATAGGAATTAGAGGATTCTAATTCTCCCTGTCTATACCACGAAGCACGCTCCTTGTATATAGGTGGTGTTTCGTGTCAATATTTGAAGGATTCTTTAACATGCAATACTCTGACTACATCACAGGGTCCCTTTATTCAGCTAAAACCACTGTCTGCACTTTTTAGAGTAAGTATATGCGTTTTTGACAGTATATA
The DNA here is from genome assembly GCA_034508575.1 of Petrolisthes manimaculis. Lineage (NCBI taxonomy): Eukaryota > Metazoa > Arthropoda > Malacostraca > Decapoda > Porcellanidae > Petrolisthes > Petrolisthes manimaculis. Next base: position 292,578 of record JAWZYT010001438.1, on the reverse strand, counting down.
TTTTTTCGTGTGTTAATCTACGTACAGTACTCTAATGTGTGGTAAGGAGTACATACAGTATGTGTTTGTGTATGTGTGTTTATGATTATCGTAAAATAATTGAAGGAGACATCATGTAATATAGTTGCCATTTTCTGGCGATCTCCTAAAGTAATATTTCATTTTTTTAATGAGATATGCCAAGTGTTCCCAGAAGTCGAGGAACAAAGTGTTGAAAGCAACAAGACATATGCAGTACATACGAGGGATACAACCTTACATCGATGTCGCAGGTAATATGTTAACAACCTCAGGCCATTCGCTTTCACACGAGGGTGCTGACTGAGGATATGGCCAGGTCGCAATAAGGGGTCGTGGGAGTGCTAAAATTTATGCTGATCTCTTATCAGGCACAAATGTTGACGTGTGCAGCAGTTTCCGGTGTGGTGGGAGAGGCTTTTATTCTCCTGGTCAGAGTTTCCTTTGGGGTGGTGAATCCTTTCTCTTTTGATTCTTTTCCTCTAATCCCTTCCTGCATGATAGATGTTCTTACGTGTTGCCTCATGATCTCATAAAAGTTACTGTTTTTATTTAACATACTTTTCGCCCTATCTCAGTCCCATATATATATTCTGGTCTTCAACTCAGCTCTTTCACTGACACACAATAGCAGTTCTCTTTTATTATACAGTATTTCATTATTATTATTATTACACAGTCCCGAAGGGGGAGGTGTATTGCTTTCGGTGCCGGATATTTATTTATTTATTTATTACACCGCCGGATATTTATTTACTTATTTATTTATCTATTCGTGTGTTTCATCATAGATATTCATCATAAAACAAAATGATTAACTTTTGGGCAAAATCGGTAGAAGGTCAAGGTCACAAAAATTAAGATAGCAAAGGGCGAGTGGTCGCTGTCGTGGGGGAAATGATCTTTATTAAGGGGCGGTGTTGGCATCGAATTATGTCTTGTTATCATTATTATTATTATTATTATTATTATTATTATTATTATTATTATTATTATTATAGTTCAATCCAAAGCGGGTAATTGCTTAAATCTTAATTTAAGTCGCTATTTTTACACATAGACTCGTTACTGGTGCTTAACTTTACCTTTACCTACAGCAAAGTCTCACTCCGGACAAGATTGTGAGTATGCTCCAGAATTATTCTATATAAAACTACATGTGTGTGTGTGTGTGTGTGTGTGTGTGTGTGTGTGTGTGTGTGTGTGTATTGCATAATCCTGTGCATGCATTTCAGCTCAGTTATATATACATATTTAACATGGAAACCTGTGTATGTGAACAGGTCTGTGTGTGTGTGTGTGTGAGTGTGTGTGTGAGTGAGCCCGCGCAAAAGTATTTGAATTTTAAATCAGGAATATAATTAAATGCATGAGGGGTGAGGTTTTTTTTTACCGCTGGGTCTTATTTATACACATCTGGGCTGGGAGTTTCATTCTGTATAATTTTTTGGTGTATGCATTTTCCCCGCTTAGTTATTTTCCTAATGTGTTCCTCCTCGGGGCTTTCTGACTTGGCTACGGATTTTTTGGCACTTTCCATCCTCTCAATTTAGCTTCATTGTAGTGATTACTCTTGGTTGTGTGAATATTATTATCCCTGTTTCCTTCCACTTTGAAGCTTTTTAATTTTCTCTGTTCCCTTTTGACATTAGGTTCTCGTACACGTCGTTTATTTTCCCGAGTCCTCTGTGATTTTCTCTTTCATTTCCTTGGTTCTGTTGTGTGTTTTTGTTAACGTGTCTTCCTTGATAGTTTACTCTTATACTTGTTTCTCGTTCGGTTTGTGCCTCATCTTCTTACACCATCTCCTGATCCACTTGCTGTTTCTATTCATCATCCTCCTCCTTTTCCTCCTCCTCCTCTTCCTCCTCCTCTTCCTCCTCCTCTTCCTCCTCCTCTTCCTCCTCCTCCTCCTCCTCCTCCTCCTCCTCCTCCTCCTCCTCCTCCTCCTCCTCCTCCTCCTCCTTCTCCTTCTCCTCCTCCTCCTTTTCACTTTCCTCTTACAATTATCTTGCTGTCTTCTCACACCCTCTTCACACCTGCTGCCTCGTTCATTGCTTCCCTTTCCCTTCTCCCCGGGGTGTTGTTCTCTCTCTCTCTCTCTCTCTCTTTTTCTCACTCTCTCTCTCTCTCTTTTTTCTCACTCTCTCTCTCTCATATATAATTCTTGTGCCCTATACTTTTTCATTCTGATCAGTATATTCGTAATCCCTCATCTCGTAGAAAGCACATTCTTTTCCTCCTCCTCTCTTTCTCTCTTCTCCTCCTTTTCCTCTTCCTCCTCTTTCTTTTCCTCTTCCTCCTTTTTCTCTTCCTTTTCCTTCTCTTTCTTTTCCTTCCTACCTATATCATGCTTTGACCTTTTCTCGTCAACCTCATAATCCCGTAATCCTCGTTTTCCTTGTTATTATTTGATCATCTTCTCCTCCACGTATACCTGTATTTATGTTCTATAATCCTGTTCTTCCTCCTCCTTTCCATTATATTGCCTCCCTGTCTTCTTTCCTTCCTTTATTTCCTCCCCTCACGTTTCCTGTTTCTCTTCCTCCTTCCACTACTCTTCCTCCTCGCAATTTTTCTTTTTCTTCTAAACCTCCTTTTCTTCTTCTTCCTCCTCCTCCTCCTCCTCCTCCTCCTCCTCCTCCTCCTCCTCCTCCTCCTCCTCCTCCTCCTCCTCCTCCTCCTCCTCCTCCTCCTCCTCCTTGTCCTCCTTTTCCAAATACTTGCCTTTGATTTTTTGGAATGCATATATTGTTTTTCCATATCATGCCTTACTCTGTATGATTTAATTTTCCCATTGTTTCTCCTCGTGTTTCATTTCCTATATACTCCTCTTTCTCTTATTCCTGTTACTACTTCTCTTGCTTCTTATTCTTCTGTTCCTGTGCCTGCTCCTCCTCCTGTTAGTCATCCAACTCCTCCTGCAACTCTTCATTCTCCTCTTACTGTTACTCTTTCCTATATCTCCTCCTTCACTTGCACCTCCTCTTGCTATTCTTCCTACTATTCCTCCTGCTCCTCCACCTCCTCCTCCACTTGCACCTTCTCTTGCTATTCCTCCTGCTGCTCCTCCTCCTGCTCCTTTTCGTCTTGCTCCTCCTGCTGCTCCTTTTCCTGCTCCTTTTCCTGCTGGTGGTGGTGGTGGTGGTAAACCGGTTCCCAGTGGTCTCCGCTGCACAGCTGTGACTGGCCCACCGCCACCTTGTGAATGATAATGCCTGCACCATCCTCCCCTTCCTTCTTTCACCCTGTCTTGCATGCCTCTCTCTCTCTCTCTCTCTCTCTCTCTCTCTCTCTCTCTCTCTCTCTCTTTTTTTTTCTCTTTCTCTCTTTCTCTCTCTCTCTATCTCTCTATCTATCTCTATCTCTCTCTCTCTCTATCTATCTATCTCTATCTATCTCTATTTATCTATCTCTCTCTCTCTCTCTCTCTCTCTCTCTCTCTCTCTCTCTCTCTCTCTCTCTCTCATCATTGGTACCTTCTGCATGGTTATGAAGCGTATAAGACGTTTCAAGGTACAACAATTTATTATAACCCATGGTAACTAACTCTCCCTCTCATCCATTCCTCGCCCCTCACCTCCACCTCCCCACCTCCCACACACCGAGTCTCATCATCCCCTAATAACTCCAGCCTAGCACATCCTCTCCCTGGCATCCACTTCTCTACGCTTGATCTACCTCGGCGATGCGTCCCGTCCCACACACACACACACTTACACTTTTCAATACCACACCAACTAGTCGACACTCCTACACACACACACACACACACACACACAATGGTGTACTGTTTTTTGGAATACTTAGGATAAATCAGTTGCTTCAGAAATACCAACAGAGAGAGAGAGAGAGAGAGAGAGAGAGAGAGAGAGAGAGAGAGAGAGAGAGAGAGAGAGAGAGCAATGGGGGCCACTTTATCCTTGTACATTAGTGACGCCCAATAGGCTACAAGGAACACAAGGGACCACCTGTGTACTGAGACATGACCAGACCTTGACAACACCAGGGACCTAAGTGCCAATCACACACACACACACACACAACACCACAACATCTATACCTCCGTCCTCTGGTCAAAATAATGCCTCCTCCGTCCGTCAATTTGCTTTCTGATTATTTTTGTGGATCCGAACGATACAATACTAACTAACACTACGACGGTGGTTGAATGACGGAGGACGAAGGAAACTGTGGTTGTGGTGGATCCTCCTTCAACCACCCACCTGGCTTCATTGCTCTTATGCCACTCTTCCTCTGAGATGTTCCCCTGTATTCCCCTTCAGACTCAAGTTGGTTTTGTGGTGGTAAATCTGGAGCAACTGAATCCTCCAAACTAGTCCAAGCAACAGAACACCATTATTTTTGCTCATCTGCTCCTGTTTCCTAGCATACTTTGGAGGAATCAAGGCACTCCAATGTACCAAAAAATAATTACCACCTTAAGGGGTCTGTTGTTGTCAGCAGACTGGAGACTCCTGATTACTCCAAACTGAACTACAAAACAGCATCTATATATTAAAGAATTCTGTTTCGTGGCACAGTCTGGAGCAATCAGGAGCCTGCAATTTTAGGTCATCATCTTACGACCTTAAAGTACGAGTGGTGTAAGATCTGTTTTTAGAATGGTTGGTTGTTACGCCACTCATGATGGGAAAGACTCAGATAAACATTGGATTATCCGGAATTGTGGCTTGTACCTTGAATACACCTCACACACCCATTAGCAGAGGGACGAGGTGAGAGAGAGAGAGAGAGAGAGAGAGAGAGAGAGAGAGAGAGAGAGAGAGAGAGGTGGTGGTGGTGGTGGTGGTGGTGGTGTGAGACAGATAGACAGACAGACAGACAGATAGCCAAACACACACACACACACACACAGAGAGACACAAAGACACAGATACAAATAATCGGAAATGCATGTGATTTTTGTATGTATGGAATGGGACGTTTAGGGGAGCGATTGTGTGTGAGTGAGTGAGTGAGAGTTGGTGGGAGGGGGAAGTGCAAGTAAGAAAACGAGTGTGAGAGTGACGTTCCGGATGCCGTGGAGTAGAGTGGAGTAGAGTGGAGTAGAGTGAAAGTGGAATGATGAAATGGTGATGAGAACGAGTGTAGTAATGAAGATAGGAGTGGAGACTGACGCTAAGAGAACGAGGAAGAAAATTTGAGTTTAAAAAATATAACCTATCATTAAAAAAAATAAATAAATACAAACTCACACAATGTATCACTATGCCACAACATTATATTCCTTTTCATTCATCAACCGTACGTACCCCTTCCCTACTGACCCTATTCCTATCCATCCCACTATAATACGTACCTTTGTTTATAAAATGGAGTTGGTGTGGTGTGGCAGGAGAAGGATCACAGCTGGGGGTCCGGACAGATGCTAATGTATTGTTGGGGTACTCAACACTCTTATCACGTCCTCCTCATCCTCGTCTCACTTCCTTTCATTCGCTCTCTTACCCACTCTTGTATTCATTAATTCATTTCACTCACTCGCTCACTCACTCACTCACTCCCGCCTTCACTCGCTCTCTCCTTCTCTCACTCCCTCTCTCACTCCTTCTCTCCCTCACTCGCTCTCTCTCCCTCCCTCACTCGCTCTCTCTCCCTCCCTCCCTCCCTCCCTCACTCACTCGCTCTCTCACTCCCTCACTCCCTCACTTGCTTATTCGATCAATCGATCAATCAATCAATTAGTCAAGTCACTTAGTCATTCACTTACATCATTCTTCTTTTCTTGTCACTCGCTCTCTCTCCCTCACTCACTCATTCTCTTACAAACATAGTTTCTCTTGCTCACTATTAGTATCCTATTCGTTTTCATTTTTTTATCAACACACACACACACACACACACACACACACACACACACACACATCTATTCTCTAGCACCACACCTATCACATCTCATTTTTTCCTCTCCTCTCTTCCATTTGTATATACCCATACGTTTCCTGTCGTAATCATCACAACATTTAATCACCCCCTCTGCATGGGTATCACACACACAAACCGCTCTCACCCTTGTCTCCTCCACCTTCCTCTCTTACCCCAGTAACTACACTCTCACCACGCCATTATCGTGTTTCAGATTCTTGCAACACCATCACGTTTCCATACCTAAACCAACACCAACCTCTCCCACTCACACCAACGCCCACCTCTCCCACTCCCACTCCCACTCCCACCAACCTCTCCCACTCACACTCACACCTCTCCCACTCCCACTCACACTCACTCTCACCACTCCCACTCCCACCAACCTCTCCCACTCCCACTCACACCAACCTCTCCCACTCACACTCACACCAACCTCTCCCACTCACACTCACACCTCTCCCACTCCCACTAACACTCACACTCACCACTCACACTCACACCAATGCCAACCTCTCCCTTTTCCCACCACCACCAGCAGCAACACCCTCGCTTCACCAAATACTTCCTGCCTTTGTCCAAGATGGGAAAAATGGGGTGGTAATGCATCTGTGCTCATTGAATATTGATCAGAGAGCTGTCTAATTTTGGCAGCAAGATTAGCATGCGAGGTGAGGTGAGTTGGTGTTTCCGCTCGAGGTGAGGGTGAAGTGTATGATGAGGAAAGGAAGAGGTGAAGAAAAGAAGAAGCGATTGGTGAGGAAGAAGTGGATGATGAGGAAAGGAAGAGGTAAAGAAAAGAAGAAGCGATTGGTGAGGGAGAAGTGTATGCTGAGGAAAGGAAGACCAGAAGAAGAAGAATCGATTGGTGAGGAAGAAGTGGATGATGAGGAAAGGAAGAGGTGAAGAAAAGAAGAAGCGACTGGTGAGGGAGAAGTGCATGCTGAGGAAAGGAAGAGGTGAAGAAAAGAAGAAGTGAGTGGTTAGGAAGAAGTGGATGATGAGGAAAGGAAGATGAGGAGACTTAAGAAGAAGCGAGTGCATGCATGGTGAGGTTGCATGTGTGGCGAAGTTATATGAAGGAGAATATTATTAGGAGAAGGGAAATAGTGGAGAGATTATTGAGAAAGGAAGGAGGGATTGGATGGAAGAGTTGATGTGTGTTTTGGAAGGCGTAAAGTAGGAACTGGAGGAGGAGGAGGAAGAAGAAGAAGGAGGAGGAGGAAGAAGAAGAGAAGGAAGAGGAGGAGAAGGAAAAAGAGAAGGAAGAGGAGGAGAAGGAAGAAGAGAAGGAAGAGGAGGAACAGAAAGAGGAGGTTTAGAAGAAAAAGGAAAATTACAAGGAGGAAGAGTAGTGGGAAGGAGGAAACGTAAGAGGAGGAAATAAAGGAAGGAAAGAAGAGGGGGAGGCAATATAAGGAGAGGGAAATCAGTCTGCATAATAAGAGAAATGATAATGTGGCTGGAAAAAGGAGATTATGCAAAGAGAATAGGAGATAGATAGAGAGAGAAATTAATATCAGTATTATAAAGATATGTAGATCGATAGATGCATATACTTAGATACATAGACTGATTAAGAGAGAGAGAGAGAGAGAGAGAGAGAGAGAGAGAGAGAGAGAGAGAGAGAGAGAGAGAGAAATAGAGAGAGCGAGAGAGAGAGAGAGAGAGAGAGAGAGAGAGAGAGAGAGAGAGAGAGAGAAGTAACAAAAGAGATCTGTAGATTGACAGATAGAGAAAGTGAGAAAGATAAAGAGAGAAGAGGGGAGAAGACACAGACGGACAAAGGAATACAGTAAGTGCCATTAAGCTTATTAATCAACCCACTTAAAGAATATAAAGATAATGATTAAACATATAATTTAATTTTTGTTATTTTCAATTTAAAAAAAATAATAATAATAATAAATGATAATTATTACAATAATGATAATGATAATGATTACAATAATGATAATGATAACAATAATGATAATTCAGTGTATTAATATTATTATGATAATAATTATTATTGTTATTTCATATTTTTATCACCTTAATCTTAAATCTAATTTTTCTTTGTTATTGGTTACGATGAGGACTAAATGCTGTGAAATAAATAGTGAAATTTTGTAATAAACTACATTCACCATTATCCCAAGTTGTAGTAAAGTCATCAAACAAACTATCCGAAGTACAGCGGTAGAGTCATCAATAAAGTAACACAAATAGAGGCTTATCACCTGTTGTGTGAACTCAGGAGAGGAAAACTCAATTGATAGCATTAGGACAACAACCAAACCATTATTACCACAGTTCCCGAGGCTATATACACCAACCCACCCTAGCTAGCTCCTCCTGTAACCTGACCTCATACACCTGCTCTATACGTATACAGTCTCACTCCAATAATAAAAATGGGAAGAAGGAATGGATGATATATTTTTGTTATGATGGTGGTGGCTATACTGATGCCAACAACCAACCAACCAACCAAAACAAACTATACGTAGAAACAGACCAAGTCGAGTATTATTATTATTATTATTATTATTATTATTATTATTATTATTATTATTATTATTATTATTATTATTATTATTATTATTATTATTATTATTATTATTATTATTATTATTATTATTATTATTATTATTATTATTATAGGTATCCAGTTGCCTTGAGTTATTTTGTTTGCAGGAATTAATAGCCTCAAAAATAAGAAATATAATGGATTAATATTTCTTCTCGTTGGTGTGACCCTGTATATTCACTGCAGCATTAACTTGTATATATAAACTAAGAGACATAAAGGTAACTATATGCATGACAACATTATATTTATTACTTGAGTGTATAAGGTCAGAAGACGGGTGATTATTTGTCCCGGTCGTATCTGTTGTTTTATCTTGTCGTCTAGTGAGTGTTTCTTTTGTGCTTTTTACTCTTGTCTAATATTCTCTCTCTCTCTCTCTCTCTCTCTCTCTCTCTCTCTCTCTCTCTCTCTCTCTCTCTTATACATTATCTCTTCTTATCTTCACACGTTATCTGTTGAAATAGTGTTTGAGATTAATGTATGAATAACACTGTTTGTTTGCCCATCATCAGTTCGTTTGCATTGTAGGGGTGACTAGACTGAACCGTAAATGTAGACATTTTACAATCCCATAATACATTTGAACTCACTACCTAAACCTAACTCACACATTGTCCCTCCAGCCTGTTCGTTCGTCTTTCCATACCAATATCATATAGACACAACAGCCTTTGGTTTTGTGACTGTAGGGTAGGATTCCACACCTAGCAACTCAGTAAGGCTCTTTCATACACTTTAATAACCCTAATGTAATGCCTCTCAAAAATAATCCTTTGCATTTTGTTTCTACAAATCCCTTGCAATTTGCGAACTTGCAGAGGTTATTATATTAACTTTATGTAAATGTAGTTTTGTTATAATCATCTTCATACATTATTTTCATATATTTTTTCGCTATTATTAGTAATAATTGTGCATACTTTTTCGCTCTCTAACCTTTGTGGAGTTTCCCCTGCGTTGCCTTTTATATTATACTTACCTCGGAAGGCAGGTTAATTTGTTTGAGTGTTTCTGTTTGTCTCAGTTTAGTTCTTCACTCTGTTTTCTCGACAGCATTATTATTTTCCTCGCAGAGATGAAATTTCTGTTCAGCTCCCAACCTTTCCACTATATTTTTGCCTGTGCTTTCAAGGGAAGGAGGTTACATGACAGAGAGAGAGAGAGAGAGAGAGAGAGAGAGAGAGAGAGAGAGAGAGAGAGAGAGAGAGAGAGAGAGAGATCAAACCATACACCAACACACCATATACTGAAGTTTATAGTTATTATGGACCTCAGGAGTTCATTCATGTAAACATAACAAAAACTCAGCCGAAACCAAGAACAACTTTCATTGTGTACATAATATATAAATAAAAAAGTACCAGCATAATGTAGTCTTCGCCGATGGTGGTGGAAATTGAGACAAGATGTAAGAATTTAGGTTGGTAATGGTGATAATGGTGTTTGTTGTTGTTGTTGTGGTGGTGGTGGTGGTGGTGGTGGAAGTGGTAGTGGAGAAAAGGTAAGAACTTAATTAAACTGGTAAAAGGTGGTGGTGTTTATTTTTGGTGGTAGTGGTGTGTGGAAGTGGAGACAATAATTATGTGTAAGAAATTGAATTGGTAATGGTTGGTGGTGGAAGTGTCAAAGAGATATGAATTGTGGTGGTGGTGATGGTAGTGGTTGTTTTTGTGATGTTAGTGGTGGTGTTGTTTGTGGTGTTTGGTGTGTCGTGACCAAGGAGGTATCGGAAGTAAACATTAACGTGTGTGCTTGAAGTGGTCCGTTGGGTTTATGATCGTTCATTGCTTTCCTGTGTCTTTCTACGAGGCGCAACCATGTCTCGATTCCCTCTGTCTGTCTTTTGGAGGATTCGGAAGCTCTCCTCCCTTTTCCCAAAACGAGTTCTTCCTTCATTAATTATTAAGGAAGGAATTAGAAGCCACCAATTCTCATACACGATCACAGGGTCCTCAAGAATACACCATTAGTATCATACCAGTCCCATCAACAGACAGATTCCTTCGTGCTTTACAAACTCACCATTGAACATTCTGAGCAATATATAGAGAGTGAAAAAGAAAAAAGAAATAAAAATAGAAAAACCTAAGATCTACACTCTATGGTCCAATTTGTGAGCTTACAACCTTACAACCCCGACCCACAAGAGGTAACAACAGCAACAACAAGCCTTGCCCCTTAGTATGTATAGTTTTGTACTGTGTGTTTTCACTCTCATTTGTTTTACGAGGGTTGATGCTGTTGGTTTACTGCACTGCTTGTTTGTTCTTTTATTGGCTGCCTAACTTGCTTGTTTCGGATCTGATTGTTGGGTATGTGTGTACAGTAACCTCGTGTGTGTGTGTGTGTGTATCCTGGCGTGTGTGTATGTATCCTGGTGTGTGTGTCTGTGTTCATGTGAGTCCAATGGGTTTCTGTGTATATTTGCGCTGCTGCTCACTGTGTGTGTGTGTGTGTGTGTGTGTGTTTGTGCTCTCTTCAAATATAATGTTTTTACGTTCTGACTCGGGATATATTACAGGTTTCAAGGCAGTAATCGATGTCTGCCTCACCACACACACACACACACACACACACACACACACACACACACTCAGATTGCTGGTTTTCCCTTAGCTTCTGATAATCATGGAAATATGCATAGTCACTATCAGAAAGTCTCACCAATCCAATCATTAATCTCTTCATCTCTGAGAATCACATGGACGTCTTGATAATGAAACTCATATATGGAATTACACTAGTGAGTACAGGATATAAATTATTATGTATACACAAAAGTAATGTATTGCTTTTCCCCAGAAGTATTGATTATCGTTATAGTTGTATTATTTTGGGTTGATGTTTTGGAAGGTAGTCTATTTCAAGTGTCGGAACATACTGTAAAAAAAAAAAAAAAAAAAAGTTGTGATATAGGCAACGAAATAATCGATCCCTTCTAAGCTCAAAAAAAAAAAAAAAAAAAAAAAATTGGAAGAATTACTGATTAGCAGGAAAAAAATAAATTCGTGCACTCAACTGTATCAATAAAATCAGGTCTGGTCTTTAACTTGAAATTAGGGAAATGAGCTAATAATAATACCAATGTTAAAGAACGATGCGCATTGGTAAGAAACTTGCAGACGATTGAAAAGTATAAGGATTTCAAATGTTAATGTGTATATTATGAAATGGAAATTATAATAGATGGAAACAGGTAGAATGTGGAGTGAAAGTTAAAAAGAAAAAAAAAAAAATAATAATAATAATAATAATAATAATAATACAGCAGCACGAAACATGAAATCAAGAAAAAAAAAAGCTATCGATTATATAGACTAAGAGGTATGTGTGTAGTGTACATATTTTTATTTTTATTCTTTGTTAACATTGTTGTTGCACGTGTACGATATGCATGAATGTGTGTTGCTTAACTGTATGTGTATAGAACAGGTATGAACTGTGAGTATACATGTCTTACGTTTCCGTTTACGTTGTGTTTGCGTGTGTTGTATAATTCACAGCTTTTCTGGGAGTGGCAGGAAACCATGAATTACTGTGTTTGTCTTGTCTGGTGACGTGGCCTTCCTGGTGCCCTGCTGGTGAGGTGAGGAGAGGGAGGTCGTTGGTGAGGGCAGGGAGGGGCCGGGGAGGGGAGGGGATGAGGTGAGTACTTAGTGGGGTGGGTGGGAGGGGAAGGAATGAAGGGGAAAAGGGAGAGGGATGAAGAATAATGAATGGGAAAGATGTGAACGAGTAAACGGATCTAGGAAAGGAAAAGAAGAATAAGAAAGAATGGGAAAGACGTGAGAAGAGGTATCCAAGAAAGGGAGAGGGAAGAAGAAGAAAGAATGGGGAAGACGTAAGAAGAGGGATCGAAGAAAGGGAAGGAGGGAGTGACAAAGGAGGTATAAATAAGGAATGAAAGGCCAGGAGTGAAAGAGAATCAGAAAGAGACAGAATAATTGGTTGATAATCACACCAGCACAAGTTTTCTCAGTCCTTCAGTTTAAGTTGTTTATAATGTTACGTTTCCCTAACTAATTAACTAACTAACAAACTAACTAACTAACTAACTAACTAACGATGAAGATATTACAGACTCTAGAATCCTGTTGGTTGAATTAATTGATCTTACGGATTATTTTAATGTGCACACACACACACACACACACACACACACACACACACACACACACACACACACACACACACACACACACACACACACACACACACACACGCACACACACAAACTTCAGCAAGAGAAAAACAAAACGAAAAAGTGACACCTACAACAACATTACCCCTTGAACACTGAGGAAGCCAACGAACGAAACTTAGCGAGATGCACCGGGCTCCTCCAGGCACTACAGTCAAAACAGGTACCAGGTAGTTATTTTCTTTTATCTCATCGTTGATTTAATATATTTTATTTTTGTTCTCTGTGTTTATGGTAATGTATTGTTCCCTCACCGGATCTTTCTTTTTTTCTTTTTTTTTCTATACGTCAACCTCGGGACTGTCAGGTGTAATAAGTGTTCCGTGACTCCTGCGAGGCACCGAGATTAATGAGTGTCGCTTGAGATGAGACAGTAAAGCTTCATGATCATGTTGGTACCCCCTCCAAACAGACACCCTTTACCCTTCCTTTTGAACCTCACTACTAAACTTCCCAGCATCAAATCATCCTATTGCTTCAGCCACGTGTTGATCGGCCCGCCAAATCCGTGACCTCCTTTACCTATAGGGTCATCATCAGTCCTTTCCAAAGTAAAACTGTGTAGACAAGGTTAAGCCCTGGGAAGGAGAACTATGGTACAGTCATGGTCAAAAGTTCTGCAACCTGGTGAATAAAAGTGAGCCATTTGATTGAATCTTATGAACCAATATTGCACAGGAGACCAACAGCTATAGTTTCGGATCACTTTTCGAAGCCATCTCATTGGAAGGTGTTACAGAACTAGTGACCATGACTGTACCTATATACATACATGCCCCTATAGCTGTAGCCTAGTTGTCGTTCTCAAATCAGTCAGGTGGTCGGAATCAAGGCTACATTAAATATGAGTATATACATTTAGCCTTGGTAGGAATAGCATCTCAGTTGTGGGAACCAGGGCTAAAATCACACCCACTGTAAGATGAGATTAAGTGAGAGGGTTTTGCATTATCGGAATGATATGTATCTCTCAGCATATACAGAAAGTTGAAAATTATATTGGTATTAATTATTGCTATGAAAATAATGACAATAAAGATGATGACAATGAATTCAATTACAATGGAGATAAGAGAAGTAACGCAACATAAAGGATAATAGCATGTGATTTCGTCGAATGGAAAGAATGTGGTATAGAAGAACTGGGCGGCCTTGTTGTTGCTGTTGATGATAATAGGTTCCAGGAGCGTACTTTATCAGGGAGATTATTGATGAATTTACCCGAGACATAAAGATTAGTATCATTACTATGCAGAACTGACGTCAAGTATGTGCCTTTCCGCCGAAATAATTAATGTAAACAAAATAAGCAATTCTGGACCCAACAGTTTGGTTCAATTTGGTTCAACAGAGTATCAGCGTGTCAAATTATAAACAAAATTGGACAAGTTAAGGACCCTATGATCGTGTAAGAACCTTGATGGCTTCTGATTCCTCCTGACTATGCCACAAAACAAGAACCTTTAATGTAGATGGTGTTTCGTGGCAATGTTTGAAGGACTCATTCACCTTCTATTTTCTGACTACATCACGCTGTCCCTTAAGAAAAGCCTGTGAAGTTTTCGACGAATTGGAGACAACTGAACCCTTCAAATTATGTCAGGTAACGCGTTGCCCTTGATATATCTGAAGGCCTCTGTTTTGTAGTACACTGTGGAGTTTTTCATTTGCCTCAACCTCCCTTACAGCTACTTTAAACCATCATGCAGTAAGTGAAAATACTGGCGTAAGAAAATAACCACTTGGTACTTGGTTGTCCCAGTCTGAAGTTCAATTTATCGGATATCAGTGCTTCAATTTCCCGTGTGATAAATTAATAAACTACCTCAAAGTTTCATTTTGTTTTTATAATGGAGGTACTGAGGAAACAGACGATGCAAACAAATGATACTTTGATCTTAGGCAACTTACATATTATGGCACCGGCAATTCTATATACGAGATTCTTCGATTTTCATATAACATGCTTCATTAATAAAAGCCCTTTGTATCATATATAATCAGAATTGTAGCATGGATAATTTGTAATAGGTGTAAAGTACTATATACCGTAGTTTGTATAGCGATAGCGATCAGATAAAAGTCTTTTTGGATATGATAATTTACATTTTCTTAAACTGAAACACGTGCATTTGGAAGTATTCAAGTGATAATGCCTTTGATTCCGTGTTCTATCATTATCGTTTCTAGGACTGCCTGGGGCTGTTTGTAACCTCTTGCTGGGTATGAATAATCTCTCCACAATATGCAGTGGGAAGGTGTGAGATTCAGTCGATAAACAGCTGTTGCAGTTCTACCCAAGGTCGACTTCACCGTGTAGGCAAATATTTCACTGTGCAAATAATCATGGTGAATATAAATTGAATGGTACGATATATAAATAAATACATTAGCTTATACGATTGCAATAATAATAATGAGTGTAATAATAATGAACCCAACATATCTTAACAAAGAAAGTACGATAATAACAAGAAATTACAATGTTTTCTACGAATCTAGGAATTATCATCGACTTGTTAGTTTATTCCCAATGTCTGGTCCAATCTGAAAGAACCCATAAGTGGTGATGGCAAGGTGTCTTTATTCTATTCCTATCAACATCTTCAAGGTTTAACCAAGGAAGGTTAAGATTTTGATTATGCATGTATTTATGCAATTGTGTTTTTCCTCTCTCTCTATTTGCGTAACACACACACACACACACACACACACACACACACACACACGTGTGTAAATATAGTAATGTAAATGAAGAATGCTGCTTACCCATAAGCGACGGATTATACATTCTGGCCAACCCATTAAATAAGAACTATTGAAGTTGTACGAGCAGACTCGTGTATCCTACATTACTTTATACATCTTAGCAAGCCCAGGATATAAAATTAATACGGTATATTCGGGAATATAGCTCTCTTGATGTCCAAACCTGACATCTAAAGGAGACTAGAATAATATTAATACAAAGTATACTTTGGCAGAAGAAGGTTAAAAAATAATTTATTTAAAGACTCCATTCTTGGCCAATTTGAAGGGGGATTTGCATAGAAGGGTAGTAATTTGTTCGATTTGGTGTGGTGGCCTGGTGTTTGGATATGACGTGATTGTAGTGAAGTTGATTAGATAATGGTGTATAAAAGCAGCTTTTCATTTTGATTTTCTGACAGCACTCTTAATGGATATACATGTGTTGTACAGTAAAGGAGAAAGTGTGTCTGGGAATGTCTTGGTGCAGAGGATCGTTTGAAACAGAGTATCACCTGGAATAGAGTACCACATTGAACACAGGAACAGATGAGGTATTGATGGTTCACAGGAGTAGCAATTCACCGACACTTACTATAGGTACAATGGTGACAGCATTACCACCAATATAGAAAAAAATGTATACAGAAAATTATAAGTATTTAGATTTTGGTTACCACTGCACCCAACCTTCCTTCAGCCGGTACAGACACTGAGACGGTTCACTGGTGTCGGTGAACAGTTAGTTACCTCGGCTAAACAAAAGACCACCTGGACATATATCTGCTTGTAACACACAGAACAGCTTGTAACAAAAGGCTTCGTGTAATGTAGTACTGCTTGCAATATAAAACTGATTTTAGAATAGAAACCCCACGGGACATAAAAAGACGTGAACTAATGACCACGTGAAACCAAACGACGCCAGAATTACTATACCGTTTGTAGCCGAAGAGAAATGCATCTAACAGGACGCAGGACAATAAGGAGGCAATGAGCTTGGCCTTACTTGCAAACAGATCCATCTACAACAATGGAGTGCAATCATGGTACCACGATACGATACCCAGACACGTACTGTATAGTCCTCGTCCTCCTCATCCTACTTTTTTTTATATTACTACTTTTATCATTTTATTAGTCACATTATTATCATTTATATTATCATTATCATTACTATTATTATTTTTATTGTTGTTGTAGTTGCTATTTCTATTACTGTTGCTATTGTTTTTATTGTTGTTGTTGTTGTTGTTGTAGTATTTCGTCGTCGTAGTCGGGTAATCTAATTATTATTTTTTTCTTATACTACTTCTACTATTCATCCATCTCCTCCTTCCTTCTTCTGCTGAGTCTCCATCAGACAGTCATCACGGTGGGTAATCAAGAAACACAAATAAGGGAGGTAAAGTGCATGAGGTGTGAAGTGTTGTGGTGGCCGTGTCGCTAGGTGGCAGGGTCGGCCAGGAGGGGGAAAGGGACAGGGAGAGGGAGAGGGAGGGGGACGAAATTAAGGACTGGCATACATCACTCAGCCTTCACTCACTCACTCTGAATGTATAAAGGGACGTGGCTGGGAAGGAATGATGTGAGAGAGAGAGAGAGAGAGAGAGAGAGAGAGAGAGAGAGAGAGAGAGAGAGAGAGAGAGAGAGAGAGAGAGAGAGAGAGACTATTAGACTAACTAACATACACATCTTTCCAACCCCTTATATTCTACATAAACATTGCGTGACTGTAGCTCCGTAAAACAGCTTCAAATAAATTCCTTACGTATTCCTCGGGTCGTACTTTATCATCCATGTCTCCCAACTTTTGGCCATCGATCTGTTTTCACCCTCAGCGTTCTTTCATTGTTACGTGTCACTCGATCCAATAATCACACATCTTTGTCCCAAACTCCACGACCCATTCCCTTTCTCACAGTCACAGTACCATATCAATCATTGCTCCCTGCATCACTATATATCCATATTCCTTTCGTCCAGTACTCCTTCCCTTCTTCTTTCGTCTTCTACATGCTGCTCTCCTCATGTTTCCACCACATCAGATAGTGTCGAAGAAAGATTGCAAGCTCTAATTGTATCCCGCAGGTATTCAAAACTGTATCGGCCTAAGTGGGATTTTATTGAATAAGAATGGAGAAATGGAGACATAAATGGTCCAAAATTGAGCAGAAGTGCGACGTGAGATGAGTGATAAATTTTCAGGGAGACAATATTACATTAGGTTCATATCCATATATTTGAATGCCGGACTTTCGACCACTTTGGCAGGGGGGAAATATCAGGGACGTTTAGTTGAGGCTCTTTGACTGTAAACTCCTCTGATGTGGAACGAGTGGTGTGGTGTAAATGATGGTGGTAGTGTGGTGTGATGGTGTTGGGTGTGGTGTGATGTTGGTGTAGTGTGGTGTGATGATGGTATTGTGGTGTAAATGATGGTAGTGTGGTGTGATGATGGTAGTGTGGTGTGATGTTAGTAGTGTGGTGTGGTGTGATGGTGGTGGTGTAGTGTAGTGTACTGTATGGTGTGGTGTGGTGGGTAGTAGTGTGGTGTGACTTGGCAACATATTTACGCTTGTGCATTTTTCATGGATCAATATTTGGAGTTTGAATTCTTCCTAACATGTCTATTAAGGATGCAAATATTCTTTTGTCTTATATAGAAAGGATGCAAGCATAAATATAAACCAGAAAGTTTAACCTAACTGTATCATAAACTCATGTCTGCTCTACAAAGACGCACACGTGTACACACACACACACACACAAACACACAAACACATACACTCTCAAAGACAACACACACACGCTTTGCATATCTCAGGCACTCTAGGCCTCTGGGCTAGCCGGCATAATAAAACTTCCACACACACAGCACACATTAAGAAAAGTCTCTCTCTCTCTCTCTCTCTCTCTCTCTCTCTCTCTCTCTCTCTCTCTCTCTCTCTCTCTCTGACTCAAACAACAGTACCTAGAGCTTCAGCCCTCACTCTTATACACAAAGTCCTCACCTGTATAGATCTAACTCTCACATAGAAATAGGCTAAAACATTTGCACGATCCTACAGCTTGAAAAAAAAAAAAAATACAAACGCACGCCCACCCAGCTTTTACATATCCTCCCTTCAAGCGACTACAAATCCCGACGCCTGCATTGTATAGATTCATGCAGTCGTCACTAACACAAACCTCCAGCCACTCTACAGACCCCATCCCATATCCAGTCATTCCTGTTGTACCTTCTGGCCTCCCCTCTCTGTTCTAGGGAGGATGAACGTTATAACAACTCGTCAACAACCCTTCCAAGTCCCGCTGGGGTGAGGTGAAAAAAATAAATATTATACGTTAAACAATTAGAGAGTCTTGCTTAAAATTATATTGTAAAGAAGAGTGGCTAAGCATAATGATAATAAAACGAGGGTTATAAAATGTAAAAAAAGAAATTACAGTTGCTCGTACCGTATACAAAACTGGAAGGGAGGAAACACGGAAAACAGGTACGGTAACTTAATAATAATAAAAAGATAAAAAAATAAAACTCAAACCTGGAAAGAATCTGGAGCCAGGAAAAAGTTTAGGAACTGTATACCGTATCGAGAGAGAGAGAGAGAGAGAGAGAGAGAGAGAGAGAGAGAGAGAGAGAGAGAGAGAAGAGAAAGGAGATGTAGTTTGGTCAAGAAGGTACAGCAAAGGAGATTTGACAGTGGTATCAGATATGGGTGTTTGAATACACTATATAATATGAAACTCCTCAACAAATTCAGCATATCAACCAACCAGAGGAAATGGCTCTGATGACTGTGTAGTTATTTCAGAAAAACAGAGTTATAAGAGTCCTATTCCCCTGGTGGTTGAAATGTCCCTCCATTTCAGAAGGAATCCTTTTTACCCTTGGCTGTGTAGTTAAGGGTAATTGACTGTGGGCACGGTGTACTTAACCGTGATACAGGGGATATCACCGAGTATAATTGTGTGTAATGTTTGGGTGTTGTTGGTTGGTCAGTCTGGGGAACGTCTGCTGCATCGAGTCGCATTGGCTTGGTGGAGTTCCTCGGTTATCAAGCACCAAACATCATGGTTAAATAGGACACCCTTGTCTGAGCTGGGAACTTAAACTATTTTAATAAGAGACTTACAGAAGCCCGTTGCCCATATATAGATATCTAGAACTTACAGACAGTAGAATATTTTTTAATTTAATAAGGCAACGGTTGACCAAAATTTAGTGTCTTGCAAAGGATGATTAAAACTCAGTCATTTTCACGGTATTATTTCAGAGGGTAAGATTTTATGGACCAACTGTGGAGTTATTGATGTCTCCAAACAATGTCAGTAAACAGAATACCACAAGATAGGCTACCTACCATCTCCATCACTACCACTGTCTCTATCCCCACCACTACCATCATCCCCACCACCATCACCACCATCTCCACCACCTCCACCACTACCACTGTCTCTACCCCCACCACCACCTTCATCCCCACAACCACCATAATCTCCACCATCTCCATCACTACCACTGTCTCTATCCCCACCACTACCATCATCCCCACCACCATCCCCACCACCACCACCACCACCACCATCATCATCCCCACCACCACCATAATCCCCACCATCTCCATCACTACCACTGTCTATACCCCCACCATCACCAACACCACCACCATCACCACCACCACCACCACCATCATCCCCACCACCACCATAATCCCCACCATTTCCACCACTACCACTGTCACTACCACCATCACCACCACCACCACCATTACTACCACCACCACCACCACCATCGCCGCCGCCTCAATGCTTCCCTCACGAGCATCATGACTGTAATTACTATCATCAACGCCTTTATATCAAATGGTTGTTAATTACTACAATTACTCCTTTAACAATGAATGTGTTAATTACCTTCAATGTGTCAATAACTAACATTATTACATTGAGACCTGCACAATTTATATTAATTGTTACCATAAGTGCCTTCTCTATCACACGTATCATTATTGTCATATAATTTGATGTTTAGTAGTATAATGAAAATATGTGTGAGGCTGCGAGGAGGAGGTGGAGGTGGTGTGAGGAAAGGAGAGGGAGAGGCAACGTGAGAGTATTTTCTCTCCCTTGTGTACACTATCTCCCAGATTTTGATAATATTTGTATCTGTCCTTTGATATTCATGTGATAATGTCGTGTGAGGAAGACTGAATTAATTTGGAGGCGGGGAGTTGTCTTGTTAAAATTTAGTCTAAGTAATGTATACTAAACTCTCCTGAATGACAAGTGTACTCCTTTCAAGGGCAGACAGAATCCTTGTAAGGGTCAACATCTAAACAGAGTGGTTGGATAATAGTACAATAATAATTTCTTTGAGAAAAAATTACATAATACTCTTTCCGTCAAGAATGATATTGAACGGTTCCTTATTACAGGTTTGTTATTTCGTTGAGTTAATAGATCAAACCGAAAATGCCCCGAGGTTAGAGGTGAGCATTGTAGTTTATCTTGGGGTCTATAATAAGCAGGTATCTTCCAAGTGTAACCATTATACCGGCCAACTTGTGAAAGGTAATCCCAAGCACAACTCACCAGGCGACACAATGTTGAGACTCACTTTATTAGATGTATAAAACTGATATCGTATTGCATATATTTGTAGTTTTTTCCTCTTCGGTATGAAATAATATATTCTTAATTCTGTTTCATCTGGTAACACTAAAATCTTTCAGTTGAGAACGAAGGAACCAATGAAGTAATTAGTTATGGCTCCTGGTCAGTTAGTCTCTTGGAGTGGCTCATAAGTATTTAATTGTAACCTGACCTGAAGCCATGGCAGGTAATGCAGTGGTCGTGTTGAAGTGAGTCTATATACCCTGAAGGCTGGTGGGAAGGTGTAACAGAGAGTGGTAGTAATTCCGTCAACATGTGTATACTATACCAATGTCTCAGAGTACTGATCCACCCCAAGGCTAATTGAGCGTTGAATTCATTCTTCCTAACTGTGCTTCATTGTGCCCTTATGGTTTGAGGCCAGACTTCAGTGGAACAGTGGTGGTTATTATTATTCATCTGTTGTTGGTATTGGTCCCGTGTGTACTCAATTATATTCACCCATACTCAGGAAACATACCATATGTAGTATTACAGGAGATAATAATTATTTAAAAACAGAAATAAGACGGAGGATGCTATGAGTTGCACAGATCTGAGCTGTGTTCAGATATATCACCGAGGGGAAGAAAGGGTAGGTAATAAAATCTGTGTTTGAATTAAAAGATATTATTCTTCAGCTGAAACTGCATTAATTATTTGAAAGTTTATACCTGACAAACGCACCGACACTCCTTGTAGTTCATTAGTACAAACATGAAGCTCAACATACATACATACATACATACATACCTGCTCCCTGTGACGCTTCTTATAGGAGTGGCCTAAGCACCATATTATGAGGCTGGTTGCTACCCTGGTCACAATGTGGAGCCTCATTTGAAAGTGACCTTGGCACTGGGAAGGAAGAATTGTTTAGTCAGAGAACTGTATTCCTAGTTCCCTGGGACAGAAGTTGCCAGTTCCCAGAAGTAAGGGTGAGAGGTGAGGGTATGTGGTCGTTATGATGGAATATGAGCACATGGGTATGATGCTGAGTCTTTTACCTTATAATTATTTCCTCTTCATGGGCATCAATCAAAACAAGTCCTCCCTTTCTATGACATCCTCCTCCACTACCATCACCACCACTGTCACCACCAGCATCAAACCCCCAGTATTATCATCAACACTATCTATCATTACATCATTATTTTTACCACTATACCATTACCTCTAACACCCCTTGAACTATCACGACCCCTACCACTACCACCACCACCAACAACAACAACAACAACAACACCACCACCACCAACAACAACAACAACAACCTCATCACCACCACCACCAACACCACCAACAACTCCACCACCACCAGGAAGTCGTACCGAGAGCACATGTTTATTTATGTAGTGGGTGCACGTCGGGGGTGATGGAGAAACAAGGTGGGTAGGAGGAAGGCAAATAATTCATATACTTTGTTTAATAAGGCGTAATGGGCCGTGGGGAGAACTCACTGGCTCACCACACGCATGGTTGGTTGGTTGGTTGGTTGGCTGAGGGGTGGGAGAAGTGGAGGATAAACGGAGTGGTGGAAGTGAGGGTGAATAGGGAGGGAGAATGGTGGAGAAGGATGTACTCTGTGGAAGGAGGGGTAGTAGTAGTAGTAGTGGTGGTAGAGAAGTATATTGTGGGAGAGGTGGTAGGGAGAATGGGTCCTGATAATGGTAGTGGGGAAAGTACTATGGTATGATGGTGGTGTTAATGGTAGTGGGAGATAGATAGGGAGAGTTTTAGAGAGTAATGATGGTGAGGAAGGAAGTGGTAAGGTGACGAATGTTTTTTTGTTTTTTTTTGTCATGATGGAGATGGTGATGGTGATAATGATAAAGGTGATGGTGAACGATGATATTATAATGTCGAGGTGTGGATGGATGGATGGATGTAGAACTGGAGAACAGCGGAAGAACAAGGGAAGAACAAGGGTGGTTGTAGATGTTATTGGTACCATCAATATAACAACTACAACAACAATATCAACACAAATATAAGCTACAACAACAACAATAACAACAACACAAAAGCAACGGACACAACAACAACAACACAAACAATAACAATAACAACAATAACAGCAACAGCAATCAAGCATTACACAACCACCAATAACAAAAACAACAACAAAAACAACAACAGCAGCAAAAACAACAACAGCAGCAGCAGCAAAAAGCATTACACAAGGTAAAAATAATAAATAGGGAGGGAGACTGAAAGAAAGAGAGAAAAGAAGGAAGCCAAGAATAAAGCCTCTTATGTCCTCTTCCTCTCTCTCTAAAAGGAACACTCACTGGAACATTTCTTAGTTTTTCGTTGTCACTCTTTTACTTGCCATTTCGAGTATATAATGATCATCTTTTCAGATTTTGAGGGAGAAGGGAGACGATCTTTCTTTTACAACCTAAAAACGTACTTCACAATATAAACAAAATATTAATATTAGTTTCAAGGAGCTGAAAACACAACGAGAGGAAACAACATATGATATAAAAATGTACGGTGGAAGATGTAAGTAAGGTTTTGTTCTCGTGAAACAGATGAAGAATTTTGACAACTTCCAAGGAGTAGTTGGGATAATTGCTAGTAATTACTGTCTACGTGCGAGGTGTGTCAAGTGGTGGAGAGGTGGAGAGGAGAAGTGGAGGAGCGGTGGGGATATATGGAAGGGAGATTGGTGGAGAGATGGAGATAATGATGATGGCGCTGGGTGATGAAGAGATGGAGGTATAATGTTGGTGATTGAGGTGCTGGAGAGATGAAGTGATATGATGAATTAGTGGTGGTGGTGGTGATGGTGATGATGGGGTTTATACTATGCCGGAGAGAATGGTGGAGAGGTGGTGAAGATACATTGAAGAAAAGGAAAAGAAGTGATAGACGGATGCTGAAGAAGTGGTGGAGAAGCTAAGAATAAGTATGTACAGAGAGAAGGAAGGGTGTTTGTTGAAGGGAGGTAGGCTAGTAAAAAGGGATGATGGGGTGGAAGGTAGAAGGTGGGTAGAAGTATATAGGGTGGAGATGAGGCAGGAATGTGGTGGAGTACTAGAAAGGTGATGAAGGAGTGGTGGAGAGAGTAGGGGTTGGAAGGGGGATGGAGGTGTGATGGTGAGGTTGGAGGGATAATGGCAGAGTAATGAAGGTGTGATAAAGAAAGGTGGAGAAAGTAGGGATTGGAGGGGTGACGAAGGAGAGGTTGGAGAGAGTAGGGGTTGGAGGGATAATGGAAGAGAAATGGAGGTGATATGAAGGAGAGGTGGAGAGAATAGGGGTTGGAGGGATAATGGAAGAGAAATGGAGGTGTGATGAAGGGGAAGTGATGGTTAGAGAGGGGATGGTCATGGGAGCAAGGATATATACTACCATTCTATCATACCAAGCCTCCCTCTTCTACCATACTTCATCTTGTGTCTCCCTGGCCTCCTTCCTACCTACCCTACTTCCCTTCCTCCTTGTCCATTTTGCCTCTTCCCTCCTTTCTCCTCCTTCCACTCCACTTTGCTTTTTCCTGTTCCCCCTTCTTCACTTTTCCTTCAGCTACTTTATTCCCTCTTTAGCACACATATATACATACATACGTACGTACATACATGAACATTCACCCAAGCAAACAAGTAAGTATAAACACGCACACTAACACGCAGACGTATGTACGCACCTGCACACACATTCACACGCACACACACACACACACACACACATAAACACACACACCGACACTGTTACGCACACACACTCCTCTCCACACACCAGTCCCAATGATAGAGTAGCGCCTGAGGATACACACACACACACACACACACACACACACACACACACACACACACACACACACCATGGGTCTGTTTCCTGGCTCAGTGTGTAGGTTTCCGTCGCCTCCATGCAGTCATATGTGTAGAAATGGATAACCTTTCACTCTAAGTCTAAGGCCAACTACTTCCCACTTTGTTTTCATTGTCACATACAGTTGGTATTAATCATATATTTACAGTAGAACACAGATTACCTTAATTAACGACCCTGTGATTGTATATGAAAATTGGAGGCGTCTGATTCCTCCTGACCATGCAACGAAACAAGCTCCTTTCATATAGGTGGTGTTTCGTGGCAATATTTGAAGGACTCATTTATCTCCTATAATCTGACTACATCACACGGTCCCTTAAAACTATAGAATGTAGGGTAAACATGGTGAAGTGTACTGGAGTCTTAAAACCACATCAGGAAACAGACCCTATAATTGGCTGGCTAGTACAGGTAAGGTGATGAGGTCGCCTTACCTGTGATGTGATTACTGCCCGCCAGGTGTCTCTTGTCACTGGGGGTTGTCTTATACCAGCTACACCTGTGTCTGAAGGAGGGCTTGAGGAGGGACAGTAGTGGAATGGGATAGTTGGGGTATTAAGTGGAGTGGAAGAGGTAGGAAGGGAAGTTATATAGGGTATTTGATGAAGTGGAAGAGGTAGGAAGGGGAGTTATATAGGGTATGTGATGGAGTGGGAGAGGTAGGAAGGGGAGTAAGGGTATTAAGTGGAGTGGGAGAGGTAGGAAGGGGAGTTATATAGGGTATTTAATGGAGTGGAAGAGGTAGCAAGGGGAGTAAGGGTATTTGATGAAGTGGGAGAGGTAGGAAGGGGAGTTATATAGGGTATTTGGTGGAGTGGGAGAGGTAGCAAGGGGAGTTTCAGTAATAGAATACCTCTTCCTAAGTACTAAGTAATAATTATGCCTTAGGGGGACATTGCTTGAGGTGATAAGGGCAATACCAAGACCAATAGAATACATATAGTCTATTAATCTTGGGCAGTGCTATGAAGTTTTTTTTTTTTTTGCAACCCTTCTGACACGAGCTACTTACTACCTTCAGTTTCCTTCAGTCCTTATGTTTTTTCGAGCTTGCTGTCCCTTGTGTCTGTCTCTCTCACTTCTCTTGTGTTATGTTTTTTTTTTCAAGTCTAGCACAATCTATTTTTCCATCTTCAAGTCACTATCACTAAGTTTTTGTTGGTGTCCTCTTGTATTCGAGTGTCATTGTTACATTACAGTCATGTATTCTGTAATGTATGTTATTGAAAATGGAGCGTTATCATATTTACTGGAATGAAAACTAATGAAGATCCTTGAAGGTATCTAGATAAATCAATAAATGCATTAATGAATAAATATATGCATAAAAAACAAGGGATTCAGTATCATGAAAATAAATCATTCACATAAAGTAAAAAAATATGCACATAAAAAGTAAGAATGTCAACTTGCCTCCTTCCTCTTCCCTGCTGCCCTTGATCCTTTTAGTGGTCAGCTGTGAAATATGAGACACGCTTCCCTTAGCAGTAATGTGATAGAATAAATGGGCAAGGTTGGTTGGTTGGCTGTCCTCGTGGTGTCAGAATTCCGGAGTTCAGGTTTTACTCGTGATAGGAAACCGGTTTGTGTATCCGTCCCAAACTTTTCTATCTTCCTTCCTTCCTCTTCCCCCTTCTCCTCCCACCTTCCTTCCTCCTCCCCTTCCTCCTCCTCCCCTTCCTCCTCCTCCCCTTCCTCCTCTTCTTCCACGTCCTGCCTGTTTTGTATCTTCCTTCCTCTTTATTTTCTTTTCACGACTCTTCATCCTGTTCTTCCCACTTGTACTATTCCTACTGTATAATCATTTCATCCTAATACAGATCATGTATAGACCAACTTCAGTTTCCTTTCCTCTATATTTTTCTCCATCTCTTCTTTCCCTTTTATCTAATTTTCTTTATCCTGTTCATATTCCCCTTTCGTTTCCATTTCCTTCTCTTTCCCTCCACCTCCTCCTCTTCCTGTTTCTCTGCCATTGACCAGTGCAGAGTGAGTGAGTGAGTGAGTGAGGTGGTGAGTGAGGGAGCCGCCTGCTTCTTGCCGCCTACCGTCTGTCGTTTGATGGGGCCACAGACAGTACCCGGGTAGCATGGCGGGGGGTCCGTGTACTGGTGGAAGAGCAGGAGCAGGAGCAGGAGCAGCAGCAGGAGGAGGAAGGGAAGGAAACATTAAGTGAAGGAATACACACGGTTTACAAACTACATCGGGCCTATTGTAGAAGTAGCCATGTTTTGAGAAAGAAAACGTTTCTGAATTCTTCACCGTGAAAACTTGGACTCAGTGTCAATATAATAATGGTAAGATAATGTACGAAAAGTTGGCTACGTTAAATTCTGTACGGAAAGTCGAGCTCGTAGGAATCTGCATGAACGGAGAGGCATTCATAGGCACCAAAGACTGACACATAAAAGCAAAGTAACATTAACGCCCAGTATATTATAGCCCTATACAACACCTTCATAATAATAACTGGCCCCGAATAACGATGATATACAATAGATGTTGGTCTCTCTCTGTCGTAAGATTCACTAGCACAACTCACTTTCATTCACCAAGTGCAGGACTCTGAATCGTGACTGTACAATTGAGCAAGTTAAGTAGAAAGTGAAAGAAAACTATGGCTGGCTGTATATGTCAATCTCTTCTCCACCACTCAAAGTTCAGCCAATCACGTTCCACTGTACATAGGCTCTGGGTTCGCAGTGTTTCATTCATAAACATACTACGGCTTACGGTACTACAAAGAACTGCCAGATGTTGCCATATACAACCATATTTTTTATTGTACTTTCTACTTGCTCAACCGTATATAGATGGTAAGGAGTAAACAAGGTTGGGTATGGAATGTAGTGGGTTCAACCGGTCAGTCCCACCCACCTGCCGTCCTCTCCTTCACCCACACCGGAAGCTCTCCAGACAAATTGATGAGAACATTATAATATCAATACCAGACTTACTCATTTTCCCTTATTTGCACATGCCAATATTTTTTTACCCTTGTTAAATTATGAACTGGTTAAATTATGAAATCTCGTATGTCTGGACGATAATTGTGTTTATTAATGTTATCTTGAAAGGATTACTGCCACTTTCGTCAGGATTCGAACATTAGGAGAGTTTTCACTTACTGATGTGTTCGACCACCATAATATATTTTTTTAAAGATTGTTTTTTTTCTCGCAAATATGAAATTGGCAGTAGGTTGAAGTACGATGATTAAAATTAATATTTGTTTCATATTTAAGTTGCTTGTTGCAAATGATAACTATCTAAGGATATTCCTATTACAAGTTACCTATTGAAATTTGCATGGTGTTGCTTAATTATGCTTACTACTTCAGTAACTAAATATGGTATAAAGTGAAATATGGAATATATTTTTATTCCCTAGAGCTGTATAAGGACATTCCTGCACAACCTTGAGATTTGTTGTGGGAAAATAAATTAGATGGCTACATGCTTCTCTAAACTGTGCTAGGAAACAGACCAGTCCCTGTGTACACGAGTTGTGAATCTATTGTGTGGCATATTTTGGAGGAATCAGTAGCGCTCCAGCTGGCTGACAACAGAATATCAACTTTTGGGATACTTGCTTACCTTAATAAATATCATACTGTGGTGATGTTGATGGTGATTGTTAGGATAGTGACTCTTCCAAACTATACCTACCAGACAACAGAGCTACTAAACTGAGGCAGTATTTCTTGACATAGTTTGGAGGAATCAGTGTAGCCTCCAATCACCACCAAGGTTATACCACCTTCACTAACTAACTAACTAACTAACGAGCTAAATGTTAGTTAACTCCGCCAACCAGCTGTTACTTCAGATGTTCATGATTACCTCAGTGCTAACCAGAAAAAGACGATACAAATAAATCCAGAGGTTCGAGACAGGTTGGGAGAGATAGTGAGACCTAATGGCTCCTGATTCCTCCTGACTATGCCACGAAACAAGATCCTTTAATGTAGATGGTGTTTCGTGGCAATGTTTGAAGGACTCACTAACCTCCAATTATCTAACTAGTCTACATTACGGGGTCCTTAAGGAACTTCTGAGGGAGAGTATACAATAGGAAGCCAACCACAATATATACCAGCCAACCAGCCAGCCAGTCAACTCCTCCATTTGGGTATAGGAGAAACATGGGAGGTTGGCACGGAATACCCTGTAATTAATTCGCCTGGGGGAGGGGAAGAAGCTGCTAGACACACACTAGATTACATTCTATTAAGCTACAATATAATTACCACCTGATGATTATTCTATTAAGTCTATGTTGAGCCGGGTAATAATGGAGGGAGGAGACTTGTGTGAACCTTGTTAGTGGGTCGAGTGTAATGAAGTATATTATGCAGAGGAGAGAAATTAAGGAGTGATACATAACATTGCTGCATTGGTCGATGAACAAGGAAAGGGATGTATGTATGTATGTATAGGTGGGTAATTGGATGAGAATGGTAGGGGGAGGGATAGACAGGTAATTCTTTTCTCTGACACCTGAGACTTATTATGCAGGTGTTGTCTTCCTTACATCCTTCTCTCCTGCCTTTCTTTCTTTTCATATATGCACCCCACATTCATATCTCTCTCTCTCTCTCTCTCTCTCTCTCTCTCTCTCTCTCTCTCTCTCTCTCCCAAGACTCGACCACACTGCACCGAAACATGTTTTGAGGCATGCTCGAAACACTACCACGGTCATGTTCACGTTCAAGTTCGACATAATTATCTCGTTTAGACACTCAAACCCCCGAACATGCCTCGAGACACTGCAGCGTGGTGACTGCAGCTTTGTCCGGCCCCTCGTGTGAACCATCATAATATTTTTTATTTGATCGAAGCTGTGTTTGTAAAATTTTGATATATTAAAGTAGACGGCAGGTTTATCCATTACGTTTGTGGCTTTTTCAGACGCATATAATATGTAGCAGACATACTCCCAGTAATGTTTTGTGCTTCGTGTGGCAGAGGCCTTACACACACACACACACATATATATATACACACACACACGCATACACATCCCCACCACCACACCTGTCGCCAGTTTAAAAGGGTGGGTATTGGGTAGTAAGTAGGAGGGAGGAGGCAGTGAATACGGTGAGGACAGGGAGGGAGTACAAGTCAGGGGGTCGAAAGGGGACAAGTATAGGAGTGTAAAATTGCCCTCCATCACCGGCCCTGATTGATTGATAGTGACGCTATAAAAAAAAGTCCTGACAGTCCTGACGGCGTCCAGTTTTCCTTCCTTACATATTTATTTATATTTTATTTATTTATTTATTTATTTATGTATGTATATCTTTATGCTCGGGTCGATCTGAATACCTTGACTGAATTTATATCTATTTATCTATTTGTTTGTTTCTCATTTTTCAGCTTTTCCGGATTTTTTTTTTTTTTTTTTTTAATGTATTCATATTGCCATGTGTCGGTTCCAGGTATTTATATTTTTATTTGTCACTCGCTGTCACTTCTCTCTTTTTTCTATTTTCTTTCTTTCTTTCCCTCCTTTACTCCATTTTTTACACTATTCTCTGCACTATATATATTGAGGAATTAATATAGCAATCACTAATCTTTATATTTTCAATCTCTGTTGTTTTGTTACTATCTATTTCTATATTAAGTATTCGTATTATATTTGTCTTTGTGTTTTCTTATAAATAATATGAACCTTAGACGAGGAAAATATGATGATGATGATGCTTAATTAAAAGATGGTAAAAGGGAGAGAAGGTAGGTAGAATAAGGTGTGTGTTGCCAGGACTAAAGTAAAGATGAATAGTAGAGGTTAACACACACACACACACACACACACACAAACGTATTGGTGATGATAGTGTAGAGGATGGTTAGTGATGATGGTGATAGTGATGGTGTAGAGGATGGTTAGTGATGATGGTGATAGTGATGGTGAGGGTAATTAATGTGAGGCTATTGTGAGGACCCCGGACCATATTAAGACGACGATGAAGGCCATGGTATAAACAATAGTAAAACAACAGTAACGATGACACTGAAGAAAAAGTCAATAGGAAATTCACGTCGCTTTAAACACAACCAACCAACCAACTAACCAACCGAATGACTGTGTCTGTGTGTCTCTCTCTCTCTCTCTCTCTCTCTCTCTCTCTCTCTCTCTCTCTCTCTCTCTCTCTCTCACCACGCCAGAGACAGATAATTAGGGTGTCCTTTATGACTGGGGCCCTGGGATGAAAGGCATAAAAGGAACATAAAAACTGGTGAAGGAATGTAATGAGGCACTGGAGGATTGCCTGGTCGTAAACACCATAGAATCCGATGCTCCCACCTCACCTTACTTCACCTTACCATACCTGGGCACACTTAGGGTACAGTTGGACATATGAATGGGTGGTACAGCCCAAGTGAAAGATGGTCAGTTTCTCCCAATATCAAGTTCCAAATAGTGCCAAATAGGAGACAACATCAGGGGCAGAAGTCAGTATTGAGGATGGTAATAAAAAGCAAGTACTGTACCTGATAATTGACACTTGTTACTCAAATGGGACAAGTATCTTTCACCTGGGCTGTACCACCCATTCATGTGTCCAACTGTATCTCGTAGGGTGGGAATGCAGGCAGCTTGGAGTGGAAAAAGGCAAAGGGATGTAAGACTATATAGTAACGTCGGTTGTTGTGTCATTTCCTTTCTTTCTCCTTCATTGTTGTGGATTGACTGATGAGTGGACCGCCAGAGTTATATTATGCTTCCCTGTTTCTACCATTCACTATTATTTTATTCTCCTCGTATCGGATTGGAGTGGATTGTTTTATTTTACGCTGATGATGGTTAGTTTGGGTATCCAGCAGGCCTCTATTATGGAAAGTCGGGGATATATATGGCTTAATTGTGTATTTACCTTTGTCTTTCAGTTGGCTAATGTGCCTGCATGGGATGGATAAGAGAGAAATTTACATTGTACTGTTCCTATTGTCCTATTACTTTTAGTTGTGTTGATCTGTGTTTTGTAAAGAGTGTAGGTATGTAAGTACACTCGCAAATCAAAATATGTATCCAAGCTTGCTTCGAAGAGCCTGATCGAATATTAAGCAATTCTATTTGTATGAGCTGTTAATATGATTTCGAAGCAGTGCCGAGTCCTAGTCCTTGCCTTGAATAAACAAACGCTAACGCTAATTTTATGTTAAGTAAGAATGACCTTTGCTTGTGTAAATACGGGTCCAGACTTACAAGGTATAGAATTTACTGGTGCAAGGCGTGGGGTATTGTCATGTGGTATGTGGTGGTGTAACTTGGTTAGGGGAGAAGTGGTGTCGTGTGGAGTAGATTAATTTGACGTTGGTTGTTGGTTTATTATTGTCTGGCACTGTTGGCTGAGGTGAGCTGTGATACATAATAGTATGGCTGGTGTGATGTGTCGTAACAATAGTATGGCTGGTGTGATGTGTCGTAACGATGATGATGTGTTATGAATGTGATGCTTTATGAATGTGATGCGTCGTAAGAATGGTGTTGTGTTATGAATGGGATGTGGCTTGTTTTGGTATGATGTGATGAGATGTAACAGAGTGTGATGCGTGGTGTGACGTAGTGTTTAGTGGTGGTGGTGGTGGTGATGTCACAAGCAGAATCATAGATGAAAAAACAAATATACAGGACTGTACTCATGTTCCACAATGCCGTTTTCTATTATACTGAGAGGCAAACCCAATTTGTCTTTCATTTTACAGTCATACGCTCATTAATATTTTCCTAATTTATATAATTGTGTGAATTACTTTTAGGAAAACTTTCATGTTTCCTATTGTGGTAAAAAAAAAAAAGATCATATAGTTCTCTTCATTATAATATTAGTGTTTTTCTCATTATTATTATTGCTGATGATATAAATAATGATATGGTGGTGTCTGGCAGTTGTTATGTCTCTCTCGAGAGCATCAGTTGCTCTCCTTGTTTCTCATCTGGTTGTGTGGTCTCAAACATTAACATCGACCATCTCCGTTGCCAATAAAATCACTTGTCCTGCAGCCGGTGTGGTTAGTGAACGTGTGTGTACGAAGGCTCTCTGCTGGTGAAATTTAGGCAAGAGATTTGGGAACGATTTGAGCGAGGTGAGTGGTGAAGGATATTTGTGGGTGCATCAGCTAGTGGCAGTAAGTAGTGTTGTGTTGGGCCTCAATTAGGAGAAAGTCGAAAGAAAAATGGACAGGAAGCGGAAAAGGAGAATAAAACTTTCTCCCTGCCTGGCCAGCCGCGTGACAAGGACAGTTGACCCTGCCCCACCTACCACTCTGTCCTTAATTCTGCTTTCTTCCTTCCTTTCTTTCTCCTAGATTCTGCTTTCTTCCTTCCTTTCTTTCGTCTGTCACGGTCATTACGAAGCGTTATATATTCGAATTAATGTTTAATACAAATTATCCTCTACAAAAGATGTGCACTAAACTTTAAGCAGGAGCACTAATTATTACACACACACACACACACATTTAGCTAAGGAGACTCCCTAATGGAAATATCGATGCTAGATCTCACAATAAATCTGCATATCGATTCAACTCACCATAACTGGTAAAAAAAGTCCTGTACTTTGCAAACACCACATGTAAAGTTACCAAACCAGCCATGACCAAAACGAGTTACTCAGAGTCAGGGACCAGGAAAAGTGTCACCCATAAAACGTGTTGTCAGTTGTGGCCTTCCTGTCCTCAGGTTTTACAGCATTTCAGTCCCACAATCAGAAGCTGGATAAAAACGTCTTAGTCGGTGTAGTTGGCATAATCATCATCATTATCATTTTCATTTAGTTAAGTGGGTGGATGCTCGTGCCTTCTAAATATTTATGTCACACAAACGTTAATATCCCTCAAATGTAGGGTCATTTTTATATAGGAAGGCAAATATAGATTATAATTATTACCATTCCCTTGCGAGACGGGCAGGACGGAAAATAGAAACTCATTCGTACAGGGTGCTTGAGAATCTGTGTATGCATGGCCTTCAAGTTAACGCCACCCACACTTGAACCAATGCTAACTTTCACAACCTTCATAAACGTTACGTCTATAACTTTGGAACTGGTGGGAGGACTGACATGGAAATGGCTTTATTCTTTAAGATGGAGCCATTAACAACATCTTACTTTAATAAAAATTGCGCTGCCATAAACTGCACGGTTATTGCTCTCTCAGTACAACAAACGCACACACACACACATGAGACTGTCTCCTTCTTATATAAACACTGAGTTATTGTATATTTCCTGGTTTATTCCCTTCATAATCACATTTATTTCTTGTTTTCTTCCTGATTCACTTTCCCTAACTTTGTCTTTCCTTTATGCTTCTCCTGTTTTCCACTTGCTCCTATTTCGTAACCATTATTTCCCTGCATTAATCTTTTCCTTCTTCGTCCACTGCTTCTATCTCCTCACTGTGACCATCTTCATTTTCTTCCCCTCCAAATACACATCATTACCCATGTCTCAATTCCTTAGTTTATCTGTCGTCACTATCCCTCACTTCTACAATCAACCTACCAACTAACCAACCAATCCTCCCCACCTATTCTCCCTCGCTGCCTCCACTCCATCCCTTCTCTCTGCCATCTGTCCATCTTCTTCAGCTTTGCCAATTTTTCTGTCAACGTGGAGGATTTTCGTCTCTCGAGTTATAGTAATTTGTGTAGAACTTGTGTTGTTAGCTTCATAGATTATCGTCATCAGTCTCTGGCCACTGTAGTCTTCGCAACCTGCAAGAAACTTATTGATAGAGGGTAATATTTGCACAACACAGGTTCATAATGGTTACTCTGCGTTCCTGATTTAGAGACGAGGCCACGGAACACTTATATACTCCTTCCTTCCTACCGAGATCAGCCAGGGTTAACCAAAATTAACCCGGGTTTGGTTAGTTAGTGTATAGCAGTTTCCCAGCCTCAGTAAGGAGAGGAGGCGGTAATCGATGTAGGTTATAATTATGGAAGGCGACTCATAAACGTTTATATATCGAGATCAGACAAGGTTGGCGAAAATCAGGTATAAGCCCGCCTCAGGTTACGGGGTCAAGCAGCTTCTTACTTGTTCTGTTCTGTTGCTTGCAGTGTTTTTATTATAAAGTATTTATATTTGCATTGAAGCTGGTTACCATAATTATTTCATGTGGATATATAACATGGTAGTCGCTAATTAATTATAGGTACGCTTTCTTCTCCGTTAATTTAAGCACAACTGATATTTGGGTCATTTGGTGTTGGCCAGAGTTAAGATTCGCTCAAGCAGTCGTGTCAATGAAACAGTTGCATAGGTTTATAGATATTATTTGAATATAATAATGTAAATAAAGGTTGTTTATACTATTGTCTCAAAGAAGGGGCTCACTTGAAGATTCTACTGATATACAAATCTGGACAACTCAAACAGGATTGCCATTATCGCAGCTGACTGAACGAAAGTATTATCACAAGTTCCCGACCCGTCTCCCTTTTTAGGAATATTTAAAGTCTGAGTGCATATTTCCCCGCAGATGTACACTATCGTATTCAATCATAGGATGTCAGTCAGAAGGAAATATTTTTTTTGTTTAAAACCCTGTGATCGTGTATGAGAGTTAGAGGCTTTTGATTCCTCCTGACTATGCCACGAAACAGGCTTCTTTTATACAGGTGGTGTTTTGTGGGAATACTTGAAGGACTCGTGTGCCTCCATTTATCTGACTATACATCACAGAGTCCCCTAATGCCCGAATCCAGAGTAACTGAAAAAACGTTATTATTTATTTAACCATTTATCACGGGGCTGGGTTGCTTTATGAATATTTTGCTGAGGTGAATGCTGCTGCTCATACATTTCTATAACCTTGTTCCCTTATACGACTGGAAAAATGTTAAGAGTTGATGAGGGTACGCTGGGCGGGGATGTGGCCAAGTCATTGCAATCACCTTCCCTCCCCTCACTCCCTTCACTCCCCTCACTCCCCTCACTCCCTTCCCTCCCCTCATTCCCTTCCTCTTTCTTCACTCCCTTCCTCTTTCCTCACTCCCTTCCTCTTTCCTCACTCCCTTCCCTCTCACTTCCTTCCCTCTCACTCCCTTCCCTCTCACTCCCTTCCCTCTCACTCCCTTCCCTCTCACTCCCTTCCCTCTCACTCCCTTCCCTCTCACTCCCTTCCCTCTCACTCCCTTCCCTCTCACTTCCTCCCTTCCCCTCATTTCATAACCTCGGCTTTTCCACGCACTTTTTTATGTGATTTGGAAAGTATAACATTATGGCGAGCTGACACAACATAGAGCATCATGTTGGCTGTCTCTCACTCACTCACTCCCTTCACTTTCTCCTCTAGTCGTCCCTTGTTACGAAGTTTCTCAGGTGGCAGTGAAAATATAGATAATCTTTCCTTTGCTTTATATCTCCTTATTTCAGTGTTTCGTATATGTGTCAGTTACATTGTGGAGTGTATGAATAATTATTTCCTAGTTTCCCAGGCCACAGAAAGTATCTATCATATAATATGCACACGACCGCCCACCAAATATATTTATAAAATTATAAGCAAATTTGGAAACTAAATTAACTACAAAAATATATATTCTTATTTCACCCAGACTTGAATACAACACAAATCGATCACAAATACATACATACATACATAATTTAAAGTTTGCATAGATTTATTTATTTTAAACCTTCCTGGACGATAATAAATAAATAATAAATAAACGATAATGAATAAACTAACCCACTCCCTGTACCGTGATAGACTTTGGGAATAACACTTGACTGACGACGCCCATACCATCATTCTGTCACACCACGGATCACTCTTGCTTGACCTTTTGCTGATGCTGCTTGGAGTACTATTGTTTGGTGTCAAGGATGGGACGTGAGGAAGGCGTGTTTGTGTGTGTGTATATTTTTTATGTAAGGTACTTAATTTTTTTTGGTGTCTCGAAGCGGCTTCAGGGGAGAGAGAGAGAGAGAGAGAGAGAGAGAGAGAGTGAGAGAATGAATACAGGAGGGGGAATGTGTGTGTTTGTATGAGAGAGAGAGAGAGAGAGAGAGAGAGAGAGAGAGAGAGAGAGAGAGAGAATACAAGAGGGGCGGGGTGGGGTGGGGGGGAGGGGCGTGTGAGTTACTATGGGAGGGGTCAGCACAAATTTGACCATAACTCATCGGTATTATGGTGGCCGGCTGAGTGATGCCTCGGCCGGACTGCCTCCCCTCTTATACTCGGACCAGGCTTCCTTACTGAGGCTGAGAGAGAGAGAGAGAGAGAGAGAGTGTGTCTGTTGTTTTTGGGAAGAGAGAGAGAGAGTTGTTTTGGGGTAAGACGAGATAGAGAGAGAGAGATAATGTTGTTTTTGAGAGAGAGAGAGAGAGAGAGAGAGAGAGAGAGAGAGAGACTGATAATGATGGTGGTGACTTAAGTGGAAACAGGGACATTGGTGGTGACAAAGGGGATGGTGTAGGTGATGTGATGGATAGGGAATGGAGGCAGGGAGAGTGATAGAGGTCGTGGGTAGTAGATGGGGTTGTAATGATTGGTGGTGGTAGTTATAATGATGATGGTGATGGTGGTGGTAGTTATAATGATGATGGTGGTGATGGTGGTGGTAGTTATGATGATGATGGTGGTGGTGGTAGTAGTGGTGGTGATGAATGATGGTGTGGGTGGTGGTAGTGGTGATGGAAGTCTCTTATAAATGATATTGATGATAAAATTAAAGGGTTTAGTGAGAGAGAGAGAGAGAGAGAGAGAGAGAGAGAGAGAGAGAGAGAGAGAGAGAGAGAGAGAGAGAGATGAAGGAAGAGTTAGAAGAAGGGCGGGGGAGGGGGTGGGGTAGGGCGGAGGATGGAGTGAGACAATGACAGTGGTAATTATGGTGGTGATGGAGGTGATTGGGGAAGTGGTAGATAAGGGGCAAATAGGGAGGGTATATATATTGGTGGTGATTGCTCTGGTGGAAATTCCTTTGGTGGATTTTTATCAGGCGAAGAAAATAATGTGAAAGGAAATGTGGAGAAGAAGGGAGAAGTGGAGGAGGGGAACTAAAGGTGAACATGATGGGGAGGGTTGATGTTGTTGGAAGATGGAGAGGAGAAAGGAGTGGAGTTGAGGGAGAGAGAGGAGTGGAGAGGAGAGAGAGAGGAATGCTGGGAAAGAGTTGGTGAAATGTAGACAGGAGCTGGGGAAGACTGATTAGGAAAAATGGGTATAAATGAGATAATGACTATGATAGGATGGGAGAGAGGGAATAGAGAGTACAGCTGAAGAGAGGAGTGGGGTGAGGGATGAGCCTACCGAGGAATACACTGGATATGGGAATGCCAGTGGAGAAGGAGTATAGGACTGAGAAGACGATTAGATACGAGAGAGGGAATGGGTGAAAAATCACACTAACGTGATCATGAATGTAAGTAAAACCACACTGGTTGACGAAATATTTTGATTCCAAACGTTTCGACAGAGGTCGCCGAAACGTTTGGAATAAAAATATTTCGTCTACCAGTGTAGTTTTACTTACATTCAGAGACGGAATGATTCAGCTGAGGAAGGAAGGTATGGGGAAAGGGAGGAGATGCTGAGGGATGAGATGATAAAGAGTAGACTAGTGCTGGGTAAGATTGGTTTGGGAAAAGGAGTAAAATTGGGACCCTATCTTGGGGGAAAAATAAAAAATAAGGAGACTTGAAAGGAATGGGTATAGTTGGATCACAGCTGTATTGTAAAAGGGATGTTAGTGAGATTAAAAAGTTAGTGATGAAGTGGATAGGAGTAGTGGTAAGGAATTGGGGTGACGAAGTGGAGAGGTTGTAGCCTTGAGGGTGAGAGGAAAAGGGTGGGGAGAGGAGAGAAAAGTAAAGAGTTCAGGAATGAGGGGTTGGGGAGGCAAAGAGTGGGGATGATGAGGTGGGGAGGGTAAATTTGGAGTTTTGGGTAATAGGGTGATGAGGGTAAAGACTTGGGAGTGATGGGTTGAAAAAGGTAAAAAAAAATGGGGCTTAAGGGGATAGGGAAAGTATAAGAGAGTTGTAGATGATGGGGTTAGGAGTTTACAAAG
This sequence comes from Petrolisthes manimaculis, assembly GCA_034508575.1. Taxonomy (NCBI): domain Eukaryota; kingdom Metazoa; phylum Arthropoda; class Malacostraca; order Decapoda; family Porcellanidae; genus Petrolisthes; species Petrolisthes manimaculis. The sequence goes on along the minus strand of JAWZYT010001438.1, from coordinate 253,605 downwards.
TATGGTGGAGTAAGTTGAAAAAAAAAAAAAAAAAAAAAAAAAAAAAAAATATATATATATATATATATATATATATATATATATATATATATATATATATATATATATATATATATATATATATATATATATATATATATATATATATATATATATATATATATATATATATATATATGAAGAGGTAAGCTGGTAGAAATAAGCTGGTGGAAAGAGTACTGTGTTGAGGAAGAGGGTGAATATGTTGCTAAGGCGAATGAAGTTATTAAGATAAGTAGCTATAGCGTGAGGCGTCAAGATAAAGGGGTTGCAATAAAAGAAAGATTTGCCCCGAGGCTGGCTGTATTTTTCATCCGGAAGCTTATTTTTACAGATTTATTTTTAAGGTAATGAAAGATGTGTAAACGAGACGGATGAAGGGGAATAATGTGTGGTTTTGTTGGTTACCGATGTGGTAGGGTTGGTGATGGGTGTTGTGTAGGGTGTAGGGGTGTTGCCATGAGGGTGTAGGGGTGTTGCCATGAGGGTGGAGTTTGGTGGAGGTGGTGGGTGTGGAGGGAAATAGATGGTTGTGGAAGATGTCAGGAATGGGAGATGATACAAGGTGTAGAGGTTAGACTTATGTGGAGTGAGAAGAGTGAATGTTGAGGATATGGAGGAGGAAGGGCGTGTTGGTGAGGTAAAGCAACGAAACTGTAGTTGACGAAAGGTGCAAGCAATAATGGGAGGTATAATGATTTTTATTATTATTAAGTTATATGGTAATTTAGAAAGGAGGATCGTGATGATGAGGACGACGAGGTAGTGAGGTACTGTACAAGGAATATATGGTTATAAATGCTGCTTAAAAAAAAAGAAGATAACTCTGAACATAATATAATAGCCTTTCGAACACGAGTCCCGTACCAACCAATCAGACAGAATGTAGTTTACTTCACTATTGTTCTGATTCTGTAAGGTTTACTATCCTTACTAAACCCTGGATACTTAAGAATAGAAAGGGCGTATGAGCCATTTCACCCTGTTAATTAATGTACTGCCCATATTTTGAAGAGCGTCTACTTTATCCCAGGATAGAAAAGCTCATCAGTTGCCGCAGTGTTGGATGGAGGCGGGACTGACGTTGAATGACCGAGGGTGTTATTAGAAGAGGGAGCAGCTTAGAGGGTAAGGAAGGAAGAACGAAAAGTAGGTATGCGTACCATTATGGTAGTGATAATGAACATGGTAGGAAATGCCTTGAGGCTTTCAGCACAAAAGTGGCCTTTCAACCAACCCACCAAGTACAATGGATCGTATGCCACTCTACTATTTTGAAGTATCGTGGGCCTTGGAAAATGAAATAAGCGGAGAAGATACTTTCGGCAAGTTTTACTCAACTTTGTAACTAATTGGACTCCTTCAGTATATTCATAATGTGTCACAGTTTGCAGGAATCGCTAGCCTCCTAATCGATTGTATAATTTTACGTTGTTAAAAGCAACATCCAAAAACAGGTTGTACAGCCTTGTAGTTTGTCTTCTTCAAGCACAGGAACGTTTACTTCCTGCTTGGATACATTAGTAAAGGCTGGGTAGTCTAGATTCTTGACAACTCTCCAGGAGATTTGATGAGGAAGCTCTTTCATATTATTATAGATTATTATATCTTTCCACATCCCACGACGACGTTGTGAAGAAATATTATTTTCTGCAGCTGAACAAAGTATATGTAATGAATAATTATTAGAGAACCAAGAAACATACATACATCTTTTTAAGACTAAGTGTACGCTCGATCCTGTAATTTATAGTTATTGAAGGACGAGACAGGACACGTAACGTGCCCTTAAGGAATTGTAGGCTACTCGGTCAGTTAATTAATAGTGATTGAAAAGCGGAGCAAGAGACACAGCTGTCCCAGAGAGTGTAAAACTAACTAGTAATATTTGTAGTTGTACGACAGACCGGTCACCAGACTCAATTTATGTCCCTACTTGTACACACCTGAACAAACCCTCAACCGAGAAGCACATTGATTGTAAGGTGCTCTTGTCGTTCTCTCTACCTCCTCTCTCCTTCCTCCCTCCCTCCATACTTCCTCTCTTGACTGTTAGCGTGGCAGGAGGAGGCTGTAAGGTCGAGAGAAAGACAGGCCAGCGACACCCAGCAGACAGCTCCAGGGACAGGCAAAGCACAAAGCAGTAGGGGATCGGCAGGGGCAATAGTGATGGCTGGGGAGATAGTAGGCTTCTGTAGGTAGTAGAAATAAGGATGGAGAGAGAGAGAGAGAGAGAGAGAGAGAGAGAGACAGACAGAGAGAGAAAGAGAGAGAGATTTACAAACAAGACAGGTTCAACATAAGCTACAAGAGAATAATGTGGGGGGATACTGGTGGAAGAAAAACATAAATAGAGAGGGAGTCCATCATAGTTAATGGACCCTGTGATGTAGTCAGAAAATTGGAGGTTAGTGAGTCCTTCAAATATTGCCACGAAACACAACCTATATTGAAGGAGCTTGTTTCATGGCATAGTCAGAAGGAATCAGAAGCCACAAAGTCTCATACACAATCACAGGGTCCTTAAGGAGTGACGAGTGAAGGATAAAATATCATATAAATTATTATGTAGTGTAATGTTGTTAATACATACTAGGGAAGGCCGATGTCGTATAGTATATATATATATATATATATATATGGACAGTCACGGGAGAAGGAGAAGAGGAGTAATAATGGACAGGTAGAGAGGATGGGACAGGTAGGAGCGGCACGGGAGGCTGGATGAGACAGATGACAGCAGCTATAGAGTAGAGACAGTAGAGAGAGAGCACCACCATTCCCCCTCGGGCCAACTAAGCACAAAACCTGAGTGTTGGCGACCAATCAGTGTAATTGTCTCTATAGGCGAGTGATTGAGCTGCGGGGGGAGTATTACAGGGGGGTGGGGAAGGGGGGGAACAGCTGAGGGGGGACGAGGGAGCGAGAGGTAATGGGAGATGGAGGAGAGGTGATATGAAGGGAGATAGAAAATGGGAGAATGAAGGGGAAAGTGGAGAGAAGGAATGGGGAGAGAAAAAGTGACAGAAATTGGAATGAATGAGGGAGAAGACAGTCGAGGAAATGAAAATGAAAGGTGACCGGAAGCAAACGAAAGAAGAAAAGAGGAAATGGAAAATGGAGAAAGGAGATGAAAGAGAGAGAAATAGAGAATATCATAGGTATAAAAGTTGAGAGAAAAAGTAATATTACGAGTATAAATATTATCAGATAAATGGAATGAGGATGGAAGGTAAAAATATATAAGAGGGAAGGAGGGAATTATCAAATATTGCAGCCATCTCAATCAAGTGTAACGCTGTCTGTGCCAATTGGTGGTGTGCATCTCGGCTGGTTAAGGAGGAAATTCGTTTTTTTGTAAATTTGGAGCAACAGAATTCTTCAAACAATTTCAAGGCAACAGAACACCATTATTTTTTCCCCATATGGTCCTGTTTCCTAGCATACTTTGGAGGAATCAAGGCACTCCAATGTTAACAAAAGCGAATGACCACCTTTTAAGTTGATGCTTGGCAGGTACATACAGTCGGCCTCAGGAAGTTAAAAAGGGTTATATTTCTGACGGATTCTAGTATTACCCAAATAACATTACTAGAAAAGTTTGTTGGTGTTAGGGAATAAATGGAGTAAATTTTCTAGTTGTTACGAACCCTTGTATGCGAATTCCTGAGACCCACTGTACGTACACTACAAATGTTTCGTGCATATAGTATAGTATAGTATAGGTGTACGATTGATGAGGAAGTTTTGTGTGAGACGAGTGATTCATAGCAGGTATATATATAATTGAAAAGTATAAGAGGGAATGTATATATATAATTGAAAAGTGAGAGGGAATGTAAGTTACAGATACACACCCATGCCTGTGTAGTAGAAATTTATTGGTTACAGTAACCTCGTACGTTTGTAATTCAGGTTCATTCGGAAAATATTAACTCGTACCACGGGACCAGGTTGTATTGTATTGCACCACTTGCGTAAATGAGTGTGTGTGTGTGTGTGTGTGTGCGTGCGCTAGCGTGTTTGTGTGTGTAGGAAAATATTTATAATAATTTCCATGCCTTTGTATTAAAAGCCTTATATGATTTTGTAATAATTTTTATATTATGAGTGCATGTATGTGGATATGAACGGTATAAGGTATAATACATATGGGTATACGCACGCATTACTGTATGGACTAAATGAGGCCGATAATACATATGTAAAAAGGTATAAAGAACACTTAATTAATAAGTATTCGACCGTTAATATCATAAACTCCAGATGATCTTCTTAGGACATACAATGACCAAACCAGTACCTGATCGAAGGAGGAGTGGGAAGGTGTTTATTGGTGAACGTAGAAAATATTACCCTGACAAATATAACATTTCACCGTCACTATTTACTCCTTATAATATTGAGACCAGTGATGGATCCTTGGTGACAAAATATACTTACACTAAACATTGTCTGTACTATATATGTATTTACAACAACAAATCGTTATGTCATTATTAAATGTTTATACAACCTCTCCCCATACCATGTACCCTCCACTAGCTGAGTCAATACGCTCCAGATATAAAGTTTGATGCATAATAATAATAATAATAATAATGCAGTCTAAAAGCTGTCAGATTATCATATCCTGTTGTAATAGGGTGGACCTTTTTTATTAGGTGTGTGCCTGCGTTTGACTGCTTATGTTTTTATGATGCTTGAGTGGTACATACACACACACACACACCAACACACACACACCAACACGCACACACATTTACTCAAACAATGTAAGAGTATTTGATATCAACCCGCTCACTATGTTGATACAGAATGTGTGTGTTGTAATATTTTTAGAGGCCTTTTTGTTAGTGTGGATTGCAGAAGGCGTCACTTAGTATGGGCGGGTGGTGATTGGCCGTGGGCTGGCGTGGTGTAGCCCAGAGCCAGCCATTAACACTTACTGGGGGCTGGAGGCTGAACCAAATCGTGCAGCAGCGGTGACATGAAGTCCGGACGGTCTAATAAAACCTTCTAAACAGGTACAAATGTTAAAGTTTGAGTCGACGAAGTGTAAATATCTTTCTTGCGTAATATAACATTGTACTGTAGAGATTGCCAAGAATTAATGGGTATGGACTCGTTTATGATACAGCAGGGCACCATAGACAATCGGGCCTGGTACAAGGTGTGTGTGGGTTTGGGAGGGAGTGTGTTGATGATATGGGGGTCGGGACATGCTTGTGGGCGCGATAAGGGGCGAGTGTGTGTGTATAAATGGGTAGGATGTGAAACTGGGAGGGGCTGAAGGTGGGCGTAGGTGGTGACGAGTGTGGGTGTTGGGGAAATATAGTGTAGGCGTGGGAGGGGGCGCGTGGCAGGCGTGTGGTGTGTGGCGCGTGCAGGTGATGATGAGGTGATGGAGGTGCCAGCGGGCCTCGGGGTCGGCCCCGCAGCACGCCGGGGTCACCGCTGACGGGGCGGAGCCAGGGAGGGGAAAAGGGGGGTGGGGTAGGGGGTGAATGGGCTGGGAAGGTGGTTGCAATATAATGGTGAGAGTTTCACTGCCACTCCAGGAAATACAGTATTAACATTACAGTGACATAAACATGTCTGCAATATACAGTGTAACATCCAAAGCATCCGTGCCTTTCTTTAGCAATTCAATTATCTTGTATTATTCACCAAGTTCTTGCAATATTTACCTTCAACTTTGATGAAATCTACTATCTTACAATCTTATATATTTTTTAGCATTAGATGAACGTCACACCAGCGGTATAAGGTTACAGAGCCTTGGGAATGCCATTTGTTTTGCATTAATAATTTGCAAATTAAAATAACGTCGTTGTATCGTTGCTTCACAGGGAAAGGAAGTAGGAGTTGTACTTACAGTATAACGAATGTATGTACAATATTATTATCATAAAGTTGGATCAAAGGGGACTGAAATTTGAAGAACATGTTGAAACATTAATAAAATCCTGTACAACTAATCATATAATATATTTCACTCAAGTGAAAAGTTATGTCTGTAACTAAATATTATCCTTTGAACACTTCCATGCTTCTGACTTTCCCGTCCTATAAAATTATATACAATTGGTGATGGTAAATTTTCACTGTTAAAATATTTTTCCTCCCTTATTAAAGCGTAACACAGTCCACATGTTTGAAACCGATGAGTTATAGGGTTATCAGATGACTCCAGGAATAGTCGAGGAATAATGAAGTTTTCACTGGCAGCTGAAATATTTGGTTAGAGTTTCTGTAAAATATTGAGGTCAGATAATACTACAAATACATTTATTTGTACAAATAGATATTTGATTAAGAGAACTTTTCTATTCATGAAATACACTTTTGTGCAATAGTAATGCAGATGTGAAATGAATCTCTTCAGCTTAACTAATCACTACAAAGGTCAAACAAGTGACACAGTGGTCTTTGTGTCAAGGGAATTATCTGATGTGGGGAATTGAAAGGCTACAGAGTCCACTAAAATATATTATGAAACTTACTAGTAATTCGAGCGGTATACAAGTAGGTCATTCGGGGATTTATTCTGTAGCATTGCTTGGATTAATAATATAACAGCTCGTCAATTCACACAACAAGAGATGACCCATAAGAAAACACTGGGTATTATATCATTATTATTATTATGGTGTGTGGCCGAGTTGGGATGTGTAGTAACTGGTTATTTTCTATGCCAGATCACATACCCATTTCAGATAATTGTCTTTTCCGCAGTTATATTAAATAGCATTCATATTTAAAACAATTTTGACTACGGATTATAGTAGTGATTTGTGAACAATAGTTTTATGCAGTTTTAAATTATCTTGAAAATAAAAGGTAACTGAAGAATTTTCCCATTTGACTGGATTGCACAAGTGTCGGAATTACCACCGCAACTTTTAGCACTCAAACTGGCCACGTAAAAATGATGCAAAATTACAGCACAACACGTCCAACACAATATAATTCCCACTGCGTTTGTAGCCTGCACCAATAACAAATGTAATATTCTTGCCTAACGCTCATAAAACAAGAATGACTCTTACCACACGCATTGCAGTCCACTCGTTCAACCAGATACACATATTCAGACACAGTCGTTCACACAATTTGCAATCATACAAACGTTTACGCTCACACACACACTTTTCACACCCACACATGCATTGGTTTTGACATACACGAACCCACAGACATAAATGTATAAACTCTCACACCCAGACATGCACTCACCCACACATGCATTCACACCCACTCACATACACTCACACATTCACACCTGTACATACTTTCACACCTCCATATACATTCACACTTGGACAAATACACTCATTTACACACTCACATACACTCATTCACACACTCACATACACTCATTCACACACTCACATACACTCATCCTCGCACGCTCCAGGTCTCCCACACACGCCAGGTGCCTGCATGCCCGAGGCGTGGCCCGAAGCCTGGCCCTGGTGACCCCACGCCCTCACGCCCGCAGGTCAGGGAGGGCGTGGGGACCCTGCCGCGGACGACACACGCACGCCACGCTCCCTTCACCTATTGCTCCTTGGGCCTAATTATAGAGCTACCATTGACAGGGCCACAGCAGGGCAAGGCAGGGCAGGGCAGGGATTGGGGGGGGGGAGCAGGTGGGGAAGGGGTTGGGGAGAGTGGATGGACTGAGGTTGTCAATGGGTTGGGAGAATGGTGGAGTGGATCGGTAAATGCAGAGTGAAGTGTGTTCAATTTGCATGTTTACCTTCTCCATGTCATATTTAAGAAATTGCTGCATCAGCTTGCTCGGCAGCTTCAAATAACTAGTAAATATTTCAAACCTATTTAATAGTAAGCGTTGTAAATGGTAACTAATCATCGATTGACTTACATATTTGTACTGGACGTTACCTCTTGAATTTATGGGTTTCATAAAAATGGAAAAATACTTTTCTTACACGTGTTTAATTAAGCTCTTTTTTATTACATTTTCACTAAAAGTAGAAATGCTAGGGGTGATTTAAATTGCTGTTTCTTTTATCTTTTAATTTCAGGCTGATAAATATTCCAGTTTATTTCTAGCCATATCTAGACAATGATTTTAGTTCAAAACAATAATAATATAATCCATACACACAGCAGCGTCCGTCTTAGATAATATACGTGAACTAATACAAAACACCGTACTATATGATGCAGGAATGAAAACTATTGTCCACGTGATGTGTTGTTGACAGTCTTACCGACGAACTCTCCATTCTTACCAATACATGCATTATATGTTTACATTATCGGCTGTGTTGATTTCTAAGTTGGGTGCAGTGTAGTAAATATTAATCCATTTCTCTTCCTGGAGATTTTATAATACGTCAGTTAGTTATGATATGATAACTTCGATTAGAATTAGTTATGTTGAGTCAAGTCAGGTTAGATTTCCTTTGGTTAGATCGGGTTAAGTCTTACAATTGATTCATAGGTTCGGGTTGGTGTGTGTAGCTTTGTCTTTTTATGATGGACCTTGTTAGATAAAGTTTGTTCAGGTCAGGTTAGGCTTCGATGGTAAAGATGATAAGTTATTTTTATAAACAATATATATGTTGTTGTTGGTGGTGGTAAAGACAGATAGTGGTAGTAGTGATGATGGTTGTTGTTGTTGGTGGTCGTGAAGACAGATAGTGATAGTGGTAGTGGTGATAGTAGTGATGATAGTAGTTGTTGTTGTTGGTGGTGGTAGTGATGGTGGTGGTAGTGGTAGTGGTGGATGGTAGTGGTAAATGCTAAGATTTATGGTAATAGCCGGTATGAGGATGGAGATGAATCAAGGCGATGACGGTACGGGTAGTGGCTGGAGATGGATGGTAAGTGGGGGTTGTCCAGGCCACAGTATTCCCAAGTCAGCTCATCCTACACGCTACATGCTACACGCTACATTCTTCTCCTGCTGAGGCTGCATACATACATACATTTTTTGTTTATAATATATTTAGGTTAGGATGGGTAAGGTCAGACTATAGGCGAGGTTAGGAAGTCAGTTCATGTTACATACACGCTACATTCTTCTCCTGGCGAGGCTGCATACATACATACATTTTTTTGTTTATAATATATTTAGAGGCTAGGTTGGGTAAGGTCAGACTATAGGCGAGGTACGGTATGTACAGCACATCAGGTCAGGTAAGGTGAACATAGATAACTTCATGGTATACGACAGGTCTGGTTAGCATAGATAAGATCACCGTATAGGTCAGGTTAGAGGTCACATAAGGTGGGATGAGTTTAAGATATGCCAGGTCAGATCAGGTCGGATTAAGCTGGTATGATTAGAATGATATGTCAAGTTAAATAAGAAGATATATAACCACCAATGACACACGCGAAGATATAACACTGATTAACTCAAAAAAGGATGTGAGGAATTAATTTGTACATTTTTTTAAATTTCTGGTCGTGATGAGGTGGTGTAATATTTTTGTCTGCAAGTTATGATGAGGATTATACAGTACAATGTATTTTATCTTTGAGGGACACACAGGAGATATGAACAAAACATTGGCTGAGGTCAGGGCTAAAGCATTGGTGGATTACAGGTTATGGGAGACTTTTGGTAGGTGCGTGATGGTGATGGATGATAAGGGCCAACAGGTGATGGTTTAGGCGTACGTCTGGAGTGGTGGTGGGGAGGGAGAGGTGCAGGCAGGTAGGCAGGCAGGCAGGCAGGAAGGATCAAGGGTACTGTCTGATAAGCATTCTTGAAGGGGTGTGTTGGTGGTAGTGGGAAACCTGTGGGAGGAGCAGATGGGGAGAGATTAATTAAAGGATATATATATATAATGAGAGAGAGGGAAAGAGAGACCATTAGTATTATCATATTAAAAACCAAATCAAGTTTGATATGCAGAAAATCCTCGATATAGTTGAGGTAAACGCGGCAAGCCTTCACACAGATATCTGATTAAGAAGAAGCTATTTAATTATAACATTATTGCACTGTTTACCACCACTTAACAATTAGATGTTTAAGAGATAATCTAAAGTTCCTGTCATAGCCGTTTAGTTGACAGTTTGCATAATTTTATTCTGATTGTCGTCCACCCAGACTTTAAAGCCACAACGTCTTGACCGCCGTTCAGCAGATAGTTTCAACAAATGTATAATGATTGTCGTGCTCCAGGTATTAAGTCCTTCACAAACTCAATGACTACTTCTTATATTCGGGATTTTTATTGTACATACATACATACATAGTTGTGTTTTATTAGCAAGTTGTATGGTTGTCATTCGTCTCATTCAACAGTATGATTAGTTATAATTACTGTTTGGGAAAGGCTAACGGTTTATTAATTCGTCAAACTCTTTCAACTGACATTTTAGGTAGGCTATACTCTGACAATGACTCTGGTACTTAGATGATGAATGGAGTTCCTTTCTTTCGACAAAAATAAAAGTTTTTGAGGGATTTCATTTAGACATCATATCCTGATTATAAATGGGAACTATCTGACCTTTGATTAAGACGACCTAACTTCACAATATATCGGTAATAAGACTCAACGTAACTGAGTAGTAAATATTATGACTTGACTTAAGCCAAACTCCCCCATGCACGGTGTAGCTCAACCTTAACCTAACATAGTATGACCTAATCTGACATAATAAATTGACGTGGGCCTAAATGAATGTCGCCTTTCCTGGTTAAAACAAAAGATATATACAACCTACACTGTCCTACACTAGTGGAGCCAGACACTGGACCCTTGAGGCTGGGATAATCAGGGTAGCGTCCCCCATCACCATGATCAAGAACCAACACATCGGCGCCTCGGGTACCAACCAGTCTTACCAACTCTCTCAGGGATCGGTGCAATTGGCTCCCATTTACCTTCCCTTGATGTTCACGCCCGATTTCGCTTCGTGCTAATGTGACTTAATGTAAACTGACACTAACTAATCTAACCTAACCTGAACTGATCTATTCAAGTATAATATAATATAATGCGAACTATGCAGACTGACAAACACATTCTAGGTACTACGATAAAATATTTAAGATAATCCTGCAGAATCTATTAAATATTACTAAAACTCGATCTCTTTTTTCTCTTTCCCTGGACTCTTGCCTTGCTCACGGACTTCTCTATCGTACGCCCTGGACTCCTGCCTTGCTCACGGACTTCTCTATCGTACGCCCTGAGCTCCTGTCTTGCACCCCGAGGTCCTACTTCACTCCCGACCTTCTGTTTCAGTCCCTTGGGTCACATTACTCTTCTCGGGGCACCATTTCGTTCCTGTCTGGTTGTTCGGTTTTCTATTTCTTGTTCCTGCCGAGTTTCCACTTTGTTTACTAGAGTCCCATGCATCTCGTATTCTGGAGTCTCGTCTTGTCTCGTCTCGTTTGCTCGGGTTCTCTTTCGTTGCCTGAGATACAGTTTCGTTGTGTGGCTTTTCTTCTACTTTGTTGCATTCCCTTCTCTCTCGTTCGCCTTTTTTCTTTCCCTCATTCGTCTCTTTTCCTCAACCCATCATTTTCCCCAACCCATCTTTTCCCCAACTCGTCATTTTCCTCAACCCGTCATTTTCCTCAACCCGTCATTTTCCCAACATATCATTTTCCCCAACCTTTTTTCCGTCCCCAGTTCATTTTCTTTCCCTCAATCGTGTGTCACTTCCTGGGTTTGTGTGTAGTTCCCAGAGCTGTCGTCCCCGTCCCCCTTACTACTTCAGAACCCGTCCCACTACCTCACCCCTCTGTCACCCTCTGTTTCTCTCACCCGTCTGTATCTCTCACCCTTCTTCCTCCCTCACCCCTCTGTCTCCATCACCCTTATTCCTCCCTCACCCTTCTTCTTCCCTCTCCCTTCTTCCTCCCTTACCCCTGTCTCCATCACCCCTCTTCCTCCCTCACCCCTCTGTCTCCCTCAGTACCCGTGTGGCTGGTCCTCAGGCTGGCTGGGTAATAATGTCCATCCCGACACCACACAACACCAGCCCCGGCCTCTGATAATGCCTAATGCCTCCTGAGTTATGGGCTAATTATATCACTCCTATATGGCGTGTTTGTGGCTCGGGGCACATCATTCCCAAGTCTTTCACGGTACAGGGAAAGTCGAATGTTTAGCTTATGTATCTCTACTTACAGAATTTCCCCTCTCATTCTCTAATACCATAATACCGTAATATTCATCGTAGCGTACGATACTTCAGCCTAACCTAGAGGGTGTACTTGTAGCCTCTTCATTATAAAAAATCTTCCCCGTATCATCAGACAGTAGGGAATAATGTGCTGTTGGCGATCGTGAGAGGCAGGGGACCACAGGCACGGCCAATAACTTCCCGATTTTTTAAACATCCTCAACATATACTTTATTTCTTCCAGACGGTGGATACCAAACTTGGGAAGGTAGATGGGGAGACTTAAGACGCCTATAAATCGACACAACTTGTTATATTATGCTGAGGCGGACAAAAACCTAACTTGCTGTCGACTGGAAGGAATATATTATTGAGGAATTATTGTTATCAAATATTTATCATGTTTCCTCATTTGGATTTGATACGGTTTCAGCAGTGCGTTGAGAAACAGGTATCGGTAATTGTTTTCTTTCACCCAACGACGTATGCTTAGAATAAAAAAGTGGATTTGCTACTACTTGTACAATACAGTTACTTATAAGACTCTGGGTAGAAATTGTCACTGAGTATTTACATCCACTAATATCTAAGGTATAAAATTCTCACTGAAGTTTTGTTTTTTGTTCGGAATGAATTTACTCTAACATGTTGGTGTTGGAATATGAAGAATGGTGATGGTGGTGATGGTGATGGTGGTGATGGTGATGATGGTGATTGTGTGTAATATCGGTTCTGGTAACATTGTATCTGACGTCAGAGGTGTGTGTGTGTGAGGAGGTGTTTGGATGAAGGCTTGTTTGTTCGAAATACTATATATACCAACTCATGCTTCGTCTCGTATGCCGTTAGTTCAAAGTGTCGAGCAGACCAACTCCATCCCTCAAGTGCCATCGCTGTCGTCACGTACACTGTTGCCAGAAGCGATATCACACTTAGTAGAAGGTGATTTGCCCTGGGGGTCTTAATTTATGTGAGTGAGTGTACAGTCACGATTCAATGTTTTTATCCAATATAGACTTGTTGAGTTTCACCTATGAAGCAATTATATTATAGATTTTTTTTTAATTCCTGTTTTCAATTATTGTCCTGTTTTCAATCATTATCCTGTGTTTTAATTATTGTTTTATATCATTATCATCCTGTCTTTAAATCATTATCCTATCTTTGAATTACAGTATCATCCTTCCTTTTAATTATAGTGTCTTTTAATTGTTATCCTGTCTTTAAATTATCATCCTACCTTGTAATCATCCTGTCTTTTAATTATCATCCAGTCCTTTAATTGTTGGAAATCGTTTACTGGTGGTGGTCCAGGAATATAATATTGAGATGAACATGGACATCTATTTTGGATCGCTCCTTGAATGGAATAAAATGTACTAAATCTGTAATTCATTATATTTCAGGTAGCTCGCTCCTATATATCGATTGGTGAGCCTTTATTTAACGAGACTACCACCTACTGACCACCACTACCACCACACATATGATTCCAAGGACCTTAGAGGGAATCTTGGTGGTGGTGGGACTACTGACCATGACACCACAACGCAACACATAAGGTAAATAATCGAAGCATATTTCTCTGTTGTTTGTGCACATTGTCCTCTAAGTAAGTCGACACACACCGAGGCCTTTGGTGTGTGCTGTGACAAATGCTTGAACATTATTATTATTATACCCGAAGGTTTGGTTATATTTGCGTGTTTGATATAATTTCCTGTGCATAACTCGTAAAATGGAATTAATTTATGACATGGCAGAACGTACGAAATAATTACACAACATAGTGAGTCATGGAACTAAAAATGATTATTAAAGCTAGAGAACTCGCATTGCAACATGAACTATTTAGCAGCATAAAAGTATGTATTACGTAAGAAGCAAAACATATGAAAAGTAATAAAAAATAAGAATAGTAATAATACTACGTAACAAACAGCTCATCAGATAACAGAACTGGAAATGTGTTCAGCCAGCCAGTGTGCATATATTAGTGGTTTAAGGTGTAGTAATTCCTGTACTGAATGTGAAATGTGGCTTATACTCAGACTTATACTCAGAAACTTTGATGATTATTGACATCCGAGTTTGAGGTTGGTAGGTTCGGGCACTCTAAGAAGACATTAATTTGACATTAGAATGAAGGGATACTACAGTAAACCCCATATGACACTTTGAATACTTTGCAGTTATGAATTTCCTGCAGCTATGACGGAATTACAATGCATAGTTGACGCCACTCTTTTTTCTACTAAGCCTGAATGAGACTTTTAATAAATTTTTACCTTGATAATGATGAAATGTTAGTAATGGGGGTGATTATAGTAATTATCAGCATTATTGCTTCTTCCCAAAGATAATTCATTCAAGTATTTATGGTGTGATTATTATGAACATTACGGGATGTTAAGGATTATGATATTTGTAAACTCATAATTCGCTTTATGACAACAGTTGTGGTAATGGTAAAAGTATTTGTTAAATGATAAACACTACTTGTGCAGAAGATAATTATGACCAATGTGACAATGATGATGACAGTGATAATGATGATAACAAGTTGAACAGGCAGCAAGTGGATGTTCTGTTCTGGTGGTTGTGGTAGATAACGCTACAGAAAGTGATGAGGGTAGTGGTAGTGGTGGTGATGGTGGTGATAGTATGAGTGGTATGAGTAGTGGTAGTGTGAGTGGTGTTGGTGGTAGTGTGAGTGGTGTCGGTGGTGGTGGTGGTGTCGGTGGTAGTGTGAGTGGTATTGGTGGAGAAGGTGGTGGTGATGGTGGTGAAAGTGATGGTGGTAGTGTGAGTGGTATTGGTGTGAGTGGTGGTGGTGTTTTGGGTAGAGAAGGTGCTGGTTGAGAAAGGGGTGATGAAAGTGAAGTGATGGTGGTGTCTGTGATAGTGTGAGTGGTGATGGTGAAAGGTGTGGTGGTGGTGGCGTGAATATATATAGATTTTTTTATCTTTAACTTTGTTGTAAATGCTTCTGAACTTGGAAACTGCATGGGGTTTCTGATGGCTACCGTGGGAGGCTTCCATCACCAAAACAGGAGTATGGATTAACGCTCGATTTATATGTAGTTCGAATTTTCTGACTCTTATTCCCTTCTAAATTTTATTCCATTCTGACTCTTATTCCCTTCTGACTCTTATTCCCTTCTGACTCTTATTCCCTTCTGACTCTTATTCCCTTCTGACTCTTATTCCCTTCTGACTCTTATTCCCTTCTGACTCTTACTCCCTTCTGACTTTTATTCCCTTCTGACTCTTATCCTTCCCATCCTTACTCTATTCTATTACTCTTCCTACTTTGTACTCTTCTTCCCACTCTCCTTCCCATCTTTCTTACCCTTTTCTTGTACCCTTCCTCCTATACTCTCTCCTTGCCATCCTCGTCCCTGTCCCCTGCACCTCACTCCACCTAACCATCTCTCTCTCTCTCTCTCTCTCTCTCTCTCTCTCTCTCTCTCTCTCTCTCTCTCTCTCTCTCTCTCTCTCTCTCTCTCTCTCTCTTTTGCTGCCCAATTTACTGCACCGACTCGCTGCCTCCTCCCTGGTACAAGATTAACGCCTAGAAATTTCACACCCCATTATAGAACTGTGAGTGTTCCCCTGAGGTCAGTCGAGAGGGAGGTCAATGGAGAACTGAGGTTTGCTCTTGTATTATTTATTCTCTTCTGTATTTGTGACTGCATGGAGTAAAGGGAGGAATGAGACTATGTTTTTACGTATTTAATTATTTTTCTGACTTTTGTATAAGGTAAATTGAGCACTCTGGTATTGTATGTATGTAAATGGCAGATTGAGTTATGGTAGTGTATCTATTTTTAATACATTTTTAATCATATTTGCAGTAAGTGTTAGTCTGAAGTACAAGTTTGCATATATACTGTATATTTAGTTTTTATACAACACTGCCTCCAGTCTATGGTTTGGGGGGACCAACACGGTCTGTGTCAAGTACCGTTTTGCCTCCTGTCCTGACTCGACGTTGTAAGTGTATAGTGCTGATGTATTTGGTATGTAAAGTGTATAACTCTCTCTCTCTCTCTCTCTCTCTCTCTCTCTCTCACACACACACAACACACACACACACACACACACACACACACACACACACACACACACACACACACACACACACACACACACACACACACACATACACACACACTCACATTACACTCTATGCCCCTGATAGTTATCAGAAATTAACGCAATTTTAGAGCATGTGCATTGGAGTTTAGAACTAAGTTATTGGGTGTTTGTCTAAGTGTTCTGTAATCATGGTGTGACAATTATGGTAAAATATTATGTTTGTTTACTATGAGGTACCAGGTCTGCTATAGAAATTAGGGATTAAAGGTTGAGAGGAAGAATATATCACTATTTAAGTACGTACGATAGTCCTACTTACGCCTCACAAATTAAGAAGTTAATGTTTTCCTACTTACTCTATCTGGCTCGTCAGTGGTTTGTACAGACAGGTTAAAAGTTATAGTAGCTGCACCTCAGTCTGGCATGTACAGTTGCCCGCCATATTTCTCTCCTAAACTGAAGCTATGAAAATTAAGAGGTCTTTAATCTCTGGAGATGTACACAGCGGCATTTAAATGCAAATGAGCGATAGAAAAAAAGTAACTTGCCTTTTCTTTCTATGAGCTTATCCAAATGAATGGACAATGTTGTGTGTTGTTGTAGTGCAGGAGGAGAGGCGAAGTATTTCTAGGCAACTACATGTACAGTCACGAGCACTAATAACTATACAGATTTAGTTGAAGCTTTAAACAGTCCACCAATTCACCAACGAAATAATTCCAATGGAGATCTTATTGTGTATTTTATTTACTGTCTCTATATAAGTATTCGAAGCACACCTGAATACTTATTAGTGCTCGTGACTGTATGTGTGTAATTCAAAAATTAAAGGTGTCTCTGTACCGGTACTGCTTCGTCTGGGTTGTTTTTCCTGATTGTTTTGATTTCCTGACCAGACCACCACCACTAATCTTTGTAGTCATGTGAAGAGTGATGTAAAGGCAAATATTACGAATGCTAATATGTAAAGAGTGCAGCATATGATAATTAAATGCTTGTCAGTTGAGTCATACACACCATTTAATATTAGTGAGGTAAGCAGTTTTTTTTTTTTTTTTTTTTTTTTTTTTTTCTGACCGTAACCTAATCAGTATAACGTTGATAAAGCCTCGTTAGGTGTGGAGGCAAGAGGTATTCCAGAAGAGGTTCATTATGGGAAGAACAGCGGCCGGTATGTTATGAGCTATATAAAACTAGTTAATGGTTCTAGCCTGATGTCAGCAGGTCTTTAAGTTAAGGGGGGAAGAAAAGTGCTGTGTTGGTTGGTAAATCTGGAGTAACTGAATCCTCCAAACTATTCCAAGCGACAGAACACTATTATTTTTTGCTCTTATGGTCCTGTTTCCTAGCATACTTTGGAGGAATCAAGGCACTCCAGTGTACCAAAATAGCATTACTACCTTAACGCAGGCCAGGGCTACTTTACAGGGCCCCGTCCACTTCCCCTGTCTGACTCTCTTCTCTCTCCTTCCTTCCTTACCCTAATAAACAACACTCCTTCATCTCTTGCCTACTGTATACTCTTGTGATGTTCTCTCTTTTTCTGCTGTTCTCTCTTTTGCTGTTCTCTCTTTTGCTGTTCTGTCTCTTCTGCTGCTCTCTCTCTTCTGCTGTTCTTTCTCTCTCTTCTGCTGTTCTCTCTCTCTTTCTTCTGCTGTTCTCCTCTGTTCCCACTC
The DNA here is from genome assembly GCA_034508575.1 of Petrolisthes manimaculis. Lineage (NCBI taxonomy): Eukaryota > Metazoa > Arthropoda > Malacostraca > Decapoda > Porcellanidae > Petrolisthes > Petrolisthes manimaculis. The sequence goes on along the minus strand of JAWZYT010001438.1, from coordinate 235,660 downwards.
CTGTCCCTCCTTCTCCTGTTTCCTCTCTTTCTCACCTTTTACCCTTGCTGCGTTTTATTTGTGTGTGTGTTTTTGTAATATTCTCCCTATGTTATAAATAGTCAGTAAATTCTCCTTATGTTTGTAGAACGTTTCGCAAGCTGTTCACGAATAGTAATATTTATGGATTAAAATGTTAAGTTTTCTCTTTATTCATAATAGGTTACATAAACATTATTATTGGTTTTATAATTATAGAGAGTAATAGGTTACAAAAACATTATTATTGGTTTAATAATTATAGAGAGTAATAGGTTACAAAAACATTATTATTGGTTTTATAATTATAGAGAGTAATAGGTTACAAAAACATTATTATTGGTTTAATAATTATAGAGAGCAATAGGTTACAAAAACATTATTATTGGTTTTATAATTATAGAGAGCAATAGGTTACATAAACATTATTATTGGTTTAATAATTATAGAGAGTGATATAAGTGTATAAACAAAGCCCTGAGCTGCGATTTTTACCCTCACCTCACCTCAGCCCCGTGGCCACCTCAGTAACAAGCAATGCACTAATGAACACCCTCGACAATTATTCACCTAATGACCTTAATGATCCACAGGAGAGGCAGGCCCCCCCCACCTCACCCTCACCCCCATCAGTTCAGGTCT